>CM031863.1:3692321-3747952 GCA_018697195.1 Certhia americana
TTTTTTTTTTTTTTTTTTTTTTTTTTTTTTTTTTTTTTTTCAAATATATTTGTTTTAAAATATTCAATAGATTATTTTAATGACTTTTTTAATATCATTTAATAATTCTGAGTGATAGTACTTGGGGTTCCTTGCATGATGAACCAGTGGTGACTGTAGAATGCAGCTTAGGACAAGAGCTTGTTCCTGCAGTTCTTGACAGAGATGGGTAACTCTCCCATTAAAAATCATGGGGTTTGTTGTCAGTCCAAACTTGAAGCCTGTAATAGTCTTTCCTTTATCCTTTTATCAGTCCAGCTCTTTTTAGTGTGGAGCTTTTGGTCATTTCCCCCTTGTTTTCAAGGAGCCAATGTGCAGATGGGCTCATTAATCCCAGCTCACCCAGGGACAGGGCAATAAATCCAAGCAGAGAGGGTTTCACAACTCCTTTGTAGGTAGCTGGGTGACACCAGGCTGATATCACATCTGTCCTTTTCTTTGATGCTTCTTTGTGACATGGACTTCTTGGGCAAAATGCCAGCTGCCCTGTGAAATACCGTTTTAAATTTTTTAGCAGAAACCTTTTGCTAAATATTGCATCTTACTGCCTGTGAATAATATGTTTGCCTGTTCAGAAAATCATATTGAAGACCTACTGACAGCAGCAGCTAATATCACAATACATTGTTCTCTAGTGGTGTGAAAATTATTATTCGGTGTATGCATTTCCAAATTGCACCTTAAAGTACTGGTCTTGGATCATGCTATCAAGAAAGTCGGATCTGAACTGCAGAAGATCATAATTGTAACTACTTTCCCAACTGTTAAATTGCAATTAAACCTATGTTAAGCGACCCTTTGGTGTGCCTTGTGCTTAATTCTTACAATTTTACTTAGAAATGTTGATTGTAGTTATTTAAAATAATGGGTATGTTGTCAGTAGGGCCCAGAATAAATGTGGAGACATTTGTAGGATTAGAGAAAAATTTTAAAGATTTATATGAGAAACAAATTTTTTTTTAGTTGCAAGTTTCTAATATTGCTAGCATATTTTAAATATTTGGTGATATCCAACTTGAATAAAATAGTTAATCCTCGTAATGAGATTTTCCTTTTATCTCTTTATGTAGATGCTATTTAAAAAGGAATTTTAGCTTGATTTTCCTCTAGTTCTCTCATCCTTTCAATAACTGAGGATAGTTTAAAGTTATCTTAGTATTTAACCCCATTTCCCTGTAGATTAATTATCCTAATATGAAACAAATGTGTATTAAACATATGCAGTTGCTTACGGAAGCAGATTTGGCTGTTTCATTTAATATAAGTCTCTTGTTGCACTAAACAAACCAGTCATATTTAAGATTTCTCTGGTCATTAAAACTGAATTATATAATAGGCTTCCATCTGCTGTTGAAACCTGTTCATCATTATTTTGTGTCATTTTAAGTGGGAGCATTCTGAGAAATGCTTAGTGACAGCAAGCCTGGCTCTCCGGGCTGTGAGAGCAGGGTTAGGACATGGCTTCCTTCCTTCCTAGCTGCAAAAATGTATGCACTGCCTTCTGAGAAGGTTTTCTCCATGCGTTTGGTTCTCACTTCTCCAGCCTTGCCATCTTCTGCAAAATTCTGTGTTTTGTTTGTGCAGTTGAACAGTGTGTAAGTCACAAGCTCGTGCCCACGTCTCCCCCAGCCCGTTGCGCTGTGGGATCAACATCCCAGCTGCCATCCATCAACCCCACCCCTGGCTGGTGACACTGATGGTGCTTAGCAGAGCAGGCAGCATTAAATGACTGGCAATGGAATGACACAGGAGTGGGCAGGGAAGATGGATGGAGCAGGAGCTGGGAAAACAGAGCCCACTGGGACAAGTGTGGGATCCACTGGAATAGGAGCCAGGCAGAGCAGGAATTCCACTGCTGCATCCAAGAATTGCACTGACAGCCTGTGAGGGAGCTCCACTGGAGAACTTCATCAGGACAAAACATTTAGTTGACAGAAGAGCCTATGATTTCAGGATTAACCTTTTTGGTATCCTATCCAAGATGTAATTTTTGGATATGGCAAAAGGAATAAAATTTGTGCTTGAGTCCTAAAACAAGCAAGCAAATCAAGCACCAATGCTAACATAGCCTTAACATCCTCCTCCAGAGAAATAAAAGAGAAAGTAAAGATGGTTCAGTTCAATCCAGATACTTTACAGTTCCTTCCACACTACTTCTAATTTTTTAATCCTTTATGATAACTTGTTTTCTGTTTTCTCAGCATAACTTTCTTTACCCAATGATGCAGTCATCTGCATTACCTAGATCTTACCTATGTATATCTTACCCTCATAAAGTTATCTGCACTTTAAAAGAAAACTGAAAACATTACTTTTATTCAAAGTGATGATAAGCTTATCATTCCCATATTGTTCCATTCTTATTTTTCCTATAATATTCCCATTATCTTAAAATATATCAACAGTTTATGTGCTTTTCCTTCCTTAAGTGGACAGATGCCATTCGATTAGAATTTGAAATATTCAAGTGCAATGGCTTTGTTATGTTTTACATGGTAAGAAAACGACCAAATTAAAACAATGACATCATTGATTACCCTTTGATAGACAAAATTTATCTAAATTAATTATCTTTTAGTATTTGCTAAAATGTTCATATGTGAAAATTCACGATGATAGAACATCTGCTCAGCAGAGGGCTTATCAAAGGTATTGTAATAAGCTATGTAATGAATGTTTCAGCTTTCAAAAGAAAAAATATTTAGTGTGGCATTTATTTTAATAATTTGTCTCAAGTCGGGATTTCCATCCCACTTTAAGAAAAAGAAGCAATTTAGCTGTGAAAACGTTATAATTGAATTTGGAAGCTTTACAACTCAGTGAAGGAAGAAGTGTAACTTGGAAATATCTAAGTTCCACGAGCTAGCACAGATAGGAGATGAAAAAGATTCATTTGAAGTCCTGCTTGGAGGCACAGTGAGTGGCGCACTGCGGCGAACTGGGTTTGAAATCGGCGCCGGGTGACTTGTCCTCAGTCCCCATCCGTCTGCTCGTTTCTTGTGCTCTTCAGCAGTTTGCCTGTCAGACCTTTTGGAGGTTTGATCCTGGGAGCAGCTGAAAACCTCAGTCTTTTGTCCACTGAGCTTCCTGATGAGGCAGGAAACATGTCTGTGTACAGTAAATGTATTATTCCAGTCATCGCTCCTAGGATCCCTTTTCCATGTAAAGTTTGAGTTGTTTTTCCAGGTGTATAGGAAGTGTCCTTATATAAGGGCTCCTGGGAAGGGTCTTGCCAAGATGCTTGCAGTTCCTTTTAAAAACCTACTTTGTATTTCTCTATATTTATTAAATTTTCCAAGCCTTCTGTCACAATCATTTCTCCTTGTCAAGTAGGAAATGCAATTATAACATTATGAACACGCTGTGACAATAGAGGCTAAGGTAGTGGAGAAGCTCAGAGGTTTTCAGATTCCATATAAATGATTTCTTCAAAGTCATTCTGTTCTTTGACGTAAGAAAGAAAGAAGTTTTTTTTTTTTTTTTCAGTGCAAGCCTTTCAAGGCTATCCACAAGTGAGAACATTTTTGCTCATGTTCACCCTGGCACTGGCTGTCAGCAGCTGAAAGGGCACCTTGTTGGCTCCAGTGCAGGGCTTGTTACACTTCACACACAGAGGGATAAGTGATGGTCACTGTGACCCTCCACCCTGACATTTACATTTATTAATCCACGTCAGGCTGTTTGGAAAGAAGGACCGCTTCAGCCAGGGAAATGTTTGCATGTTTCCTCCAGCTTTAAAGGATGTGAAGGGTAATTGTGAAGAAATTGTTCAGAAGGAGCTTGTTTGGCCTCCAGCCTCCTTTCTTTGTTGGGCTACTGGGAGCAGGGATTGGCAAATGGCAGGATTGCAGGTAATGTGTTTCTATTAGGGTCTCTGCATTGTGTTAGAGAAGGCACCTGGCTATTCTGTGGTGTTTTTTAGCCATTAAGGAGCATATCTATCATGTCATTGTGTAGTTTGTTGAGATATAGGTATTATTCTGTGACCCTTTGCTGATTAGATAAAAAAGTGGCTCAGGAATATTTGTGTGTTTCCTCATTATCTGAGAATTTCTTAAATTACTCTGTCCATAGATTGTGCCAAGTTGAGTCTGAATAACCTCCTCTTGTCCAAACCTGGGAGGGGGCTTGGGGTCACACACACCCCCCACACAGCCCCTTAATAGAAATGTGGGGGTTTTTGGCAAAGAAAGATCCAAAAAGAACAAACAAGACATCCCCAAAAATTATCACCTGCCCACTTCCAAAAATACTCCAGTTTTCATCAATCAGTGGACATTTCTTGTCTTCTTGTTAGTACTGACCTCTATCAATATTTGCTTAATCTGATCCATACATTATAGTACTACAGAACAAGTTTAACAAAAAAAAAGAAATCTTGTAGCTGTGTGATGCAAATAAGAAATTTGAGCATGGATGTTATGACTGTGACCTTGCTAGGTGGGACACGTGCAGACTGAGGAAAGTTTACACATGGAATTTAAACATATGTGGCTTAAACTGAGCATATGGTGCTTTTTCTGACAGGTACCTGTGTGTGTGCCTTGCCTATGGATAAAGCAATTAGCTGATTAGTAAATGCTGAGTAAGTGATAACTATTATGCCAAGAACTGAATAAATACACCTAAAACATCCATATTCCTGTTTAGAACTCTACATGTGAACATACCAGCAGCTCTTTAAGCCCCTTTGCATTGTGGAAGCAAAAATCAAGGTTTGATAGATCTTGTGAGAGATTTTTAGGTTCTGTAAATAAAATTTCATTACTTTGAACACAGCATTACACTGGACCAGGTAGGACAGAAATAAATGGTGTCATGATCATAATTTTATACTCTGAACCTAAAACTCTGTTTACTGTTTTGCAAGACAGATCTCAAGGATTTTATCTGTAGTTTAGTGCGACCAAAATGCAAATGTTTTCCTCTGTGCTGGGCTCTAAAAATGTAGATTTAACTCCAAAGGTATGAAAGGTTTAAACAGTATTATATAAAAGTCTGAAATTCATAAGTAGGAAGTGCTGTGCATGCTCTTTCTTCACATCTCCCTTTCAGTTACAGTAATTTAGGTTTTAGCATATGATGAATTCTGTCATAAATTACTACTGGAATACACATTTCAACTTTGGAGTAAATTTTGCTGAAATTAATCTGGAAACCCTCCCATGTTTCAGTGAGAGATCAAAGAAAATCCCAAATGGAAAACATGCTTTTGCGAGGGGGGAAAAAATAGTTCTGAGTTCTTAAACTCTTGTAATGAAGATAACTTAATTAAAATCAAAGCAAAACTAATTAAGAACTTGAAAGTGCAAGTTTTTGGTTGCATAATATCCCTGAAACATGGCAGAACGGGTTTATTACCATTGGCAGAATTCCTGATCATGCAGACAGATGATGCCAGTGGATCCCAATGGAAAGGTACAGCTGGACTGCAGTTTTCTGACCACTCCTTTTGCCCTTTCTGCTCTTTCTTAGTCTTCCTACTCTTTTGCTTCTGAAAAAATAAATTAAAAAAAAAAAAAAAATGTTATTTTGGCAGGAAATTCCCCTTCTCTCCTATGAGTTTTTCCTGGGTATGCAGCTGGAGACAAACCAGCTGAGGTCTATCAGTTTATCATTTTTATTCATGGATTTCATGGTTCGTTCCTTGACCTAACTATTCTCAAGTGGGAAAAATAAAATAATTCTCAAGTGGAAAAAAATATGTTCACACACACATCCCCCTAGTCTATGTGCATCTCTTCTTGCCCTCTTCCTTGAAAATGGAGAAGGAATTGAAAATTTCTTGGTTTTGTTTGTTTCACTTGAAATATGGTGATTTTTTTTTTTTTTTTAAGTTCAAAATTAAATGAAATAAATTTGTGAGGTATTCTTACTTTAGATTGAACTTTATTGTTATAAAAACTTTTAAATATTATGTTGTGATGATCTCTTCTCCTTCAACATTCATTCCCATC
Source organism: Certhia americana (assembly GCA_018697195.1). Classification (NCBI taxonomy): domain Eukaryota; kingdom Metazoa; phylum Chordata; class Aves; order Passeriformes; family Certhiidae; genus Certhia; species Certhia americana. Next base: position 3,698,318 of record CM031863.1, read on the forward strand.
ACTGGAGGGGAATGCACAATGCTTGTATCACATCCCTCAAAAGCTTTTCTAGGCGTGTGCTTTTTGGCTTAGCCTGCACATGTGTTTTTTTCTGAATATTTAGTGAAAGCCTAATGAGCAGGCTCCCTGCTCTAATAGATCAAGACTTTATTAGGCTGAGTTTTGCTCGCTTTGAGGAGTGTTGCCATATGGGAGGTTTGTTTCTTTCGGGCTCTCAGGTGCTCTTGGCAGATGGAGCTGGAAGTGCTCGGAAGACAGAGCACCAAACAACTCCCATCCGAGCGGCTGGGGGGTCACCAAGACCACAGCAGGAGCCTGGCAGAGCCACAGAGAGCCCAGACAAGGGACTGCTGCAAGTGGGAAGTGCAGTTCTGGAATTCAGCAGCTTCTCTGGTCACCTGGTTCCTTGACCAGGGCAGTTCTTAATTAGATTCACAGGGAATCATTTCCAGTCTCCCGACAGAGCTGGAGAGCACTCAATTATGTAAATGTTATCTCCTATATAGTTCTTTACAAGAGCCCTGCTGACCTCCTTTTCTTCACTGCTTTCCCTCAAATAGGAAGGATCCAGATCCCTGTGACCCTAAACAGTCCATGTGATCACAGGCAGTGATCTTTATCCCTACTTATTTAGGAGCTGAATACAACTTTACAGGGGGCAAATGCCTTCTTAATCCAGGAACATTCTTGGTCCACGCAGATATCAGTCACTGCCTTTTGTTCTGGTTGGTTGATTGGTTTGTTTCCCTTTTATTCTCTTCTCTTTTATCATCATAATGGAATTTTGGTTTTCCAAGTTCAGTGTAATTCTATACAATATAATTCTACTTGCTTTCCAAATGAAGATTTTGGGCTTTGTCCTCTTTAAAAAATGTTCATCTTTAAAAAAAAGTAAGCAAACAAAAACAACAGGTTTTTGGCTGTGGGAACATTGACTTGAAAACAAAGGCACCAGGTTTTCTCTCTCTCTTTTTTTTAATTTTTTTTTTTTAACTTTCCTTCTAAGAGGCACTGCCAGGTGTTTGCAGCATAGGGTAGGAGCATAGGAGTAGTATCCTTAGGGAGGCAAAGCTTTCATTTACCCATAGAGGGATGATTTCTCACCATCTGCTGTGGATCTCAAAGAACTGGGATGTTAAAAACGTGAATTTTCCCATCCTCTGGGAGCTTTCCTGCACAGCTCACATATTACAGAAGGAAAAAGGTGTCACTGAAAAGAACTGTTTTACTTTTAGTCATCACAGATGACTATTTTTTAGCAAGAAGTGGTTTTTGTGTTTCATTATTTTGTTGTGGTTTTTGTGTTTCATTATTTTAAAGCCTGCTAATTAGTGTGTGTTTGTGATTAACTGGTCAGATTCATTCTGTAAAGATAACAGCTGAAAATAAAAGTAATTCTATAGTTATGCAAAATAAAAACATTTGAGAAAGCACTTTCAGAGCCAGTAAAACCCTGAGGTAAAATTAAACTGCTTTATTCTAAACAAAATCTATTTTTCAAAGTGTTTTATAAGTTAGTGTTTTTTTTCACTCTACTAAGTTTTTCTCAAGATAGAGAATATAAAAAGCTTAGATCTCCATAATTTTTGCATTGTTGCATAAAATGAAAAGTAATAATTTGATAGTATGGAAATAGCTTAATTTTTTTTCCATTTTTTTTTAAAGTAACAAACAAGCCTTTTCTTCCACATACACACACTCAGCTCTGAGCTCTGTGTGAAATTGCTTTTTAGAACTTCTTCATATCCAGTTACTTAGGCTGTTTTCATGTTTTTTGCCCAAAAGAGGAACAAATACGAGATTTTTTTTTGCGAAGAATTGTGACTGACCATCTGCAGATTTGAAAGAAACTGTTGCACTAGGGAAGGGATAATCACCCTGCCAGGTTTTGTTTCAGACAAGATTTCTATTCTACAGGTGCTGTAGTTATTTGGAGAGGTTCATGTAGAACCAGACACTTGTGTGACCTTGACTGTAGAAGTGTTTTCACAACTTTGCATTTCTATATTTATTCAGTAATCTCTTTCACTTAGCTGTCAGTCCAGAAACCTCTCTAAATAAATAAATTTGTTACTCTTAATGATTAAAGAATTTTCAACTATTTTTTGCTCTGAGGAGTAATCATTCCTCAAAAAAGAGCTGAATAAATAAGTGGACGTGTTTGGCAATGCTAGTTTTAATATTCCCAGGTCTTTTAGAAGCAGATGTGCAGTACACAGAAAATTGCAGTTCATCCTGTAGTAAAAGCAGAAATGTACCCTGGATTTCAAGAATACTCTAAACCCAAATATTATAGAGTTCTTCTGTGTGCTTTTCATACAACTATACACCTTTGAAATTCTAAAACTTGCCAAACTCTCTCCCTCTTTCTGACTTTCAGAGTGGTTTTTCAAGATGTGCTATCAAAGCAGGGCCTTTAATCATCTCCCTGAAAGCTTTAAGCAGAACCACTCCATGTAAACTTATACTCTTAATTATACAGTTGCTCATTTTTGCTGTTGAGGGGAAGGAATTAAAGTATAACAAAAATCCTTTCATTCTTGCAGGTTAAAAGAAGTTGTGATTTAGCTATTTGAAGAAATATGAAATATTTCTACGTAGTAGTTGCAAATTTGGCTTGTTGCAAAATTGAATGGCGTCAGTAGTTGAGAACCTGGCCTTGGAAATGATTAAGTGATAACTTTAATAAAGTATTCTTGTTGCTTTCTTTGCTTTACTAAAAATGCATCCCATGGTTTTTGGAGGAACTAAGCCAATGGAGAGATCTGGAAGTGGATTGAGTGTTGTCTCCTTCTTTATACTTGGTTTTATGTCTTTGTGGCAGTATTGACTCCAGGGAAGTTTTTTCTCTCTTGTGCCAGTGTAAGAATAATGAGGAAACCTTTTCCCAGCAATCTGCAATGTAACCTTGTGGAAGGCGCTGCTGTAATTTATATATTGATAAAACGAATATAATATATTGCACAGAGGTTTTGTGAGCTTTAATTAATATTAGAATATTTTTACATTGAATAATGATGGAATAGTCTTGAGTTAATTAACTCTAGATCTCAAGGACGTCAGCCTGTAGTGTTTGAATGCAGCAGATAGTGTGGGTGTGCCAAACTTTCAGAATTACCCTCTTTTAAAAGCCATTGTTTTCAAGGTGCCCCAGTGTTGACTTTAAACTCTTTGTTTGCAAATTTGTCACATGAAATATAAAATAATTTTTATATAAAATTAAGGAAGGATTTGGTCACTAAAATGTGTCTAAGGAAATAGTTGAAAATGTTTAAGTAGAACTTTGCTTACAAAAATACTTCCTTGAAAATTTGATTACTTGAAACAATTTAAAAATATTTTTTGTGATGGGAGAGGTGAGTAGGGAACCTCCCTGCTGGTAACATGTCATTAAAGCTTGTTGGTTTCTATCTAGTGAGTAAATTTACCTCAGGGTGAAATATTTAGAAAAAAAAAAAGAAGATTTTCTTAAAATTTTATTCCATAAAACTAGTTCATGGTGATGTTGTCCCTGTCAGGTTGGAAGGGTGATGGGCAGCTCCCACTGAACCCTCAGCTGGATGTCAGAGTTCCCTAAGTGAGGGCATCAGACACCACTAAATTATTGCTTTGTATTGTTCCTATCATTTGCTTTGAGTCTTTTTTTGTATTTTGAATCATTTCATTTTTACTTTTGATTTTCATTATGCTTTTTTTTTAATTTGTTTTTGATTTTTTGTGATTATTTTGGGTTTTTTTCCCTTCACCTTTAACCATTTCACTGTAACCCATTCTCATTTCCAGAAGAGCATCCCTTGTGTGACGTAGGGGAGTTCCTGTGCCACGATGGTGTCACTTGTGTGTCCTGGCACTGGCTGTGTGATGGGGAGCCCGACTGTCCCGATGATTCTGATGAGTCCTTAGACACATGTGAGTAAAGGAGGAGCCACTCTTTTATTTTATCTCCCTTCAAACTGTAACACTTTCAGTCACACTGACCACACAGCTGAAAGGGCAGGTTCTGTTTTGTTTTATAAATCCTGTGTGGATTTCCCTGTCGAGGGGAGCAGGTTGAGTTCTTGGTGTAGGTAGGAGACAGAAGAAATGGATGAGATGGGAGGTATTTTTGTTCTTGTGCCACTCTGTAAGGAGCACTGTCACTGACAGCCTCCCTCTGCTCCCCCCAAACTGTCTATGGGCTGAGAGGGGACAGGCAAAGTCAGGCACAGGAAAATGTGCTCCTCTAAATACATTTAGAGGGAGGTGGGGTGGAAGAGAAGAGTGCAAAATATTTTCAATACAAATATGAAAAGCATACAAACATCAAAGGGAGGAATGAAAGACGATGTGAGAACTGCGAGGGGGAAATAAGCAAAGAAAGGAAGATGATGGAAAGCTTTAATAAAACATATTTAATTATAGTGAGGACCTTGTTAGGTTTTTTTTGGGTTTTGTTTGTGTTTTTTTTTTTTTTTTTTTTAATGTGCCTAAGAGCTTTTGAACACCAGAGTAGCAACCTTACAGACTTTTTTCTTATCAGCCTTGTAGACTACTGATGAGGTGTTATTAAATCTTAATGTTCCCTTGTTTCCTGTGTTCTGAGGAAAATGAGGGAATTTCCTGATTTTATCCCCAGGATAATCACTTAATGTAAGAGAAGAACCATGTATTTTGTATCAAAGCGATCCTGACAATCAGGAAGGCTGGAAATGGAGTTTGCTGCTCAAAGAAAAGAAAATATCAAACATCAGACAGTATTTAGGAGTCTAAAATGAGGGACAGCAGCTCAAGATGTCTGGGAGCCATTTCTGTCTGGGCAAATGCTGCAGTGCTGATTGGAGCCTTCCTGCTCCAGAGCTTGTTCTCTGCAGCTGATCAGAAAATTGCTTCGGGGCTGTGGTGAGGGTGCTCTGATTAACCACCTTCCCCACACTTTGGGATTCTCAGCAGCAGCATCCTGCAGTGGGAAGCTGGTACATCTGGGATTTTGTTACTGCATGGCTGATTGATTACCCCCTCCTCTGATGTGTTTTCAAGCACAGCATTAATATGTGCAGGTAAAAAGTTTTTCTAACTAATGAATATTGAAATAGGAGCGCACAAATGGTCACATACAGAGTTTTTAACTTGCCTCGTGGTATTCACCTTGTGGTTCCAAATCCAACAGCTTGCTGGATGCCCAGCTATTTCTCTCTTGAGAACTTTTCGTGGTTATTGCACTGTTTTGTAAGACCCGTGTTCAGCAATGCCATTTAAAGCTGTGGCATGTTAAAAACATGGCATTTAGAGTTTATTGATGGCTGGAAGAAGACGGGAGGGAGTGGGAAAGAGAGTCTATGCTTTTCCTCACCTCAACCAGCCCGGTCCCTTTGGAAACACCTTCCCCTTTGCAGATGTGAGCAGTTTAATGTCAGGTGCTTTCCTTAGGCTGTCCTAAGCCAAAGGCAGGAGTCAGCACCGTGGCTTTTCTGGTTGTAGAGAAGGAAGGCGTTTGAATCCTTTCTCTTCTCCAGCTTCCACGGCCCTTTGCTGATGGAACAGCTGGTTAATGAGGTGCCTGGACCCCAGATGAGCGTGGGCTGAGATAATAATTGCCTTAGGTCTGCTGCCCTCTCTCACCTCTCAGAGTAACTCAGCCCAGGACTGAGTGAGAACCAAGTAACAGACCTGGGGCATTGGGTGAAACTTCGTTACATAATTGCTCATAATTTTGTTTTGCACTGGATGATTCTGTATTTTTTTAGTCAGCACAATTTGCTGTCAAATCGTTGAAGTAAGTGTGCCTAATCTGGCTTCATCAGGTAAATTGTTTCTCATTAAAAATGAATATAATGCTATTGAATTTTCCTGGGGATACTTTGCACCATGGTGTCTGTAGAAACTTATAAATTACATTAAAAATATCCTTATGATAAATTTGATCCCTGGTGCTGATGCCAGGGACACAGCACACTCAGTTTTTGTGCACTGAGTCATGTGTCTGTTTGTTTTAGATGAATTTGTCAGCTCTTTTTTGACTTACTTATGATGAATTATTTGGTGTAGCCTGACAGATATTGCTAGTTGTTCCTATAGCTGTAAACAAATGGATTTTGATTGATTTTCTGTGGATTTGTGCCTAGTAATAGGGTTTTCTGGGTTCTAATAATGTGCAAGCATTGATCAAAGCTTTTCCTGCAAGTGGAAGTTCTTAACTTCTTTCCTTCCTGTGGGGATTTGAAAGTGTAGAAAAGGAGACAAATTCTCAAGCTGCAGCTTTTCCCATGGTGAGAATATGAGAAGTCTTATTAGTCTCATCACTCAAGCATCTATTTACAGAAAACATCTGGGAATTAAATATCTTTGTGAGCAATCTCCTGGTGACATTTTAACCGAGTTTTGCAATAGGACCTGGAAGTTTTTTTGGCTGTACAAACACCTGATATGTGTGTATCAACTGCTTGCCTCAGGAGCCCACCTGAAATCCTACAATCTTTTTCCTTTATTGGTTTTTGTAAAACCAGAAGTGGACTCCTAGAGCACCTACACTTGTGTTCTCTTCCATTTTTAGTAACCATAGTTCTTTGTGCTCTCTGAAGATGTTTTTTTTTACAGTACTAAGGAACCTGGCTCAGTAACCTATAATGAATAATTTAGTGAACAAATTCTGTTGCTTTTCTGTTCCAGAGTTGTTCATGCGAAAATTGATTTTTGAAAAAAAAAAAAAAAAAAAAAAAGTATTAATAAAACTCTTGAGCAAGTAGTTTTTGGGTGGTCTCTCGGTTTTTCATGGGCTTTTTGCAAATAGTCAGGATTCAAAAATCAATTTACTCAACCTAATCAGATGATGCTGGGTTCTTCAGTAGGCTAAATCAGCAAGCTCACTCAAAATCAATAGAACTTTATCAGACAGCCCAGAGTCTGGCCAGACAGTTTGGCCTTTACAGATAGCTGTGAATCTAGAGGTAGATGCAAATGTGCAGAGGACCTTTCTGTTGAAAGGCAAAATAAAATGGCTGTCTGCAGACTCAGCTGACATGTGGTTTTAGTGAGACAATTAGAAAACTCAATTGTCGAAAAGCAGAGTTTAAAAACATAATATTGACAACAATTTGCATATTTGTATCAACACCTGAGTCCATTACTGCCTGCTGTAGGCAGTTACTACTTAGAAACACCACTGTAATACTCATTTTCTTGGGGATGGTTTTAGTGGTCTTTTTTTTTTTTTTTTTGGTTTCTTTGCTTGTTTTATTTTTGGTGTTCTGATTGGATTTTCTTTTGTTTATTTTACCATTCTTGCCGCTAGAGTTTGTCTTAAGCTGTGTTTATGTATCTCAGCGACTGTAAGTAGAGAACTTCACTGATTTTTTTTGTATCTTAAAGATCCAATTTATAACATGTTGTTTTTGAGGGGGTACCTGTGTGTTTTGTATCCCACAATTTCACCTCTCAATAACATATTCATCCTAAGTAAGCCGTGCTCAAGGGATACCATGGTTTCTGAAACCAGACAAATATTAGATGTGATGTGATTACTTGCTTGTCTCCTCAACCTCCTGCTAACAGAGCTGAGATCTAAAAGGTGTATTGGCAAATTATTCCTTCCATTTAGTACTTAAGGCTTTTTCTGTGTGTTTGCTGCTTCAGAACTCATCTGGTTTGCTAGTTGTTTTCAAATCCCAGCTCACCAACATCTCTCTGCCAGGGCGAGGTGAAACAAAGGAGCAGGGAGAGAAGTTGCTTATTTTCTATAATTCTTTTTGAAACTGTGCATGTTGATTTTGTGTGGGTATTGTAATGCTGGGTGCAGCAGTTCCTGCAAAAGCTGTTTGTTGTCTCACAACACGGAGCCATGGAGTAGAGGAAGGTGCTGTAACAGTTCCTGACAGTTGTGAGGAGACACTTGAGGTCTAGAACAAGGTTCCCCTAAGCTCCTTTCATATCCAGGTGTGGCAGAACAGGCAACAGAGCTCTGTAGCAGCACAGCCACCAATTAGAAACATCTATGACCCCAGATACTGCTTGAATGCCATGAATAACGCATGAGAGGGAATAAACCCCTCAAGTATCAGATCTCCCATTAACAGAGCAGTGCTCTAGAAGGTACTGCCAAGTCCAAAAGTGCCTGACACTCATTTACTCTAGCAGCAGCAAAATCCTGAAAAGATTTCACTCCTCACAGCCAGACTACAACTCTTGTTTCTCCAATTGTCCCCAACTGCCCTTTGTTTGAGATCCTGATGCTGTTGCTCTGGTATCTGAGCTTTCCTTAACGTTATCCAAATACTGTTTGCATGTATTTCACCCACACAATGTAGTTGTGGCTGACTGGCTCTGCATTGAAGCAACTCTGGTTGCCATTAATAAATCATCACATTTGAATGGTCCCTGTCTCAGGAAGTTTGAGTAGATGTACCCTTGTTGAATTGTCGTGCATGTTGAAATTATTTCTGATAATTATCTTCCTGTGGGATTTTAGGCAATGTCAGTGTCTATAATCATGATTAAACTGAAGTTGGAGGAGCAAAAGAAATGCAGCAACCAGAAGTGCCTTGTTCAAAAGCTTGAGTCTCACTTTGTTTGCTAAAAGTGTGTCTTTCATTCTCTGGATTCTAATTATGGGAGACTAGTTTCAGAAGCTTAAAAATTGTTAATTGGGTACCTCTGTTGTAGTTCTTTTACCAGCAAAGGATAAGATAATTGGATGCAATGTTGCTCTTGTGGTATGAAACAATAAAGATAAAATTTCCTAAAGCTCCTAATTCTTTAATGAGTAGATTCATTGAAATTCAATAGAAGCTGGGATCCCAAACCACTCTTTAGTAGCTTTGGAAAATCCCAGCTCAATAAATAATGTGCATACATTGAAGGTGCACTGCCATGAAGCTGCTTAAAGGTAAATGAAGAAAATGCTGGACAGGAGGGGGAAATGTGGTCTTGTCTTTTCACTCAATAATTTTGGTGTGTGTAGTTACTGTTGAACAAGGGATCTGCTATATAAAATACTTTTTTTCGCCTATTTTTCTGCAAGATATTTGAACTTGTTACTGGCCAGATATCAATTTAATCTGCTTTTAGATGATGAATGGTTACTCCTTTTTTATCTCTACATCAGGATTGTTCCTATCAGTAGTGTAAAACTTCTAAAGCTGTTGCAGGAAATGAACCACAACAAAATGACAAATGTCAACAAATTTTATCAAACTGCATCTAGTTTACATAAAATTAAGTTAAATGCTTAATGCAGCAATACAATATTGCCAGCTTTTCTGTTAGCTGGTGAGAACTGTTCCTGACAGAACAAGATGAATGTTTTGAAGGAGTATTAACTTTCCTGATGATATTTTTACAGACCTGAAACAAAACACACTTCGCACTGAGGCTCTCCTTGCAGTTTACCCTGTCAAAGCTGCTGTGGTTGGTGAACACTGGTAAAGAAAAGACTTGTAAAGGCAGTTTTACTCTGGCTGGAGCCTTTGCCACCCTATTTACTGGCATGTAGCCTATCAGGGCTGCTGTGCTTCATCCCATTTGGGTAGTTTGCTGTTGTCAGCTGGAAAACCTCTCAGTGACTGTGACCTGGGCTTCAGATTATGACCTCTATTTTTCTCCTTACTCCATCATTTGGGAAACCAGAGAGCTCAGCCCCTCCAGAAAAAGAGCTTTTGCTGGTGTGGTGGGATTGCTGATGTTCTGATAGTTAATGGGCAGTAGAGCAAACAGTGTGGAAAGGATGGGTGTCAGTGGTGCTCGTACCCTCTGAGACCTTTGGGAAGGTTACAGAGAAGCACCCCGTTGAGACAAATCCTGCATCAGTGTGGAGGAGCTCAGCCTGTCCCATTGCAGTGTTTGGGGCAGCTCTTGATGATGCCCAGTTTTCATCCTAAGGGGAATCATTCCTAGAAGGTATTCCTGCCTTTTGCTCCACTAATTCTGCTGCTTTTCCCTTGCCTTGGGCCAGGGGATAACTTTGATGCTTCTGCATTTACTTCCTGCCACAGCCAGCGGAGAGGTGGTTCTGCTGAGGCTCCAGAGGACATTTAGAGGCAATTCCTTTTTATAATTTCCAAATGGGCTCTAATTCTACTTCTGAGGCATAAACACGTTGTCCCATCCCTGGGATATAAGTGTTTGCCTTCTCTGCACAAATTAGTTTATTCACTTTTTTTCAGGGGGGGTGACTTTAAATACTTGGTGGCATTAGAGAGTGTCATGTAACACCACGGGGACTAAAATTTGCACCAGGTTGAACATAAGGATCTTGGAAAGCCAAGGTGTGGATCTGTTCAATCAGAACTGCAGAGATTCTCACTCCTGGTGAGTTAGGCACTGCTGCCTGAGCTCTAAAGGGCTGGAAACAGCAGCTTGGCCCCCCCAGTAGCTTCATAAGTAAGGGGCTACAATTTCAGCTTTCTGAATAAAAACATTTTTTCTTAAATAATTATTTTGCAACTGCCCTGCTAACTCAGGTATACATTGGAATTTTGTAGGGAATAGAATTACTGGCTTCTGCTAATTTTCTTTTAAGTATTTTAGAGACTAAAAATACTCAGTTACATTTTATCTTTGTTGTTTTTTGGGGTTTTTTTTTTTTTTTTTTTTTTTTTTTTTCTTCCTACTTTATTTTCTGTTCTATGTATTCTCTGTGTATTCACCTCACTTTGGTTTCCAGTCTTTACATAATCCAAACACAGAAACCTGTTCCAGCCAAATATAATTACCTTAAAAAGTAGTTGAAGACTTTGAATTTTATTATCATTCTGAAGTTGGTGTGTTACATATGCAGATATTTAAACAGTTATTTATACCTTGTCAATATAAACAGTTACATTAATTCTTATAGACAAATGGTTTTAGTAAGGTGAACTCATTTTTGGTGTTCTAGGAATGATTCTTGCCTTGCAAATATATAGCAGAAGATTTGTGTGATGCACAAAAAGTTTAAGAAAGAAGAATTCCTTTGTTTTTAAATGCTTTCAGTGCATAATAAGAGAGAAAATCTTATACAAGATTTTCACTTCAATAAAGTGGTAGAGTTTGTCACCATCTGAATACATAAAATGCAGCATAGTGCATAAAAATTGATTTCATTTTGCCTTTGCACATGGTACAAACTATTCAAAATCCTTAATTATGAATTTGGGGGGTTGATGATGTGAAACCCACAAATTTTCTAGTCTGTGCCAAAGATGAGAACTACATGGGGATGAATCATAGACCTGTTATTGCACAGAAACTTGGCAGCCTTGGCAAGAGGTCCAGAATCAAATAAGTGTAATTTCAGTGGCTCTCTGGATGAGCATTTTCCTTTGGAATAAAGTAAGCAACAAGAAGTTCAGTGCTGAAGGATGTAAAGGTCATTGTATCTCTCAGTGACACAGTTATTAGAAATACTGCCTCTTTTTTTTGCCTGCACCTGATTATCCTGAGCATGATTTTCCAGAGTGATTTATGGGGAATTCAATTAAATGACTGCTGGCAAAATGAGCTTCTTTTGAGGTGTGTGGAAACATGGAGATGTAATCCAAGGCCAGCACAGAGTCTTTGAAGGGTGATGCTCAATACCTAAAACTCTGAAATAGCTCATTTATGAATTAATTGCTTGCTAAAATTGCAGTTCCTACTCAGAAGCAGATCTAATGGGATATATACTCGTAAGAAGAGAAAATGAAAAGATCAATCTTTTGAAAAACCTATAAAAGTAATTCATACTTTGAGGAAGACTTTGGTTTTTACCCCAAAAGAATTTTATTTTCAAAGCTAAGCTATAAATTACACCCCCCCAAAAATAAAACCAAAACCAACCAAACAAAAAACAAACCTAGAAAAGAATCGCACATGGGGACAGAAGAGATGGAAAGATGTGGCACAGTTTGTCTCTCCTGAGGTTGTTCTAGCTGTTAAGCTGAGCCTAATGGCTTTAGTTTTTCTTTCTAAGAATCGACCTTCTTGACAATATTTGGCCATGAGTGAGACACTTGTTTCAGTGTGAAGCATGGTTTGAGTGTGGGCTGTCTGTCGGGTACAGAGGCTGTGTGCTCTGCTTTCATAGCAGGGATGAGTTTCCTGCACTGCCAGCACAGGAGACCCCAGTGAGGAGCTGAACAGGAGCTCTGTGGATCCCAGAACTGCACCACTGAGATCCACTGGGGCAGAAAATGCCCCCACAAGGGCCAGGAACTGGTTATTAGACTAGTGAGAGAGCAGAGATCTGAGGTTACAGTGTGTGTGTGTGTGGGTTGTTCAGGCTTCTTTTACAAATACTTTATGAAATTCTGGTCCCCATTTCTATGCACATTTATTTACAATCCATTTAATTTGTGTTCTGTTTAACAACAGTTTTATTATTTTCTTTTCTCCTCTCCTCTTTCATATTTATGTCCTTGCAATTCTCTCAGGGCCTTCTGTACATCAGTTGAGCCCTTTCACTGTAGCACTGCATTTTCACACAGTATTTTGTTTCTCCCTAATCCTTGCTGTTGCTTTATTCATTACTTTGACACTTTTCTTGTTAGTCTTTTTTTTCCTTAGTTCTGCTGACAAACTATTAAAACTGCTATGAAAATTATTTTTCATTTTCCATTTTTCCTTTATTTTTCCTCTCTCCTCATCACCAGGTTCCCTTTCCCCTCTCATAGATCTCATCAATTTTGCTGATACCAAAACCTACTTTTCGTTTTCTGTCTCAGTTCTTATCTTCCCATTAACAGTCCTTTGTGCCTTGCTGTCCTGTGATTGCACTTCTGTTCAAGAGTCAGCATCAGAAAAATAGAATATTTTGGGAAATGAGAGGATATCCTGCAAAATAACCTTTTGCAGTATAATTCAGCCAAATCCCAGAGCTGATTGTAAGGGTGTTGATTTTTAGGCTGTCATTTAGACCTTCTCTGCCAGGAATAGCCCTGGTATAAGGAATGTGGAGAAATTGCTGTATCACAGCATTGTCTATTGATTAGACATTGATAAAATGTTTAGGAGAAACATATTTAGGAAAAAAGCATAAGGATATAGCATCACCAAACCCCTTCTTGGCTGTGCTGACATCAAAAGGTAATTGTTGATAATGCAGAGATTTATAAATTACAGCAATCTTGGGTATGAAATGGCTTGTTGAAAGATTTTTATCTGAGGTGATACTACTTCACCCAATTGCACTGAGGCTCATTACAAATGTTTATAATTATAATGACACATCTGGCCTGTAGATCCTACGCTAGGAGAAATGTCATGGACTTAAATAGAGGGCTGGATGGAGTTCTTATTTGTCACTTGAAATTGCAAGAGTAATAATCATTTTTCTTCTCCTTCAAAATTACCGATGAACACAACTCTCATTAGCAAGCAGATGAATTTCTGGAAGAAAAGTAAAATGGCTCTTTTTGAAAATGGTGCTGTGATTTAAAGTAAGAGCTTATATATGTTTTTAGTGATGACATGCACAGTAATTTCAGTCAGCAAAGAGGGCACTTTGCTGTGGATGAAGAAACAGCGTAAGCCCAAAACCTCTGCTCACAAAGAGTAGTGCATAACTATGACAGAGGAGTGAAACTTAATAAAGCAGAAAAGGAAAAGATAAAAAAAAGAATTTCAAATTAATTGAGATTCAATAAGGATTTAATTCCTTATGTTATCTTACAAATGTACAGATCTAATCCAGAGAGGCCATGTGTTAGCAGCTCTTAGTCATGCCCAGGTAGTTCTGGGGGGAACTTAACTGTGCCAGAGGAAGCATTTTCAAGCCTGTGTTGCTAAACACCTTCATGTTACATTATTCAAAGATGCATCAGCGTGCCTGTGCAACCACTTTGGGGGACTGTGAGCTGTGCCTTCAGAAAAGGGTCTTAAACTGTAAATTAAACTAGGAATATGCCTCGTACGAAGTAATTTCAAGTTAGTTTTGCTCAGGAGAGCTGCCATTTATAGGACTAGATCCAAGTTTGTGTTTATACTTCCTCACAGAGAATACTAAATTAATTTTTACCATCTTCCATTTATAACCTTGTTAAAGGCACAGATATAGCTGTTAATGGTTGGTATGCAATAACGTGGGTTACTTCAGAATAAAGATATGGCAAACTTATTTTTCATTATTTAACTGCTGTAACAAAATCTAGGAGGTAGTGGGAGAAACCTATTTTTTTCCTAGTATAATAAGAGTTCCTCTGAAGTTTTTCTTCTTCTTTCACTTGTTAAGCATTCATAAATAGACCAGTGCTACAAGGAGTGTCTCTCGCTGCCTTTGTGTGCTCAGCTTGTAGAGAATATTGTGATGGTATTTTCTAACTCATTCTTATTTTTTTGCTGCTTCTACACCAGCCTATTGATCTTTGAGGCAGTTTAAAGAAAAAAAAAAAAAAAAAAAATGTTTAGACTAAAATTCTCTAAGGTGGTTCTCTTCTTTTGGCAAGATGTAGCTTCATTTACAGATATGCTGTGTAACGTGAAGCCAGTGAACTCAAGTACAAACAGGTACAAATAATGAATAGTGTAAATAATGGATACCTACTCTCTGTGAAGTGAGCAGTTATGTAGTATAACACCTGTTTGGTTCAATAATAAAGTAAACGACACATTATTCTCTACAGAAATCTGACTGTATTTTCATAGAAAAAATAGCAGCTATTGTCCTTTTGACTTTCAATGGATTTGTCTCCACCTTCCTAACCCTTTCCAGTCCCAGCTGTTGCTGGCATCCCTGGCTCTGCTGTCAGCTCCTGGGAAGTCACGTGCAGTGAGCTGGGGCCACAGTGTCAGCACGTGCTTTGTCCAGCATATAAAATTAATAAAAGAACGTGTTCAGACACTGTGTTTTCCATAATTACAAAGGCTTTGTTCCATTGATTTGTAATTCTGAGTTTTAAATGAGACAATTCAATATAGTAGCAGCCTTATTTTCACAGTTGGGTTTTTACTCAGTAACCAGTAGTAAGTTCTCTATCCAAGAGAGAAAATAATCCTCTCTCTTTTCTCATTACCCAAAAGTTTTTGTGTGGGTATTTTTTTTTGTTTGTTTGTTTTTTGTTCTTGTTGGTTTTAATTTCTGCTTGCAGATCTAAGAGTACTGAAGGCTATGGTTTTACTCATTAGGCTCCTCTGACACCAAGTCTCATTTCTTTTTGGCTGCACTGGGGATGTCTCTGAGGTCAGCCAGGTCAAAGCTGCAATTTCTGCAAGTAACTGTAAAAGTTCTTTCCTGCTAACAATGCCAGGGATTTGAATGTGCCTGATGAATAAGGTCAGTTGTAATGAACTACTTTTGTATACAAAATTATTTAATTTGCCTCATTCTCATCTTCCTTCACGGTGGCTTTGGCCTGGCCTTCCACCTGAGTCACTCTTTGATGTGCAGTGGATGTCATGCACACCCTGACTGTGTGACTCCATGGCAGGAGGAGGAAATTACAACAAGATCATTAAAGTGCGAAATTAAATCCTTAGAGATGACACATCTAAAATAGCTAAAACATTACCCCCAAAACAAACAGTGCCATTGATCCTACTTAATTACATGCTTAATAATTTTATACCAATGTAAAGCACACTGATGATGCACTAATCCATTTCATATTCACTGCCACCACAGATTTTCTCCTCCTTATTTGCTTTGAATCTCATCATTATCATGCACATAAAACTAGTATTCTTAGAATTTTTATAGTGGTATTTCCATATAAAATGAGGAAAAGTCTAACATATGAATACTAAACAGCTCATTAACATGGTTTGTAATATATTTATTCATGATAAAAGCAGCTGAGAAATGCTGATATAAAATAGTACTTCAGTCCCAGAGTATGTCTAAGATTAGAAAAATCATGCCTCAGATAATAAATACTTCAGGGAAAACAGGAACTCTTAAATACAAATAACATCAAATAAAGAGCTTTGTATGCTTAATTAAACACATTAACAGATGCATTTATTTCAGTTAAATAATTAATATATTACTACTACTGGCAGCAAGAAATTTTTTGTGTTTTTAAAAATAACAAACCTGAAAAGGCTTTTATTTCAGGAGAAAAAATTCTGCCTTTAAAAGACATTAATGACATTCTTATCTGGAAATGGCACAAAGACTGTTAATGATCAAATTACACAGCAAGCAACAGGCATGGAAGGAGAGCCTAATCTACCATGTCGAGAACCCTGATCTTTAAATGTGTTCTACATGAGCAAGACACTGTCTCCAGCCTAAGGAACAGGATGGGCTTTGGAACAATTTAAGTGATGAACAGTCCTTTCTCTGTCCATGTGCATTAAATGTTGGTCCTTGAAGTTATTTTCTCTGGCCTTTCATCTGTGCTTGCTGTGCCCTGGCCAGAGGAACAGGCTGCTGTGAATTACCTGTCCAGAGCTGGCCCAAAGCTGTGTGACTGACAAAAACCCTGCATTCCCTGAAATCATTTTATAGAGACTGGAGCAGGAGTTTAGAAACATAGACTGCAGGAATAATTGATGCATTGAGGGTTTAAGTTGTTATAAATTGATAATTTGGTGTGGATTTAGCTACGTGCTTATTTCCTTTCTGCAAGTGTTTTATACTGACACAAACCAGAATCTTTTGCTGTTGTTTAATTGTCGTTGTGCCGTATTAAATCAGCTGAAGTTTCATATTCCACATATCTGTATTCCATAATCATATTCAGGATTCCAACCTATGAATAAACACTGCTGATACCTCTAAAAAGGGGTCAGGTAAGGGCCTTGATCTTTGCTCAGATAATAAATTGTATAAATGATGGTAAGATCAAGAGATAACAGTGCTCGGTCATCCAAAATTTCAATAAATAAATATACAGCCAATTATTTCTACTAGAAACACATCTGGTGTTGTTGACAGGAAGTATTATGTAGTACAGATTCCACTCTGCTGAATAATCCCCAAACTGGAGAAATCCTACCAATACTTTTTGGGGTTTTTTTTTTAGATAAAAGGGAATTTCTCCTCCAGTTTTCAGATTGGGTCGTTGGGGTCAAGTCACCAAAGCAGGAAAAATGGGAGCTAGCTAGAGGGAGAATGAATTCATGTATATGCAAAGATGTAGAACTGTGGGGAAGATGGGGCCATTTTTAATTTCCATTCTGCTTGTGAAGGAGAGAGCACAGTCCTGGTGCTAGGCTTGGGCACAAGACTGCCTTTGGACTGTTCCTTTCCTTGTTTACCTGCACGGCTCACAGTGAGGGTGCAGATGGACAAGAATATTAAACGAAGACATTTCACAGCACTGTTCTTTAGTCTGCCACAGAAAGGGATGCTGGAAGAAGGACTTGGCTAATTTAATGTTTCTTTGAAGTGTGGTGCTACTTGGTTCAAGCATGTATATAGATTTAAACCTTTTTTTTAAACATTTTGTGTTTTCCTGCGAGAACAGGAATCATGAAATAGATAAATGTTCCTTAATAAGCCAGAAGAAGGTCAACCTTGACTAAGCCAAGCTTAAAGAAAAAGAGATTTGGTGGTTGGTGGTTTTCTTTTTTTCAGCTGATGATAGGTTGAAATGATGCATATAATATTCCTTGACCTTTAAGGCCTGGTCTCTCTGTTTTTTGGCATGCTGCTGTCAGAAGCAGCACCCAGAAAGATGAGAGCACACTGTGGTTACACTGCCAGCATCCATAATGCAGCCACAGGCAGGAGGGAGGGAGGGAGCACAGCTGCTGCTCAGGGAACTGCTGCTGCTGCCCCCCCTTGGAAAACCCTCCTGAGGCTGTGCAGGACAAATGGCTGAGCAAGAGCCCTTGGCCTGGAGAGGGAAAGCTGGAGATGGAGGAGCCAACAGGATCTCATCAGTTTGGAGGTCTTCTCACAGCCTACACAGGTCAATGTGAATGGAGCAGCCTTCACACCTGAGCCCAGATTATCAAGTGCTGCTGCCAGGCAGGGACAGCTCACAGAGCCTGGCACTCCTGACTCACTGCCCTGTCACTGAGCACTTTTCAGCTCCTTTTCTTACACTCAAACAGCTTTATCTTGTCCTGTTGGCATCCTATGGTCACTTTTTTTTTTTTTTTTTTTTTTTTAAGAATTTCTTTTCAAAGTGCTTAAAATAGTTTGCTCTAATTGGGAGCAATCCAAGTCAAGAAAGGAAGAGAAAATTGCAGTCATCCAGACAGCTCAGTGACTTTTCTGGGGTAAATCACAAAGCTATAAATCTTGGTGTGTTTATTCTGTTTTTCTGTGACTCAGTTGCATTTGTGGCTACATTTTAGCTGCCAGCAGGCTTATAATTTTGTGTGTATAAAAAATACTGTGAGATTCTTTAGGGAGATTTTACTTTTTTCAATTTGATTTTTGTATGACAGTAAAGAGCTGACAAACCATGCACAGTCAAGGGAAATGTTTATTTTCCATTGTGGAGAAGAAAGCTAAGAGATGTGTAAAATTGTACCTGAGGAATGTACTGTGAGGAAAAGGCTGTGATTCAGCACCCATAATTATCTCAAACTTCCATTTTTTAAAAAGAAATCCATGTTTCATAGGGGCATAGAATGGTTTGTGTTGGAAAGGACCTTAAGAGTCATATAATTCCAGCCTCCTGCCATGGGCAGGGACACCTTCCACTAGACCAGGTTGCTCAAAGCCCTGTCCAATCCGGTCTTGAACATCAACAGGTTTTGTGCTTTCATGCATGACCCTCACTGGATGGGTTTTTTTACTAAAAATCTCCTAACACTTGGAAAATCAATGTGTAAAGTTACTGAGAGCAGAAGGAGGCATTGGATTTAAGGTAGATTTAATATGGATGTCTGTTGGCATCTCTCTTGGTTTTGATCTCTGTTTATGTTTTTGTGGCTGTGCAGAGCAGCACTTCATTGGATGTACTTTTGGTTATGTCTGAATTTAAAGATTTCTTTCTCTTCTCAGAGCAGTGCGGAAGAACCTGGTCATTAATGTGTGTTAATTCATTAATTAATGTGTGTGTGTGCATGTTTCTATAACAATTCCACCTGTGCAAGGAGCCCCACTCCTGTAGCTGCAGAGTGCAGGGGTTCAGTCAAACCTGACAGCAGATCTTGTGCTGCTCTGCTGCAGTGCTGGGCTGGGACTGAGCCCCATCCCTCAGGGAGATCATCTTGGTGTCTTGATCAAAGATATGTGCCTGGTCCATCTGCAGCCCTGCAGGTCAGCAGAGCAGGGCTCACCTGGCATCCCTCTGCATGGCACTGTGTGATCTTCTGAAGGCTGAGATCAGAGGGTGTGCCCGGGGTGCTGCTGTTCCAGTGCACAGGGGTGGGCAGGACTCCTCTCAGGCACAGCCTTATTAGTGTTACCATTTAATGAACCTGGTGTGCTGAAGGGATTTTGCTTTCTAATGCATCAGGTTGACAGTAAGATCTCTTTTAGCAACCAAAATGGTCAGAATAAAAGAGTGTATGCAAAACCCGCACCAACGCTAATTCCCATCGCTGCCCCGTGTGCCCACTTTATTGTTACTTATTTGTAATGACAGATTCGTTTTAGCAGGATGTTTTTAGCTTGTTAAAGCTGCATTAGTTAGTCTGCAGCCAGCTTTGGAAAGTGATCCATGCCCTCCCCAGCAAACCGCTCACAAGGCAGTGATCTTTGGTGTGGCCTCCGTGCATGGTTGTGCTGAGCTCATTAAGATGTCTCAGCCTCAAAGAAGGTATCAGCTATATTAAGTAAGGAGTCCTGGCAATAAAAACAAATGCAGCATGGCATGGAAATACATTAACATCCCCTGGTTCACTGTAGCATCATGTTTTCAGGGAAACAAACAAAGGCGATATAATCAACCGAGCTGGCATCAGCCCAGTTGCTCTGAGCAAACAGTAATAGCTTTCATAGGGTTCAGGGCTGGGTCTTCTGCATCATTAATATCCCTCTAAAGGCATGCAGGATCTTTGCTGCTGAAATAAGGAGTGAATAAAGTAAAAATTAGAAATCTCTCAGAGCTGTGCCAGGTGTAGTGCTGGGAGATGTTTAATAAAAAGCTTGGCACTGGTGTGAATGGTTTCCCTGGTGGGTGTCAGGTACTTCTCCAGTCCCTCACAGCACAGCCAGTCACTGATGGCACTGCAGTGCTCACCGTGTTGATGCTGCTTGTTGTTGTTGAGGACTCAGAGATTAGTTAAAACCGGTCCTTTCTGCACGCCTGCATTGCTCAGTGCCTGAGCTCTGAGTGCTTGTGGCAGCTCACTGACAGCAGCACTGGCCAAAACATCTCTGCCTTGTATTTTGCCAGAGAAATAGGAGGCTGTACAGACAAACAGGGACAAACATGGCTTGTGCAAACCATTTTTTTCTCTCTAATCCATGTGGCACCTCCAGTGGTCCCTGGAAAGCAGGATTCATCCTCCCCAGCAGCTCTGGCAATCACAGACCTTTAACTGGTCTTGGGAAAATTGACTTAAATGCAAAGCCTGCTCTTAGTTTGGGCTTCATGAATCCTTTGTCTACAGAGCTCAAGTGCTCAGTCTGGTCTTTTTAAAGTCTAGTTTGTAAATCCTCTACTGGTAACTGTTTTTTCTTGTTTTTTCCCTTCTCCTCCAGAGGGACTTTTGGAAGGCTGTTTTAGCATGGATGCCATGAGGCTGATTATGAACTGCAGCTAATTCTGGCATCTTGTAAATATCAAAACAGCACATTTTGTTTTTACATTAATGCACTAAGGTCAAAATTCCCTTTCTATTTGAACAGATAAGCATTTCATCTTTGTTAATATCTACAACCTAAAAGCTGTAGGAGGATAACAGGAATTTTTAATAGTGATATGTTGATGTTTCGGCTTGCTCTCTGAGGAGAACTTCCAAAGACAGAAATATAACTTGATGGTATAGCATTCTGGTGTGTGCCAGCTCACTGAGTGCTCTGCAAGGAGCTTTATGTGCAGCTTTCTAGACATTCTACTGGGAAAGAATTAGTCAGTGCTTTTCCTGGAGGTGTTCCTAGCTCTTGTTTCAGCATTGCTCCCCTTTTTGATACCGTCTCTCCAGCTCCCAAGCTGTCTCTTCAGATTGGAGTCTGATGTCCATTGGACATTTCTGTGCAGTAGGGTTTTCATGTTGCTGACTCAGTTGGCATCATTTCCCCAGGATCATTGCATCTTATTTACTTTATGTGTGCATCTGTTTAGGACTCATGCCCCCTCAGGGCATACAAGATCCCTAGTCTAAGCCCTCAGTTTTAGCTCACCACTTTCCTACTCTTGTGGTTTGATGTGCAGTAAAAATATTGTTGCTTGAGCGCTAATGCACAATTTAAAAATAATAAATACCCCATTTGCTGAAGGCTAATAGTCAATTCATTTTGTGCTGCAATATCACCAGTTACTTCTGTGAAAGATTTGTTCTCTCAGAAGGTGGTTTTGTGATCTGTGCTACGCTGTCCAAACTCTTGCAAAGTGATGCAGTTCTGTTTCTTCCGCTGCTTTTTTGGCAAATTCTAGACACGACCTCTGCTGTCTTTTTGTGGATTTGGCCTGTTGGCCAGAGTGCCTCTGCGTGTCAGGACAACCACTCAACCCAGGGCTGTGTTCTGAATGATGGGAATGTGGTAAAACCTCCAGTTCTGGAAGAGTTCTCCCGGACCCCTGTCACAGGAAGGTTGTTTGGAGGTGCAGGGCAGAGCCTCAGGATATGCCTGGGGTGCACAGCCTTTGCTTTGCAATTGGCATTGATTCAATGATGTGTTGCCCCCAACATTTTTATCAACATTGTCTATCCATGTGAATTCTGGTCCTTAAATGTGGCACTTTTTCTGGTATTTATATTTTTAAATTATTTTGTAATGCTGATTCGCAGCTGAGCAGTGCTCTTTCTCATTTTAGTACTGCATTACCTTGAATCTCTTCTGTGTTTTTCCTTTCTTTCTTTATAACCTTTAGCAGAGGATAGTGATCAGTATTTTTTCATATTTATGTGGACTGCAGTGGGAAGGTTTAGGTTGGATATTAGGAATAATTTCATCGCAGAAAGGGTGTTTAGACATTGGAATGGGCTGCCCAGGGAGGTTGTGGAGTCCTTGGAGGTGTTTAAGGAAAGCCTGGACGTGGCACTCAGTGCCATGGTCTGATATTGGTCAGAGGTCATACTCAATGATTTCAGAGGCCTTTTCCAACCTAATTGATTCTGTGCAATTCTGTGGTTCTTGAGTTTTACAGTTTGTTTTCCTAATGTGAGTCAGCTGGAAAATTTTTGTTGTTTCGACAGAATTTTCATCCTACATTTTGAGGGACAGCATAGCCTGTGATAGCTTAAATTTCAGTCATGTCATTAAAAATGTTCTAGAATTAAAAAATGTTATTTTTTAATCACTCAGTCAAGAAGGGCCTGAAGGAGGGTTGGTTAAGTGTGGCCATATAAATGTGGCCAGTATATTGCAATATTAGCTTTGGCATAACATAACCAGAACTTTCACACTCTTCCTAGACACTTTGTACACAGATTCTCACAAATTAAGGCTGCTCTGAGAAGTTGCACAAATTGTGGGAGGATAAGAAATGTGTTAGTCCCACATTTATTAAGGATTTTTATCTATAGAAAGTGTGGAAACATGAGTAGAAAACAAATAAAAATAACTTGTTTGATTTCAAAATGTAAAGTAGTAAAGAATATTATACTGTCTAGAAAAGAAACTTATAAAGGAAAAATGTTGGATATTTTATTATTTGCAGGTTGTCTCTGGAAGGAAAAAAGGTTTTCCCATTTTTGGTTTTTTTTTTCTTTTATTTAGCAGTGATGTGGAAGAAGGAATATCATAAGCTTTTATGGTAAACAGTGGAATAATCAGTTTATTGGCTTGTGAGAATTTCATAAATACCTACTGGAGAAGATCCTATATGAAAAGAATCTCATATGAAATAAAAAGCATAGCTATGGAACCTCTGTGGAGCTCTGCCAGTAGATGTCACAGATTTCACATGGGAAATGTTGCTAGAAGGCAAAGCATTTTAGTTTCTCTTAAAGGTAATTCAGGTGAAGATTGACACGTGTACGAACGTGGGCACACAAGAGCCAGACCTATGTACAAAAATTCTCTCTTGTAGTGGTAGCTTATTCTGGAAAAAGTCTTAATGGTGCCTCAGATGAAACGTGTGAGTGTGGGCAGAGAAACAGGTGATTTTTCTGGTGTGTTGGCATAATTCTAACAGAGCAACGACAAGAGAGCATGGCGTGAAAACAGTGACAATGCTGCACAAGGGAGTCACAGAAGCTGAGCTACCACTGAGGTTCAAACAATTTCTGAGCTTGAATCAGCAGGCTAATATCTTTCAGAATGACCCTATATCTTCGTGATGAATTATTTTGCAAACAGGTCACAATCAATTAATTGTTTGCATTAGTTCGATTTTGGGGGTTTTAAGAAAGATACAATATTTGAATGCCTGGACCCATAGCCTGAGTTGGCTGTGTAACTATCAAGAGAACATTGAAGTCCAGGAACCAAGACAGGGAAAAGCAGCAATGAAAATGTGTCCTGGTGAAACAAAGAAATGTTCCCATTCCTTGAACAGGGTCCTGGACAAAAAAACCTTTCTTCTCCACTGTTGCAGGACTACTCTTTAAGACAGTTTTCTGGGTTTTTTTCCTAAAAATGTAATGAACTGTATCAGTAAAACACTTGCCCAATGTTTTTCCGGTAAGTGTTTTTATTTCATAATGTATAAGATCACAGTGATACTTACTTGAAAAATAAAACAGGTTTCAAAATGATCTAAGCATATATAAGGGTAGAGCAAAGTATGTTGAGTGCCAGAAATGGTAGGCAGAGGTAGGGCCTGTGGTGACTTCATATTTGGCAAGTTTCTAACCCATCTACATTTCCTTCTACGTTTGCATAAACATGTTGAGGGTTTTTTCACTGGTTTTCAAATCTGGGTGGATTCAGGATCAGTAGTTTGTTAGATGATGGTGTTGTAGAACCTGCCAGGCTTCTGTCATGAGGATGACAGAATAATATGATAATTAAGCTATTGATTATTCTTCCCATCTTGCAATCATCATATTCTTCCAGACTCATCATTTGGGACGCGTGGGGTTGTTAAAACTGGCAGGTAAGAACTGCTGCTTGAGGTGGTGGAAGAAGAGTTGCAGTTTGTAACAGGTGAAAGGCAAATTGAGCTGCCTAATAAGTTGGACACCATTTGCTCTATATCAGGCAAAAAATGCCTGCCAACGTGAAGTGCCCTAGCTGATATGTTGTGCAAAATATAAAAAAAGAATTCAGGATCTGATGCAGGATCAGTTCACGTGCTCTAGAAGATGAGGGCAAAGACCATGTAATGGTAATGATTTATGCTAATGATTTAATGGCAATGGTTGTCACTGGTGCACATAAATTGCTAATGAACCAGGAGGCACATTTGTAAGCTTCCCTAGGCTTCCTAGAAAGTCTTTAATTTCCAAGGCAGCAAATATAGATGCATGGATTTCTTTCACTGGTCACAGCAGCGTGAAGTTGTCAGAAGAGGCTGTTGAAGGTTTCGTGGTGGCCTGCAGGCAAACTGGTTCAGTGAGAGGCAAGACTCATACCACAGTGATTTTCAGAGAGAAAAATGTGAGAAGGAATTCTCACTTTGAAACCCACACAAGAAAAGTGTGTGATGGGTTTGAGCTTGGCAAGGGAAAGGGAAGAGGAGATGGCAGCTTTGATGGTGCCCCTTTATCGTGGCAGTGGGAGGCTGTGTTTGGGCGTTAGGAGCATTCCAGCTGTGCAGAGCTCATTGAATTGGATTATTGGCACATTTCTGTGTTTGTCTACATTTCCTCTCACATATCATAGGAAAGGATTTCTTCCCTCAGAGTCCCAGGCTCAGACTGTTGTGTACTTACACATTGCTTCCTCAGACAGAATCCATACAGATGTATTTCAGAAAGCAAGGACGTCATGGTTATTTAGGGCATTGCTCAGTGGTTGCAACAACACTGAGCTTTCTTTAAAGGTTTTTCTAAACCCGTAGATATTTTCAATGTAAAATACAGTGTTGCTGTTTGTTTACCTTTTTAACTGTATTTTTCATGCTAAGCCTCTGAAGTGCCCTTCTTATCTATCTTCTGCAAAGTATCACAAATAAAGTTGAAGACTTAATCTACAAATCCCTTTGTCATGTCCCATAATAAAATATGAGCAGAAGATAGTTAAAACTATTTATCACAGCATTCTTGGCAAGTCTGGGACTTTTTAAGTTAGATAAATTGGCAACTGCTCCATTTTTTATCTCATAAGACAGAACTAAACCAAAATGAAACATTGAGCCTTCTTGCTTTAGGAAGATGCTGGGGTTTGCTGGTGTGGGCATCTTTTTGTTTGTTTTTTTTTTTTTTTATTTATTAAACTCAAAAAATATTAAAGGGAATTTAGGACACTATACTTTCGCTTCTATTTAAATTTTCTACTGTATTGTACTTTTTTATAAATTATAATTTCCCTTTCAAAGTAATTTTTTTTTTTTTTTTTAAATATACCTGTCAGGAAATTATTAGGTATTCCTGGTCACTTTATCCACTTACAGTGCATGCTAAACAAACTCAATAAGCATTTCATTCAGCATTAATGGGATAATTATTGTATGTGGAATACTGATTTATGATAAAAGGCACTTTTACAGGGATATGACATTTGTTCAATTCATTACTCATGTAAAAGACAATTAAGCTTTACAAGGTTATTTTAAATTGATCGGTACAGAATTTTTTGTAACAATAGTCTTGATAATACATCATCTACAGCTCCAGTGCCATGTTAACCAAACATTAATTTTAACTCGTGGGTAGATGTGCTGTTAATTGCAGCTATTCATTGTTTACACTGCATTGTAGCACAGGAGGCAGAGTATTGTTAGGTGATGTGATGGGTACTTTGGTAAAGAATGGTTTTGACCTAAATTCTGTTGAAACCAGTGATGTGGTGCTTTTGGATCTCTGAATTGCATAGAACATTGCACCCCATAGCTATGTAACAGAATGGAAAATGCATCAGGAATCTCATCCCTCTGAAAACTCTGCAAACACAGATCCTGCTGTTTTTTTCTGAGAGGCACTTTTAGCACCTCCAGCTTTCCTCTCCTGATTCGTTAATCTCCTGTCCCTTTTTTGGACAGGCCTTAGGGAGTCACTGTTTCATTCTAATAAATAATGGATAAGGTCTCTGTCCATCCCAAGAAAAAGCAGAGAGAGTGAAGGAGAAGGAGGAGGAAGGTGCAGTGTAAGAACAAGAGCATGTCAAAGAGGCTGCTGACCATGCTGCTGCTGACTTGGAAAGCTCTCAGCATTTCTGGAGAGGGATATTGAGCTCAGACAAGGGAGGCAAATGAGCAGTTGTGTCTCTTGTGTGAGGCTCCTGAGCTGCCTCCACAGCTTCTGCCAAGATTTGCTGTTAGGGAGCCCCTGCAGCCCCAGAGCATCTGATGGAATTGAGAATTCTGAGAAATATTTCTTGGCATGTTTAAGGGATTTTAGAATCTCTGACAAACAAGGCTTTTAACCTTTGTTGATGGACAAAGGCTTTCTAAGCTCTGAAATAAAGCAGAGTTTTCAAGAATGTGTATTAGATGGTAGAATAGTGTGTAGTGCATCACAGGGTGAGAATTTTAGATATATGGGGCTTTATAGGATGGTAGGCAGGTGAAGACAAGATGGAGAAGTCCATGTGGCTTCTGGGCTTCCTCCTTCTTCCTCATCAGCCCCGTGTTCTGCAGTGAGGTGGAATGATATGGTTGGCTTAGAGTAGAATTTGACTTTCTAACAACAATAATAGTTATTGGAGATTTTGTATAAATATTACTTAAGTGGGTTCTCATATAAAAATACACACTGCCCTGTTGTAGGTGGCTTTTGGGCCTTGGACTGACCTGCAGTGCAGAGCTCTGCTGGTCAGGAGAAAAAAATGTAGTGGTAAGAAATGATGACCAATAAATGAAACATCAGAAGAGACAGCTCACGACCAGTTCTTCAAAATCTCTGGGAATCTTGGCTGGGGAAACAAGACTTTGCATTCTTGGGAATCTCAGAAAAACAGCCATGAAAGAAAACCATCATCAAAAAATATTTTTATAAAAACCTGAGAAGAATCCCACAGGGAATGGGCAGCTCCAGGCTCCCTGTCCCCACTGATCCCGTGGAACTCCTGTTCTTCCAATCGACACCCACCAGTAACTGATCCTGAGCAGGATTTTAGCAAATCCTAAACCCACTTCACTTCTGGCTCCTTGCCTGCTTGCTGTTTCTTTGCTTTCATGTACTTAGTAGCTGTTGAAATCCCACTACTGCATAGCTGCTTTTTTTCCCCTTTCTTGATTTTTTTTTTTTTTTTTCCCCTCCAAAAAATAAAAGGGAGGTGTAAAAGGAACAGGATGCTGAAATGGAAGGGTGCTCCTGAGACTAGAAGAGAGAAAAAAGGAACTTGGCTGTGGGAGGGAGTTGAAAGAAAAAAAAAAATCTTCAGTCCAGCATGAAGTCAAGGCTGTGAATTATGAAAAGTGATATTTGCAAGCTTTTTAAGTCTGTTTCCTGCCAAAGATGCCTTCCTTCCACCAAGATAATTGTCCTTTAATAGGCAGAAAAAGCACAAGCAGGATTTGCAGTATTTGGTTGAGGAACCAAAAACATATTTTTTCAGGAAGTGTTCCACACAGGATAACCAAATAACCGTCCACATCTCTGGGAGCTCTTGTATCTAAAGGAAATCACTTTTAATACACTTTTAATCATTTTTTAAGCCATTATTATGACTCATTAATAGCAATGGTATGAGGCTACAAATGACTGAAGGTGGAAGATAATTAGGAAAAGATTGCCAGGTACTCAAATGCAATTAGTAGGATTTTTAATTTTGTGGATTTATTTTAAAAAGGGGGATTTTTTTTTTTTTTTCAATAAATTGGAGGTAGATGCTCAGACATCAGTCCTAAGTACATCAAGACCAGCAAAGCGTAGCATACTGTGAAAGACCATATGCCCGAGGGTTAGTGTGCTGAATTATACTGAATTTCTTACAATATTAAAAGTTATTTGTCTTTTATAATATTCCAGGATTGGGAAAAAAAAAAATCTTTTGTCCAAGTCAGATAGTTTCTAAGAACTTTATATATTAGAAAACTCCATCTTTTCAAGCCCTTGGAAATTGGAAAAAATTCTGGTAGAGAAGAAATCTAATCTCTTTCTCTGATTTATGTAACATATAAAATGTATCCATTCTTTTTAAGCTTCCAATTAAATAAGAGATACTCACTCATTGTTACACTGTTCCAAAGAGGAAAAAATTGAAATTATATGAAAAAAAGAAGAAAACCTTTTTTAAAAGGGAGACTTCTTTCTGCTCTTGGAGTTGACACGTTGGATTTTATGTAACAACCAGTGACTGAAACATCAGTTCAGAAATTAAAACTCGTCTGTAGTCTTCAAATCATCAACTTCCAAATCACTTCTGGTTTAATCTTTGTGTGAGTCCAGAAAGAAATAGAAAAAAAACAAAAAAAAAAATCACAAGAAGGGCCCTGTAATTTTTTTTTTTTTATCTCCCTGATGCCAATGGATCACTTAAATCACTTATGATGATTAAAACCCCACAATATAATCAGTCTTTTAATTTTTAATATTTTTTTTTAATGTTTAATGCAGGAAGATAATTGATGTTACCTAAAAGGTAGAAAGAGAGAACACTCTGGATACAGCAAAAGGAAGCATCTCTGATTTTTAGAGTTTTGGGGGAACCTGCTCTCTTGAACTTGTGAATCAGATTCCATCTGGTGTTAACCCCAGACTGTGATTTTTCTTCTTTTTTTATTTTTTTTTTTCCAAATACCTTTTTTGATTTTTGTCTGAAACCCCTTTTATCAATCTAGAACTTATTCTCATCATTATTTCTACATGAGAAATGTACATCTCAAAAAGTAAAACTAAGTGCGTTTAGTGTTTGTGCTGCTTAGGATTTGAAACAAGTTTCTGCCCTGCACCACAAAAGCTAAAAATGAGTTTGTGTTCCGTATCCTGAGCGCATGTACTATTAGAGAAGTAGATATTCTTAACAGAAGGCCCAAATTAATTATAAGCAGGCTTGATTAACTAAAATAAAAAAAGGAATGATAAACCAGAGTAAAAAAAGGACACAAATTGTCCTTTGGATTTTTTCTTTTTTAAGGTTTTAGGTACATTGAATAATTCTAAGCACATAGCATATTTCAGTGGAATTAAAGACAGCATTTCCTGCCTTTTTCATTTTTTTTTTCCCATATATTTAGCTTTCAAATTTTAGCTCATATCTGGGGAACTTTCTAAAATAATATATGAGGATGAATTTTTGTAGCTCCAGCATATTTGATTGCATAGGTACTTTAGGAAAAATTAGACTCTTTAAGCAATTAAAAACTGAAACATTAGTTAAATTAAAAAAAAAAAAAAATAAGGACTATAATTCTGACTTTCTATTAGGCAATTCATTTATTTAACTAAGCAGAGAGAAGTAAAATGCCCCAAAGTATGTCTTTTACAGAGGATTACTCCCACAGCGTTATTTAATTTTGTCTCTATGTATCCTACTGAAATTGCCTGTATTCTTCATTTTTTTATTCCTGTTTGTGCATAGAGAATCTTATAGCACATCAGTAATTTGCAGTCTAAACTCCCTCGAGGGACTGTGTTTTTCCTACACTTTTTAATGCAGATCTCCCAGGCGGTGTTGTTGAAAGTACAATGCCAAAACCTCACGTTCACAAAAGAAATTATCATGTATCAGCAAGGTGCTCCTTCCTTTTATATTGAAAAGTGCAAGGGGTAATGTAATTATAAGGGAAATTATTGCAAAAAATGGTTTTGTCTCCTAATCCAGTGTCCCAGCTCCAGAAGGAATAGGTTGGGTTGGGAAAAGCAAAGTTCAGCTTGCAGCCCCAATGGGTCACAGGACCTGAGTGGTTTTACAAATTTGCCTTCTGGAACTTTACCTTGGCATTTTTAACACCTCTCATAGTCTGCTGAGTTCCTCATCACTCTAGTTACACAACAGGGGAGCAGTGGGGAGAGCATCACCTCCAGAGAATCCCTGTTTGCTTTTTCTCCCTCCGGAATTACTCGGGGAGCAGCTCCCCTGCTTCCAGCAGAGATGATCCTCTCTCCACTTGCCCAGGGCTCACTTTCTCTGCTGTGTGCAGGTTAACAACTCCAGCTGGCAGAGAAATCCCCTCCCTGCTCCATGCTTGGCACGCTGTGCTGCCCAGCGCCATCCCTCGCGCGCGGCTCCGTGTCCTGGAGCGGGACATTGGCTAATTTTCCTGTCTGCCCCAGCTGCCAGGCTCCACAACAATTAAAGACTGCATCCACAGAGTTAAGACAGATGCCTGTCACTTCAGAAGTGTAAGTCCAAGCTTCAGATCTCCAACAGGCAGCTCAGCTGCCACTCAAGCTGGCAGCTTCTCCCAGCCGCTTGCGTTTTCACAGGAATCGTGCTCAGCTCTGTGGAGGGTGCGTGACGGATTGGGTTATGTAGGAAATGCTGGTGGCAGCTGGAGAGTAAGTATTTGGCACTCACTGGAGCAGGACTCCAAGTGAGGCAGTCATCATTAGCTGACTGTCCTGGTTGGCTGGGTCTCGAATGTGAGTTTTGACTCAAAATGCTCTTTTGATGCCAACCCAGTGAATATTTTCTGTGACATGGAGCAGTGCCAGCGAGCAGGAGAGTGCCTTGCTCAGAGGTGCTGCACAGGTCAGCCTGTGGAGTGGAAGGAACAGGAGATGCACACTCAGGCCCTTCTGATGGGGCCCAGGACACTTTTTGAAGGACAAACTTATTGCAGAGATGTGGTGTAGGGGCACTGGGATGGGAATGAAAGCAGCAGCATCCTTTCATCTGAATGCCACAAAGTAAAAGGCTGCATTTCATATCTGCTTTTTGTGTTTTAATTAAAGTTATGGAAAGATGAAAAATAAAAGCCTCATTAATCATAAATGGCTTTTTACCTCCTTCAACATTTCAGTTCACTTTCTACTGCTCCTCTTTTAGGTTATGATAGACTTAGAATCTTTTAACTCGGGAATCTCTTGATCCTTCCTTCGCCTTCATCCTGCCCTTCCAGGGTAAGGGGATGGGCTGAAGGAAGGTTTGAAATTTGATTTCTGCAGAGTATCTTGTCCAGCCAAGCCTGTCTTTGGGCAGGGGAGGCAGCTGTGCTGCTGCAGATCCTGAGAGCATCTCTTCTGGGGCAATTACTGAGAGCACCAGTGTCCTGTGGTGCTGTGCCTTCACCTTCTGAGACTGAAAGCCCAAATGGTGCCCCTTCAATGGCTCTGGGTGACCCAACTTCCTTGTAGGGTGTTTGGGGGGAAAGAAGGATCAGTGGCTCAGTAAAAAACAGCGTTTCTCAATATAATGTAGAAACAAGAAAAAAAAAAACACTTTTAAACTGCAAAGTGTAATATTTTCATCCTCTGGCTTTTCCTTTCATACATCCCTGCCATGTATTTGTTGCCTATAATGTGGTGTCTGTGTCACAGATATCAAATCTTTGAAAAGGAATTGAACCTACTAAACGAAAAAATATTCAGAGTTGTAGTACACTTGTTAATACCGTAGGGTCTCTGCAGACACACTTTAATCTTTGTTAAGGTTAATAATTACATTAAAATTTTTTTGTAACTGTATGAGGGTTAATGAAGCAGGAATGTGGTTTATGGAGGAATTCCTTTTATAGAACTGCCTTCAAAAATTTTTCAAGTGGAATAGTGTTCAACTTCATATTTTTCAGTTCAGGAAATCTGTTTCAGTGGGAATTACATTAGATTTAGAAAAAACTTATTATTCCAATGCAACTAATGTCTTTCATTTTCAAAGTAATAATTTTAATATTTTATCTGTGGGATGACTATCCTCTTGGTGGTTTTGCCATACTGGTATCACTTACAGCTGTCATTCAGTGGGAAAAAAATTTAAAAATGTACAATGATTCAAAAAAAGAAAATCCTGTCTGGGATTAATTCTATAGTTTGCTCTAAATCAATAAAGTCTAGTTTTTATTCAAGGTAGTGGCTTTTCCAAAACAAATTGGCTGCATTTCTTTGTTACTTCTGCTTGAAGGTTGTTGAGAACAAAGCACAAGTAGTTTTAAAGTTCATACTAAACTAGAAAGGGCACACAATAATTTCCCTTCAACTCTGGGACTTGAACACAGACACTGTTGTGTAAAATAAGTTATGACCTCCTGCAAAAAAGGAGTTTCCAGAGTCCATCTGGTGTGCAAAATTGTAAAAGTTCACCCTCTGAAGGAGAACAGGGTGGAGATAAAACATAGCAGGTTCCACTCCCTGGTTGTTCTTATCTGCTGTTTCCAGAAAAAGCTTGTGTTTGTCCCTGTGCTCTGGGGATGGGGAATAGAGTGTGCTGCATCCATAAAAAACAGCAAATGATACAAATGACAATTTGCTCAGGAGCCTCCCTAACCTGGTGCCAGTTGGCAAACTGGGCTGCTGTTCAAGTATCAGTCAAGAGATTCTGGGATGAGATCCTGAGATTCTGTTTTGCAAACAGTGCCTCTTCATGTGATTCTAATGACAAGTCTGCAACATCTGGCTGTGGTTTTGGACTCAGAGCTCATACATTTGCATTCCCTGGTCCCTCCAGAAAAGAGTTCTGTCTTGGAGAGTGAGCAGTGGCCCCTGTACAAACACTACATCCATGGTTTGTAATATCTCCTCTTTTGATTGCTTCTTAGAAGCCTAGAGCAGATATTTTGAAATTATTTAGGAGTTAATTTTAAGAGTTTGCTTGAAATCTCTCTATTAATTGTCCCTGAGTTTGGTTGTTTTTTTCTTGTTTTTTTCCCCACCTCCTTCATAAGTTTCTCACTGTATTTTTTTTTTTTTTTTTTTCAGCTAGCTCTGTTCCCTCACAACATGGGGCCCTAGGAATTTTTCCATGCTATTCTGAGATGCCAAGGTCTCTGCTCTATAGACCTGACCTGGAACATGGACATGGGAGTTTGCATCTTGTACATACTGAGCTGCAAACCTGCTAGCTCTGATGAAACAGAGATAGTTTTGTCAAAAAAAAGACTCAGAATATACATTCTTGTGTTCATGTTGAATTAGTAGGAAAATCCGAATAGATTTTGGAGGTGATTTAATCACCTCAGTATTGCTGTTAAGGGTACTAACTGGAAGATGGGAATAAAAATAATTGTAATTGTTCAACAGAGACAGAAAAAAAACCCCAACAAAACAAAACAAAAATAATTAAAAAAACCCCCAAAAAACAACAAAAAATCCACAAAACCCCCTGAACCAACAACCAAAACATATACAGAAATATAAGTCTGCAGACTATGTGGGTGGGAATGGTTCAGCTTGGGCAGACTCTTGTGCAGTGCTGGGTTTCATTCTTGTTTTTTTCTTTTGGCATTGCATTTTTACCTGTTCTGAGTCTGGATCTGAAACAGCCTCCATTGAAACTTTTTTTGCAGAAAATCAGAAACAGATAAAACACAATGTTACAGTAAAGATAATCCCCGTCGATGGATGGAGCATTAATGGACATAGACCCTCCTTTAGTGATTAAAGTGCTTCCAATGTCACTGTATGAAATGTCAAATACATTTCTCATCCAGTGCAGTTCAACTTTATTGTCAGTGGGCAGTTCCTAAATTCTGTGCTCGGTGTATTTCCCTTTAGAGTCTGGAAGCTGGAGGTGTTCTTGGGAAATGCAGTGACTGACAGTGCTGTGGTGATGGCTCAATGCACCTCCAGCTGCACCACAAATTGTCACCAGGAGTGGAGTAAGAGATCAAAGGGGACTCACTGAGGCAGGCAACAAAAGCAACAAACTCATCCCCACAATGGGATTTCAGTGCGCTCAGAAAAAGCTGAGCTTGAGTCACAGCCCAATCAACTCGAGTCACTCAGACACCATTTGAGTCACAGTCAAAGCAACGAGTAACCAGAGAAGCAGGAGATGGATTAAATAGTAATTACACAAAGGGAAAAGGCGTTCTAGTAATAGGACTAGAAGTGATTTTTTTTTTTTTTTTTTTTTTTTTTTTTCTTATAAGCAGTCCCAGTCTAAGTATTTGATGACTGCGCCAATGTATGGGAGATCCAGAACAAAAACATTTCATTGGCCCATCTTTCATTAGCAGTAACTTGTGAATCATTGTGTGCATCACACCTCATTTGCTGTGTCACCTCGTTTTCTTTTTGTTTATGGGAGCACAGACGGATTTTTTTTTTTCCTTTGGATACTCTGTAAATTCTTTATTGAAATCTCCAACATGAATGCCATATCATTTTCGGATTTTGTTGGAAGCTTCCACTTCTGTGATCTTTAGTAAGTGCAAGTACCAAGTGTAAATTCCCCTGGTGTGGCTGGGTTTTTAGCCCTGGTCCCCCTCCCTGCCAGGAGCCCCTGCTGCCGGCCCTGGGGTTCCTTTGGCACTCGGCTGTCACAGAAGTCAGTGGGAAAGGCTTCATTGATTCCAGGGGACTGGGATCAATTAGTCTTCAATTAGAAAATGACCTTGATACTCTTTCTCTAATCAGTATTTCCCTTTTACATCAGTGCTGCTTGGCACTGTCCTAGCTCCAGTCTGAGTAATTTTTATTTTTTTTTTTTTTATTTTTTTTTTTTTCCTTCTAGATTTGCATTACTGCTTTTAGATTGGAGTAAAGTCAATTGAAGTAAATATCCTCCTTTGCTTTATGCCTGTACCAACGCACATCTTTTACTTAATGCAACCCATTAATTTTCTTTCTCTCTTATCTGTTAGCCATTATTTTATTACTTTCAATCTAGAAGCTTTAGATTTCCTTCAATAATATTTCAGTTTTAGTATAGATCCTATAATAATTCTCTTTTTAAAATAAAGATACCATATAACATATACACAGGCAAATATTCTGGTTGGTAATCATATGAAATCTATTTTTTTAAATTTTGAGAAACGGAATTACACATTTCAATAAATGCCTTAAATATTCTAGTTAATTGGGATGTCATCTTTCCTAAATGTGCCGGATCACTTCAGCCTGAGTGCCATTCAATGTTGCAAATTTTGTTTTCTGACTTTTAATCATTAGCGGTTATTCTCCTGATGAGCTTATTAGCCTTGAGTACAAATACTTCATCTACCTTGGTGAAGAACTAAGTCTGAGGAACTCCTTAAATATGTATGGATATTTAATTTTTTATTTTTTTTTTTTACTTCATCATAAGAAGTAAAGTGAAGTGACACTGTCATATAACTCATAATATATATATAATATCCTAATAACACATAACTGTGTAAGATATAAAAATTATTCATTAAAAATTAGAACTCACATGGATTATTTGGGTGATAATACTTTCTCTTGAAAACAGAGGTGACTGAAGCTTTGGTAACACTTTTCTGTAGTTTTCATTTGGCTCTCAAATGTTCATCAGTTGTGTGTCACCTGTGTGAGATTGGTTTCATCCCCTTTAGTGATGTGGACAGCTGGACAGGGAAGTTTCCCTAGCAGGGATGTGAGCCTTGATTGGTGTTTGTTTGCTTGTTTGTTTTTGTTTTCTTTATTTTCAGGTTATTATTGCTCTTTAATACAGCATAAAAATCCCCATGACCAATTTGAACCATCCTTCTTTTAATGGAAATGAGACAGGATGTAGGAACTAGGACTGGAGACAAAAAAACAGCAGTAAGGATTTTTTAAAAAGATTTGAGTGTAATGTCTCATCAATTTCTTGAGCTGTTTTTTTAACTGTCAATCACTCAGTTTTTCTTTAGTTTCCTGAGAATTTCTAGACGTTGAGATCTCTAAGCATACTTCAAAGTTTTAGAAACAATTATTTTCTTTGCTCTTTTACTTGATTTTACACTGACGCACAGAGGAGTAATGTGTTTTTCTTCAGTGAAAATGAGAATGGTGGAATATTAGAAACCTGGAATTTAGCATTAACTATATGTACAGTGTGTGTTTGTAGTGCTTACATATACATGTCCAGTGCTAAAAATATATATTTTCCCCAATCATCTTGTTTTGCTGGTCATAGCTTTAAGTTGGTTTTTTTTTGTTTTTTTTTTTTTTTTTTTTTTCCTAACCTACTTAAACTTTTCTCAAATATTTCCAAATACTATGAACCATTTGTAGCTGTCCTAATTCTGGCTCATAAGCAATGCTAAAAATTCCTCCTCCAATTGACAGCTTTCTTTGCCAGATTACAATATTCCCAGCTGATTAGTTATCTTAACCACAGGGTATTTTCTGAAAACTACAATTAGCAAAATGTGTTTCAAGCTCCTACTAACAGTTTGCTGTAGAATGTTATTTCTTTCATGTTTTCTGAGCAATGAATGTTATTCAGGTATTTTTGAAAAATCTGCTAAGAATATATATTTTCCTCCCTTTCCTTTCTTTCTTCTTCCCCCAATGCCAAGAAATAAAAATTAAAAAATATATTTCATCTGGAACTAAGAACAGCCCTGGCATTTAACTGAGTGGGATTCTGGAAGTGCAGCAGTTGTTATTGCTAAATTCAACTATTTGTGAAAATAACACCATGTGGAGAGGTGGCTGGGAGGAGAGGGTAAACAGGAGCTTTCAGCAGTGGGGATTTCTGAACCTTGGAGCAGAGAGTGCTCTGCTGGGCTGAGTTTGAAGAGGTTTGAGCTCCAAGTTGAAGCTGAGAGGAATCAGAAGTGAAGGTCTCGTCCTTTGCCAGCGCAGCCATTTAATTTTCATTCATTAGGAAGTTCCAGCTATAAACTCTACAGCAGAAAGCTGATGCTTTGCCCCTGATTATTTATCAGTGGTGATGGAAAAGGCAGACAGCAATCTTGCACGTAGCTTTTGTAAAACTTTATAAAGATAAAAACCCGATCATATATCCTTCACTTGGAGTACAGCAGCTGACACTTGCTGAATGTCTGCTGAAGTGTGATTAAATCCTTGGGGAAAAATGGGAAAAGTCATTGCAAGGAGCTGTTAAAAAGCTTGAGAAATAAATGCAGGAGCCTGGATGTGTCTGGTTTGTGTTGTGGGCACAAGAGGGTGGTGGGAGGCAGCACAGCAGATCTGAGAGGAAGAGGGAGGATGGAAAAAGAGAATAATGCTGGTCCCAGATTTCCCACTGTCATGGTCTGGTTGTTCTGCAGAGGTTCTTTGAAAGCTGAATAAAAATTGGAAGAAGTGATATCAAAACCTCTCTGCTCCAATGTGCATTAAATACATCCCACATATTTATAGAGACAGAGAGTCCTGTGGTAAAAAAGATGGGGATGGGATTTTTGTTGCTCAGAATTAGGAAGTTTATTTCTGTTTATACCTGACTGTTCTACTTTCAGTAAACAGTGAGAAGGCTGAAGTGCTACAAAGGCACTTCAGAAAATGCCATAGGTTTCTCTCATAGCTGCATAGAAAATCTGTGGCCTTTTTTAAAATAATTGTCAGTAAAATTTAAGAATTTGAATCTATGTTTATTGTAAAATTTCCACTTTACAAATCTCTTCTACAGGCTCACTGAATTTAAAGACAATAAATGAGATGGTTGTTTATAAGACATAGGTAGAATTTTCATAAGATAGGGAAATTCCAGTTGTGTTTCAGCATTTGACTATTAATGATAATTTTCACATTTAGAAGTTAGTGGAAGGTAATGTATGTGGAAGGTCCTGTCTATACTCAGGATAATACTTATTTTTAGTTAAAGGGTTATTTTCAAACTGAAGTCATGGAAGATTGAAGCTTCTCTCTTTGTTTCTTTTTTTGCACATTGTTTTCTTTTCAAAGGAAATAAAAGATTAAAGAGATTTACACTGGCCAGAGCTTAATTTGTATTGACATTTGTATCTTACCTCTGAGGTTCTGGAAAAAAAAAATGGAATCCAATTAGGTCAGACACATACAAATGAGAAGATATTGCTTTGAGTTGCATGAGCACTGAAGCACCTAAATCTAACTTAAACGAAAGTGAGCTGGAAACTCAGCCCAGACTATGAAACATGGACTTTGGAGCTGCAAAACCTTTTTATGTTTTAGTGAGTATTTATTGAAATCAAAAAGTTCTGGGCTGGAGCGATAGAATTCAGAATACCAAATGATTTTAATAATAATCTCATTGACAATGTTTATATGGGAGAAAAATATCTGCCATCCTCTGGATGGTAAAGAACATGAACATGAATTTGCAATAGCAGGGTTTGGTCATCCCACACAATTTTGAGCATTGTGTGACCACGAGCACTTTTATA
This sequence comes from Certhia americana, assembly GCA_018697195.1. Classification (NCBI taxonomy): domain Eukaryota; kingdom Metazoa; phylum Chordata; class Aves; order Passeriformes; family Certhiidae; genus Certhia; species Certhia americana. Next base: position 3,736,441 of record CM031863.1, read on the forward strand.
TTAGGAAACAGACTTGGCTTGATGGATTTTTAACTTGTATATAGGACTAAAATACTGTATGAGGAATTCATAAGAGCATATACTTCTGAGTTCTCCTGTTCTAAATTTATGTATTTTTAAAAGAGATGCATAAACTTCCCAGCATTTCCTACTATCCACCAATTTGTGAGGTATCTTCTCTAAAGCTTTTCTTGAGCACTTCTTTGTGTATGGACTACAGAAACTTTTTTTTGTTTGTTTGTTTTTTGTTTTTTCCCCTACAGTTGCTTAATGTAGACTAAGGGAAATGACAGTTGAATTTCAGTCATACGGAGAAGTTTCAAACTCTGTTTGAAGTTTCTGTTAACTGCAGATTTCCTCCCTGAATCTTTTATTCCCAAGATTGCGTTTGTTCCAACAGGGATAAACGCTCTGCTATTTGCACGTTAATATTTATGCGATCCTTGGTGTTAAATAAGAAAGCTGCATCTTGCAAATTCTGTCACAATGGTGTTGCTGATCATGTAATTACTACAGTTATTGCTGATTAGCCAGCTATCACAGTGATGCTGTGTGGAGCAGGGAAGTCATCCTTATCCGAAGCAGCCTTGGACCTTAGTCAAAGGAGATGCTAAAAACACCCTGCACGTCCTGTCATTGAAATGGATACTCTGAGCATTATCTGATGACCCTGAGGGCTGAGGGGATTTTAGAACCACAAATAAAAGGCTGCCTGTGATGATGGCTCTTGGCTGATGGGGAGTTACCTGACCCTTTTAAAGCAGGCTGGCTGCCTCAGTGCACCAGCTTTATGCAGAATGATGAAGTCAGATGTTTTGTCAGGGAGACTTTTGTGAGAAAAAAGGGGTGCTGAAAGGAGATCCTTTGAAATAACTCGTATCTTAGTGGGAAGTAGTTTGAAACAAATTGTCTTCATTTCGGTATTACTGACCCTAAAAGTAAAATTGCTGATTTTTTTTTTTTTTTTTTTTTTTTAAATGACCATCAATACTATTAAGAGCACATCCAAAAGTGCACGGATCTGCAGTTTCCTGTAGAACCAGGGTTAAAAAAACAGGGGTAAAGCAGCATAATGTGTGAGAATTGGCCCTCTCCCTGCTCTCAGTGATGTTTGAGAATAATAAAACGTGGCAGTATGACAGATACCTTTTGGGAGCACTTAGAGCTTTAAATGGACTCTCTGTATTACAATACTAAATTGCAGAGTTACTACCATAAAACACCCCAAACAGATTTACATTTAAATCGTAACAGAATGAGGGAGATAATGTCACAAGGAGGCAACAAAAATGGGAAAGCAAATCCCTATAAATGTCAGCTCCTTATTTCACTTTCCCGTTTGTTGGGAAGTTAGGAACTTTTGAATTTCGAGTCACTTCTTGCCAAGAAGTAAGTATATGAAGCTTTTAAGCCTCATGGATAAACCCTCTTCATCAAAACCATGGGTCAGTGTGAGGGACTAGGACAGATCCAGGATGATCACTGCAGCAACAGTTCCTCTCTCCAAAGCTCTTCCCTAGTCTCTTTCCCTCCACATGGTTCAGACTCTTCACTTTTGGTAGTTTTTCTATGTTTAAAATTGAAGGTTTAAAACTTCTATTATTATTATTACTATTATTATTATTATTATTATTATTATTACTACTACTACTATTATTAGTCCATGGTCATATGGTTTTCCTCTCTTCCTTTACTTTTTAATTTTTTTATTTTTTCCCCCGATCTACGGCCTTGACACATTCTCTCTCTGTTGTTTTCTCTCCCTGGATTTTATTTCTTCAGATTTTGCCAATTATCTAATTGTAGTCTGGATCCTTGAGACTGTTGGTGCAGTAAATGCATAAAAGTGGAAACAACTGAGAACGTTCTCAACATTCTATTGAGAATATGGCATAGAATGTATCTCTCTTTTCCTTTGGTTCATAAAACCACAGTAGATTAACTCAACTAATAGTGATTTTTCTGCAGCCCATCAGTGTGACATGGAATAAATATTCAGAAGTATCAGTTGAGCTTTTATTTGACAGTTAGTCGATGAGCTTGACTCAGAAGTGCTTTGTGAGGATGAGTCTTCTCTTGATTCATAAACAGCTTGGGTATTAGTCAAAATTGTGCAGTTTAAATTCTGCTTTAGCATAAAAGCATGGCCTTTCTCCACTTGAAAAATCATTTTTTCCACTGCCTAAATCAAAGTTTTGCAAGGTCTGGTTAATTCACTTAGAAAACTTTCTAGCTAGCTTATGATTTATGATTGGACAGAACTGTGCTTTTAATAGAAGGACTTTTTTCCTACAACGAAAACAAAATAGATGTTGAAAAGGGGACTTGCCTGTAACAGTATTTTCTGTGACTTGCATAAAATGTATTTGTCTTTATAATGGCATTGCTTTTTATAGCTCCTATAACTACAAAAATAATTAAGAGCATTTCACTGAGCTAAAGAGGGATGTTTCATATTGACTTGAGAGTTAATTTAAATTACAAATGAAATACAGGAGAAGTGCCCTAAAAACTGATGTGTACATTTTCGTAGCATGGTGAACAGATAGCAATTAGTGATAAGTGATTTCCCTCCAAGTTGCTTTGAATAGAAAAGCTCAATACAGAGCAAATAAGCTGAGGTTCACTGGAGAGAAGAGAGAGGAGTAAATCTCCCCTCCAGGGCAATGATGTTCCAGGTGATATCCTTACAATGGATTTTGTCACATTGTCTTTTAATGCTCCCAAACAATGGGTTTTCACCTTTTATTTCCTTATGATATCTTCTCACAAATGGTCTGTTTAGCCAGGTTTAGTCTTCCCTTGCTGCCTTCTCTTTGCAAATGAATCAATAGCATCAATTAGGATTGATTGGGAAGGCCACACTTGGTCTTGCACCGGAAAGATTCCTAACCAGAGGTGGTTGTGGCATGAATGTACACCATTGATTCGTCGTGCTGCCGGGCTGGAGCACGGATTGTGTCGGGAATATCGGGAATATCGTGTTCAGCAGGAGCAGGACAGTGACTGCCACCTGTGCTGGGGCCACACCTTGAATCTCAGGGGCAGTTTTGGTCCCTCATGACAGGAAAAGTATTGAAGTGTTGGAGTGTATCCAGGGAAGGGAACAGAGCTGGGGAAGGGGCTGGAGCACCAAGGAGGATCTGGGGAGGCTCAGCTTGGAGAAAAGGAGTCTCAGAGGAAACTTCTGTCCCTAATTCCCTGACAGGAAGGTGCAGCCAGGTGGCATCTTCATCAACAATCACTAGGAAAAGGAGAAACAGCCTTGGGTTGTACCAGGGGAGGTTTCTATTAGATATTAGCCAAAATTTCTTCACTGAACTAGTTGCCAAGCCCTGGCACAGCTGCCCAGGGAGTTTACAGACTCCTGGAGGGGTTTAAAACACATGTGGGTGTAGCACCTAGGGACATGGGACAGGGGTGGCCTTGCCAGTGCAGGGTTATTGGTGGCACTCAGTGATCTTAAAGGGTTTTTTTCCAGCCTCAATGATTCTACGAGAATTAAAAATAATTGCTGCATCTGGAGACAGCTAAAATACACATTAAACAGAAAATATGTGGGAAAGCCAGTAAATGACACAGAATTCAGCCCGAGTGGAAGACTTGTAAGATGTCATCTCTTGACAACTGTTTACTGATGAAATAGTACTTTTGTAATTGATAGTTTGGGAACATTGTAGTGAAGTGTCAGCTATTTTACTTCTACCATTATGTACAAATGAGTAAAGTTATTTCTGATTGTAGATTTTTTTTTTTTAAATATTTTTCCTTCAAATTTACAACTCTTAGTGATGACAACTTTGAAATCTTTTAGAGATTCATGTAGATACCAAAACATATACTAAATGTTACTGAGCAGCCTGTCTCAATTATATTTTGTGGTAGAGAATTATTTAATATACATAAAGATTTTCCATTGCTTGGGTTTGAATATATTTAATTTCATAATCTTCAGCTCTTTCTGATTCTTGATTTTGGTTTTATTATCTGTTTTTTTCCTGAAAATTTTGTAGTGCAATTTTACATTGCACCACAGAAGTATGTTTGATTTTTTAAATTTTTATTTAAATTATTTTCATTTTTTCAACTTTCTAGTTTGCCAGAAACAGGCAGAATAGAACTGCCGTGTGTCTGTATTTCCCAGATGTGTTTGCTTTCCTAATGAAGATCTTTTCTGGCTCAACTGGAAAATTTCAGGACAGACATCCTGTAGCTCTGCCATAGTCAGTGCTTTGGTTAGACTGGAAAAACCCAGGTCTGCTCTTCAGCCACAGTGGGTCAACAGATCAGCTCTTGTGCTCCACAGTGAACCCAAACAAGTAGGAGACACCGATTATGGGATATTCAGGTGTGTGTGTGTATTTCTGCTTAGGTAATCCAGGATAGGAATATGTGAGTCTTAATGACACGGTTTAAAAAAAAAATAAAAAATAGCTGCGGGCCTTAAAGGATTATTTTCTGCCAAGCCTGTCCTCAAAGCAGCTTTTATTCAGCACATGATTTATATGTCTGATTTCTGCAGCATATTTATTCTGCAGAGAGAAACTGAGGGTGGTGGTGACTCTGGGCAAGTCAATTGAAGTGCTGTGGGAGGCAGGGGTGGCTCTGTGGTCCCCTGGAATCGCTGCTGCCTCCCAGGGGGGTGGATGCTTCCCTGTGCCCTGCTGGCTCAGCAGGCAGCTCCTGCTTCATTGATCCTCCTGGGATCAATGGGGGAGTGCTGTGCAAAAATTAACAGCAAGGTTTGGTCCCCACAGCAAAGGTGACTGTGAACAAAAGCTTAAGAGAGGCAGGAACACGGAGTGTGGCTTTCTTGCAGAGTACATCCAGCTACAGAAGGTCTTACAGGAGGCTGAGTAGTCACTTTTGCTGGTGCCAGCTCAGGTGTGAGGCAGCAGGACAGGTTGGAGCAATTAAAAAGCCACTGTACCCCCTCCCAGGCCTTCCCAGGGTATTTGCTGAGTGCCAGGTGCAGCCTGCCTCGCTGGAACAGAAATTGCTTGCATTGATTTTGATGATGTTGGGCTCCATTTCAAAGCTTGAGAAGTTGTTCTGGTGTGGATGTTGAAAAAAAGGACTTCGGAATTAAAAAGTAGAATCCATGCAAAACTCCAGGAATAAAGTGGCAATAAGAAAAGTACTGGCACCTGTCCATGTGCTGCAGTCTTATTGGAATAAATGCAAATCATCTTTGGGCTGAAAGTAGCACATGTGAAAGCTTTTAATTTTGTTAAAATGAATTACCCATCATTATCTTGTTGTTAATATGTAGAAGTAGACTACTGAAAGACATTAAATAGTCACAGTAATTTACCATTAATCAAGGAAAAAAAGCCTCAAAAGACAGGTTAAAATTACATTACTGAGAAAACAGTTTGCATCTTACATGAGTAATTTGCTGTGTAAAATTCAAACCAGAAATAACAGCAGTGTGTGACTCTATTGATGAGGTTTGTCTGCAGGTGTCTCTTAGAGTAATAAGAGTCCACACTGATACTTCACAAGAAAACATCTTTCTCTGTACTTTTAGTGCACAATTTACTTTTGTTTTACATTTCTTCCTTTCTGTAACTGTGGATTTTCTCACTTTGATCCATACTTGGCTTGGAGGTGCTCACTGGAAGAGATTTGGTGCTGATCCTTACAGTGTTTGTTGTTTGTTTGCTTGTTGTAATGTGTTTACTTAGGTTGACCTTGGGGTTTGAGCTATAATTATTGCACAGAAGGATGAATATTTGCAAGAAATGGGGACTTTAGTCTAATGAGCAAACTTCTGTAAATATTCTTACTCCATTTATTCTCATTCTTGTGCTTTACTAGCAAACGAGACAAAGAGCAATCTTAGTAACTCCTACAGCTAAAATCACTGGGTTTCCTTAAAGAGGAAAACCATCAGATTTTCTGGTTTTAAACTTTCCCAAGGGTGATGTGAAGATACCTTGTCTTCACCTGCCCCTCCCCATCTCTGTTACTGCAGATGATGGTGGAGGCTTACCATACTCAGAGTGAGTCCCTTGCAAGTGACTTAGTGAAGGCAGATATGCTTCAGGTTTGTCATGAGCTTCAAAACAGGTTTTGAATTGGGTTGTAAGTGAGAAAGGACTGCAAATTTAAACCCCATGGTGATTCTAGAACTGCTGCAGGACTACTGTGAGTGCACACTGTGAAAGGAAAGGTGTTCCCAGAGCACCTCAGCACTGCAGACTGGACCCTCTCCATCATTAAAATGGGAAGGCACCTAAATCATTCAGATGTTCCTGTGGGCATTGCTGTAAAGCTGCTGTAACTTCAGGTAGCTCCTTCTCATTTCTCTCAAATCTTTGTGTGGTTGTGAAGCTTTGATCCCTGCATGAAACTGACAAGTGATAAGAGTTTCTGGATCCCTGGTCTATTTCTGTGTGGTTTATCTTGCCAAGGGAGCAGCAAAAGAACAATTAATCTGCTCAGTCAGACAGATTTTGCAGGTAGGATTTGGTTATTGTAGCAAATTTGGTTCGGTGATTTCCCCTTTGCAGTTTCTCATTGTAGCATTTGCAAAACAAAAGCAGAAACATGTTTTTGAATCTGATAATGTGGAGAAATGTTTAATGAATTATAAATGAACGTCAGTGATGTATGAATGTGAATGCTAAAACGATGGAAGATTTGAAATATGCAACATGTGAGCATATACCTTCACTCAGTTTTCAATTTCTGAGTTTCACAGTAGCAAGTCACAGTAGTACTTCAAAACCTTAAAAAAATATTGTCATTAAGATAAGTTTATTTTTCTCACTATCAGTATATAGGAGCTGTCATGTACCATATCCTGATATGGGAGTTTAAAGTCTGGCCTTCTGCTCTTTCATCTGATGTTTTTAATAAATTTTCCTGTTGACTTCAGGTTGATAAATATCTTTAGATTTTACTGTTTAACTAAAGGCAGACCATTGAAAAAATAACTGATGGCAACTCTTTGGAAGGTGTTTTATTTCTGTTACATGCCATTGAATTGGGATGGGCAAGATATACCACATACAGGCAAACACAAGGTGACATCCTGAGCATGGTTATCAAAAGTCTGGTAATGCAGAGCTTCTTGCCAGCTCATATTTCTTCTCTCACACAGCTTGGTGTGTTTTCTTCCCTGTCTATCAAAATGAAACATTCTTGAAGCTCGAGGATTTTATTAATCAAGCTCAGCCAAATTAGTTTCATTTACTTGAAAGCTCTGTCAAGACACATGAATCCATGTGATCTTGCCATTTTTAACCAGGAGCAGAGAATTCTAGGCTTAAATAAAACTTGCAACTCCAAATTCTTGCTTATCCTTCTCTTAAACAGACAGAAACCTAAGTTTCTTTCTGTGGTTGCTGAATGGTATGAGGACAGACAGGTAACAAGCTTCACAGTCAAAGGAACAGAAACTTTTTGGTTATTTTTGTTTTTCTTTTGCTTTCACCCTCCCAGTTGTTTTGTGGGGTTTTTTTGTTTGTTTGGTTGGTTGGTTGGGGGGGGGGGTGTGTTTTTTTTTTTTTTGTTTTGTTGTGTTTTGTTTTTTTTTTGTTTTGTTTTGTTTTGTTTTGTTTTTTCCTCTCCAGCTTGGTGTATTCCACCTTATAAAAATAAACTTAGTTAGAACTTATGGCTTTCTTGTACCACAGCAGGGCCTAGGAGGCCTGAAAGGGATGTAATTAATCCAAATGCTTGGAAGCAGCATGCTCCCCAATCACAATAAAATTCAAGATAATCAATTTAGTCTAATTTGTTTCAACTGTTTGGAAAGAGAAAGTTGATTGTGAGAGCAGCTGGACCTTGAACTTCTGTTCTTTAGGCATTTTTAAAGGTTTATTGTGGAAAACAAAGGAATGAAAGTATAAAGCTGTTATGCAGTTCAGTGTTGGGGAAATATATACATCAAGACTGAAAGCAGTCGTTGCATTTTAAAATCAAAATGTTTTATTGGCAGGCATTGACTGGTGTTGCTTCTTCAGTTGACCATTCTAAGCAAACACACAGATCAAAACTACTCTTAACCACTTCCTAATTATTTTAATTTATTGTGCCACACGGATGTTTGATTTTAAATTTATGTTTCAGTTAGGCTTTATATTTGGGTGGAGGAGAGGGCACACTGAAATTCCAGATATGAATTGTAGGTATGAAAACGGACTGATGTGGTGGTCATCATTTTATTGCTGGCATTAAGTGTTTAGGAGTGTCAGGGCTGTGTATCAACTTGACTGGTTTTGAAGCACTTTCATTTTCACAAATACAATTAATGTTGAACTACTTATTGCCTTCTGTCAGACTCTGAGTAATATGTTTTTGTGAATTAGTGAATCAGTTCTTCCATTTTTCATACTGTTACTAGACACTAAAGAACATAAATAGAAATACATTACATGTTTTTAAGATCAGTCTTCCAAGAGAAAAGTCCAGCCAAATTCTCCATTTTTCAAAATATCTAGAATAATTCCTCAAATATCATCCCGAATGAGGGATATCAAAGTAGGTGGATTTCTCCATCCCTTAAATACTATTTTTGCTCTATTTTAGTGTCCCATCTTTAGTGCCACAATTATCTGATTTAAGGTATGGCTCTAGGTGTGTTTTTATTTCTCTTCACCATTCTTTTTCGTTTTGTTCTTTATTGTCAATAAAATGGTATCATTTTGTCCCAGCTGGAAAAGTTACTCCCTTCAAAGCACTGCACCTGCGGGTTCATTTTATTGAAAGGCATTTTGAGATGTAGACAGTAAAACTTAACAATTCTTTTGATAGAAATTGATGTGGAAAACCATCACAAAGAAAAGGAAAACAACAACAGGGAGTAAGAAGAGGAGCAGAGGAAAAGAGGATCATTCCATAAACTCTACCCTGTTCTAAAAGACTGACCTGTATTAAAAGTAGAAAGACATTTTAGATCTTGTACTCCGCTTTTCACAACTATTTTGTTCACAATATTTGATAGCTTGCAACAAATAAAAAGAAAATAGTTTGAAATGTATAAAAGTGAGATATTTTTAGGTATCAGGAAGATATTCCCATATCACATAGGGGACTTTGAGTAAACAGGTGTAGTGGAAGGTGCCCATGGCCAGGGTGTGAAATGAGATTATCTTTAAAGTCCCTTCCAACCCCAACCCTTCTGCGATTCTATGAATGTTCTGTTAACGTTTTGATGTATGAATTCAATGCAATTTATTGTTTTCACTAACCTCAAAGGGAACATTGTTGAATTTAATGTAGGATTATGGTGATTTACACCAAGATTTTACCACATTAGGTGTTCAGCCTTCAGTAACACCTGCTCTAACTAAAGGCCTGAAAGTGAGCTTATACCATTTCTTTTTGGTCTGGATTTTTTTGTTTGTTTACTTTTCAGTTGTGAGCAGCATCAGCAATTTTAAGTGATGTAATGTCCATGAACCAAGAACTCGTTGTTCCTGCCATGCCAATGGTGACTCAGTGAGTTTTTAAAGCTGAGCTCTTAAAACTGACTTTTAAATCAGGAACCTGCTACTGTAAAATACATAGCCCTAGGCTGACCTGCTTCTCCTGGACTATGGAACTTCAGCTGTCATAACAGTATTTATAGTTATTGGTAACTTAATACAGGAAATGATTCACTTATTAGATCTATTAGGTAATTTTGTTGTGAGCTACTGGCTAGCAGGGTTCTTGGCAGTAAAAGGTGTCCATTCCCTTGCTTTAGTAATGGAATTGAAAAGGAATTTACCAAAAGCCATTTTCTTTCTCTGTCCTTTGTCAACATCTTTCTCTGGAGCCTTTTTGCCTTCCCAAAGTAGATCTTTCTGTGGATTACTGGAAGTGAGAGGTTGGAATTCTGACCCTTAGAGGCCTAGGAAGTTTGGGATTTACATGTGGCGCAGCAAAATGTGCCAAAACACCTTCAGAATTTTTGAAGTTTTGTAGACCTTTTTGTACATATAACTGTTTTCTTGACTTTGGCCATGAGTCAGCCAAATGCCTGTAGAAATGGTGTTTATTGTGTTGGTTCCTTACCTCAGTTAACCACAAGTGTGGCCTTTCTTTATTGCCTGAGAGAAAACTCTGCTATTGATGAGCACCCACCTGCTGAGCTGTCAGAGTCCAACAGGGCACAGCCTTTACTCTGCAGCTTCCACAGAAATCCACCAGAATGAAGTTTGAATTCCAAGCTGGACCCCACTCTCATTGCTTGTGACTAAGATTCCTTCTCAAAACAGAGACTGGCCTACCAAGTACCATTTCCACTTCTCTGTTGTTTGTTCCCACTTTTTCTGCTCAGGAAAGCTCTGGGATGTAATGACTCAGTCAGGGGCTGCTGACTGCACCTTGTCACAGGAAAATAGACCTCATCTCTGTTCAGTATTAAAAAAAAAAAAAAAAAAAGATGGTTTTCTGAAAAGAAGGGTCATAAAACAAACTGCTCATGCCTGTTGCTCTTTTGATCTGAGATGAGACATGCAAAGGAAAAGGAGAGCTTGCAGGAGCAGAAATAGAAATTGCTGGGCATCTCAACTGTTTGTACCTGCACTTTTCCTGTTGGCCATGGGTTTCTTTCTGGCAGTTGCTGACAACCAATAGAAGCTGTGGGGTGAAGAAGGGATCTGATTTAACTTAATACCAGGATACTTAACTGTTGTGTTAAGAGCTAAAATTTCAGACGAGACCCCTTGCAAAACTGACTGATGTCACTGGGCTGCAGCTTCTCCTGCCACAGCCCTTTCAAGACCATGGCATGTGCAGGTGTCTGATTTGCTGCTCTATCCATGGAGATCTGATCCAGGGATGTCAGAGAGCTGCTGCTTGCTTGCTACTGCTCTCCACATTTCCCTCTTGATGAGTGAGTGTAAAAGGCTTCATAAAACATTTGGTATATGCAAAAGAGAAACAGGTGAATTATCAAGAACTACCAGTTCAGGAGGAAAAAAAAAGTCAATTGTCTTATCTTTCCTGGGGACATGCTATGGCCAGATAAGCAGTTCATCTTCCCAGGTATGTTCCATTAAGTATATTACCCAATCAACTAGAATATATAAGGCATATTGCAAGTCTAATCTCCCCAGGCAAGCAGTATTCAATTATCCCTACCATTTTCAAGAGAGAAATACCCTGAGCATTTAGAGTGCTTGTATTTTTGGCACTCAGTTGTGTTATGTGAAGGCTAATAAAGAATATTCCAACTAAGAAGGCACAAGACAGGCAGATGAAATATTGAAGAAAATAGTATTATATAAGTCCTGAGGTGCAAATGTTCACTATCCCTCAAAGTGGTTTCCTGACATCTTATGTTTTGAAATTGGGTCAAGGATGGGAACAACTGGGAATTGTCATCTGCTATGCCTACAGTGTGTATAGAAATAATTGAAATATTTTATGTATATAGATACGTGTAATGTTTTGTGTGTATAGTTATAATTAAAATAGAAATTCTGTGGAATACTTTGTTTGCAAATATCCTTTCTGTTTTAAAAATGTTTGGGGTTTTGTTTTTTTTTTTTTTTTTTTTTTTTTTTTTTTTTTT
>CM031863.1:3748052-3876661 GCA_018697195.1 Certhia americana
TTTTTTTTTTTTTTTTTTGGTTTTTTTTTTTTTTGTGTGTTGTTTTGCTAGGTAAATTGCTTTTTGAGTTGAGTGCTGCTCAGACAGGCCAGTTTTCCTGTTACCCTTCTAAGCAAGCATTAGAGATGTCAGAAGTCACAGCTCCTGCCAGGCTCTTGAAAGCAATGGCTTCACTACTATGTGAGATGTGGCAAGTGACAGATAAGTTCAGTCACAGACAGCTTCATAATTTGGTGGTTGACAAGAATCCAACGTTATATCTTTGGAGGGTTATGGGAAAAGCTCTGCTTCCTATCTGTTCCTGGCAGGACTCGCAGCAGGGGTTACTGGGGGGGTTGTTTGCTGCCTTCCCAGACCCTGCTCTCACTGGTTTCTCTTCTGCTGAGCTTTACATGTATTGCAGAAACTTGTCAGTTGTATCAGCTAAGCTAAATACCAGAATGTTTCAGTGTGTGAAATATGTCCTCTGTTTCAGAGAGAAAGAGATTAGGGGAAGATATATTCTTTGCCTGATTATTACATACAAATGGTGCAGCCTTTCATGGGATGTGTTGTAAAATTTCCATGAAACAAGGAAATATTTCCCAAATTCCTTTATGCCTTCATTCCCTGAGTGACCTATGAGTTTCTTCATCCAAATATTAAAAGAAGTTGTTAATATTATAAGATGTTGTTAACACGTATTCTGTTCTTATTCCTGCCCATGATGTACAGCAGTATCTGTATTCTTCAAATCCATATTTTTCCAAGACACAAACATGTAAAAAGTCATGCATATTTACTGTATTTTCCTACATTTTAGCACCTACTTTCTTTGCTGGTCCTTTGTTTGTTTTTTTTTTCCCCCACAGGGCTTGTTCCATACACCCATGAAAATGGTGTAGTGTTATTTTCCCCTCTCTTTGATTTTTGTTTCCCATTCTGTCACCATCACGGGACAGACTCTTTAATATCTGTCCTCCTCTGAAGACTTGCTTTATATAAAGCACAGTCTGAGGTGTCATCCCAGGGAAGGGCCCCTTCTAGAATGGATTCTCTCCCACAATTGATATGCATTAATCTGCCTATTAGGCAGATTTAGCCTATAGCTATTTAATATTTACATACTTTCAGTGTTACTAATCAGAGCTGAAACCTTGTGAAAGTAACACATTTTTGATTAGCCCTTTGTGATCTGGAAGTGAGCAATGCACAAGACAGAAAAAGGTGCTGTTTCCCAAGAATTTCAATGTTTGCAAGGTCAGAGAGAAACTGAAATGTGTAGATGTGCTCCAGAGTATGTTCTGGCCAAATTTAGTCTTCTAAACTCTTGAAATACCTGGTGTAACATCCATTTGCAGATGAACTAAATTTATTCAGTGAAGTAGATAAGCAGTAAAGTTGCACACTTATTATTGGGAAGAAATATATGGATTTGAGCTGAAACTGGAAGCTGACATGAGAGGAGTGTTACTCCCTGCATCCCTCTGTACCCCATAGTTGTTCTCTACTCAATTTATATTATTCTCAGAGCAGTTCTAACCGAATCAAGTGGAATACATCTATTTCCCCCTACCCTGTCTAGAGTACACGGCTGTTTGTAAATTAAGGTTTTTGGAGCCTGGCTTTTTCCCTCTCTTACAGTTGTTTAGCACAAAACCAAAATGAAAGAAAATCCCCTAATGTGGTAAATAGGACTTATTACTTAGTGGCAGTGCCTTCCATTTCCAGCCTTGGGTTCCCAGTGGGTCCCACATTTGCCTCTCCAGCTAACTTTGCAACAAAGTGTTCCTCTCTTTCTGAGAGAAATGGCTTTTCAAAAGATAAGCAGTTCAGACAGAAATAATAGAAGCCTTGGTTGCAACACTTACTTTCTGCTGGCCACTTGGGAAACGCTGCCTTCTTTTACATCACTTCTTGCCTGGATTATGCAGGAGAGAAAAGTATTTGTCTGGCTGTCCCCATAGCTTCTTCAGTCTAATTCAGGCCAGTCACAGACACTTAGGTCATGCTGCATGTTTCCCCCTGAATTCCAATTTTTAGATAATTTCAAGGGTCCCAACAGATCACTGGGTGAATTGGAGACTGATCTCTCACCCAATTTCCTGATCTTCGTCATCCCTCAGTCTTTATTTCTCTTGTTTTCCCTGAATATCTTGCAGCAGCCTAAGGGTCAGAATTCCAAATAGCTGGTTTATAAAATAAGCAGTGTATGCTAACAAAAAATGTAATACAAAAATAATTCTACTGTTTTGTTATAGTAGCATGTGAGACTAAGAAATGTTAAACTCTCTAAATTTCTGAGAGGGTTTTAGTGGTAGAATCTGTTACATCTCTTACGTTTCTGCTGTTGTTCAAGTCTAGGAGCTTCTGAAGGAGCAGTGAGATTATTTAAAGAAAACAGATCAGAACTGGTTTTGTCACAAAGCCAAAAATCTTCAATTAAGCTTTCAAAACTAGATTTCATTCTATGCTCATGGAATAATAGCTGTAATGATGGATTTGTAAGGTGGGAATGTTATGGAAAGATAAAGATGTTTTTCTCTTAATTATTTCCCCTTTCATTTCTATTATATTTTCACCATAACCAGAGTAGAATAAACACTGTTTTGACAGTGGCTTTATTGACCAATATATTTCAGATAAGCTATCTACAATGTCTCCTGCCTAAGCAGCAATTCCTACATTTATTAAGTGATTCCTGGTACTGAACTGAAAGTCCAGCTGTTAATAAGACAGTCAGATTTAAAAGACTGCACAATTTCCACTAAAATCCATGTATCCCACAGTTCAGTGCTTTGTAGTGTAAGGAATACTCCAGTCAGGGAGAGTTCAGCCAGAAAAGGTGATACCAGGAGGCCGACACAAGCTGGCAGCTGAAGGACTCCAAACCCTCTGCTGCGAGACTTGGTTGCTCCATCAAAAGTACCTGCCTGTCACTTCCTCAGTTAATTACTGTGGTTGCAACTGCAGAGATGGATATTTTTCAAAGAATGACATCCCTTGATCACCTGCAGCACAGGTCTGGGGTTATCTTTTACTGCCTGTGTAAAACCTCACTGTAATTGGTTGTGACTAAATCTCCCATGACAAAATTTTGAAATGATTTTTCATCTTGGCGTTTCAGATGCAATGTGGTGCGTGCCAAATTTTCAAGCTTCAGCTCCAAAATTGTCTGAGGATGGCATATAGGGTCACTAATGGCAATTTTAGACATGTCATTAAAGATAAAAGATTTCTGGGCCTAATGAATATTTAACCAGAAGTACATTCATGCTTTTTATTGTTCACCAAAGTTGACTGTTCATCATCAAAGTAGTTTGTAAGAATAAATTTTATAATTTTATGCAGAATGTAGAATGCTAAACTATAGAACATTTTGTTTTATTGATCACAGAATTTAGGAAATATTAATGTATATTTTACGGACTCCTGAGATAAAGGCAAAAATATTGTAGTTTCTTGCTCTATGTAACTTCACACCAGCAGCTATCTTTCATTTTTTAGTGCCTAAAGATCATGTTAATATAATTGAGAATAAATACATTAGCAGAAAGACAGAAAAAGAGAATTCAAAAGTGTAACATATGCAAAGGCATTTACTCTGTGTGGATTTTTCATAGGTGCTCCACAAGTGGAGGCTCTCTTACTTTCTGATTGAGTTTCTGAGTTTCATGAAATGTATGCTGTTTTAAGAAGTAATGAGGAATATTGAGGAATAAAATTTGTTCTTTTCTCCTTTCTTCTTTGAACAACACTTTTAATGATGTATAAAATCAGCAAGCCTTTAGAAAATCTCTTTTGCTTTTTAGAGAAATAGAAAATCTTAACCTAAAGATTTCTGTGGAAATATTGCCTGGGGATATCAAATTTATTCTGCATTTTAATGAACTCACAAATGAGTCAATTTAAAAGTAGTATACTATAAACTATGCTTCCTTCCTACATCTGTTCATAAACATAGAAGGATGTATACCTAGGGGAAACTCGCTTCCTCTTACATGCAAGGAGGAAAAAAATTCTAACTAGGAATACAAATTTTTCCTCATTCCCTGTGGGTAAACATCACAGAAGGCAACCTAGTTAAGTTTCATTTGTGAGAGGCAGAGCTCCTGGTGGATGCTCGTTGTTAATCAGGTTTGGTGGAGACAGAAGCGTGGCGCTCTGGATCTGAGGAGTGCTGCAATTTGCATCGAGCCAGTCGAGCAGAACTCCTGCCTAACAAGCCATACAAACCATCATAACAAAAAATACCCAAACAAAACCAAAGACTCAGAAAAGTCTTATTTACTAACAACTTGTTCTGCAGAAAGTTTCCTGGCTTCTATAGCAAAGAGCACCTCTCTTAAGAAAGCTGAAACAAACTTTGAGGACATATTTAGTAATTAACTTTAATCAAAATACTTATGCATAATCTCTGGGTCTTCCAAACAGACATTTTTAGAAATTAGAACTGACACATGCAGGCAGATTATAAATGACACCTTGTGTCATCATTGCCTGCTTCTGTCAAAAGTGGGTCCCCAATTTCTACTGCACTGCTCTGTGTGCATAAGCACTTCTAAAATAGGTTCTGTTAAGTGACATGATCAGGCATCAGAGGTTACAAGTGACATCTCAGCTGTCACTGTGCAGTCACACAATGATTTACTGCAAAGGTTGAACTGCTCATTTTGTGTAAATGTGGGGAGGGTAAGCCTCGAGTGCCAAAACTTGAGTTCCAAATCCACTTCTCTTCTGAGAGCAGTGACTGAGCATGTTTGGTGAACAGAAGGAATGTCTTGACCACTATTAGCCTTTTTTTTTTTTATTATTTTTGTTTTATTTTTTTTTTTAAAATCTGAGCTGTGTTATATTTATATTTCTTCTAAATGAACCATCCATACCACTTCAGAGATGTAGAACTCAGAGCAAAGACTGCAAGGTTAAGCAGTCACACCTGACACTCTGTCAATGTGAATGGAACTGTAGGGGTACTTAATAGACACTTAAGGTGTTACCTGTGCTTGAAATAGAAACAACCCCTGAAAAATGTCACATTTATTCTCCTTGATTCAAATTCTTGCTTTGATGTATTTTAAGGTGTTTCCTTTAAGGCTTTTTGTTCAGTGCAAATCAGCACAGTATGTAGTGTATGGACTTCATATGCCAAATTGCATAAAGATGGTGCTCCACGAACCTAGTCACAAATAAAATACACAGTGGGGTTTCCATTCCATGAGCACTCATGTCATCCTTCAGTAGAGTAATCAGTTTTGAGCAATCCTGAAAAATTCTTGAATTCATTTTTTGTTTCTGAAATGTTAGAAGGGTAATTGTCTAAGTCTAGAAGGAAGATTCATAATTGTGTAGGAAGTTGGATATCAGTGCATTAATTGTGAAAGTCTCATTTCCCAGATGTGTAAATGGACTTTATAGGCCCATGTACAGATGCTGATACACTTATTTTATAGCTATAAGAATCAGTAGAGAAATTAGAGGTTTGTCATCTCAAGTGTTGATGCACTCTCCTCTCCATATGATCTCCAGGTATTTTACAAATATTACAGTGATACAGACTGTCCTTATCTCCTTTAAATTAACATTTTCTTAGCATATCTTAATTTCTGTACTGAATCAGTTCAAAATGGTCATGGTCACAGCATTTTAACAGCTTTTTTTTCTTTTAATATGACACTTCTGTTTGAGGTGAAAGTTGTGCTGTCCTCCATCCCTAATTAATTGTGCCAGCAGCCATAACATTTTATTATATGATTCATTAAGCTTTTGTTTGGCATGAAATAGAAGTAAGTTAGCTTTGGGGTCTGAACAGTTGCAAGAGCAGAGCCTCGTATTTAATTCAGTTTAAAATCACCTTAAAAGATATTTAAGGATTCCTTTTGGTTGTGCTCAGGTATTCTGAGGGCTTTGGTTGTTGTTCTCTTCAGAAGTTGGTCGGTGACAGCTCGGAGATCAGCCCTCCTGGTGATGTCCCTGCACACAGCGAGCACCTCCAGCCCTGCTCTGTGTTTTGCCCAGTGGCACCTGATCTTTGTGGTGACAGGGCCTGCCAGAAGCCTCAGGATAAGATTCGGTTTAATCCACTAGCCCGTTGCCATTCACCTTTTCTCTCTCCTCAGCTCCAGGTGCATTGGTGTTTTACACTGACATCAGCTGAGGTTGAAATGCTTATCAGGGAGAATAAACAGCAGAAGGAGAATATCAGAACAAGCTCAATAGATCAGCTCTTCTCTTTAGCCTTTGTGTGGGGTTTTGACTCAAACCACAGTGTCAGAAAGGCTAAACCTCTACCAGGGGATCAAGGGGAAGGAAATGTTCCCATTACAGGGAGATAAAGAGCTTTAGGTTGCAGCCTGCTTTCTCTTCAGTGGAAGCAGGGTTATCATTAGTCATTCATTATTGCACAACACTTTCAATATCGGGTTTAATTACAATTCAGGTCATTATGTTTTCTAATAATTTTATATCTTAAGATATCAATATCCAAAATTAGAATAAATGTAGTATAATAATTTCCTTATTAGCAGCCTTTATCCCATCAAGAAGCCATATCAGAGAAACAGGGTGAAGGCCATTATGTTCCACTGCTTGATTAGTAAAGGCTGGGTTATTTGATTTAAATATAACACAAAACAAGATAAAGGGGAGGAAAAAAAATACCCCAGTGATGGAATCACTTGTCACAGCTCCTTAAATCTCTGTCTTCTACCTAACACCATTTTAAGTTAATATTAAAAAAGAAAACCCTAGAGGGTTCAAGAAGTCGGTGGTGTTAGATCACTGTAGTTGCTGAAGCAGACAGAAGTGGGATACAGAAGTAGCATTTTAACATGCAGAAACACTGAGACCTTAGTTCTGGCTCATGGCAGGGCAACACAAACCATCAGGCTTAACCTGGGACTCTGGCTTGGGAATTTTAAGAACTCCTCTATCCTGTCCATGCTCTCCCATAGCAACCAAAAGGAAAGATTCATCTTTGGCTCTTTCATATTGACACCTATATCTAAAGAGTGATTTCATTGGAGAATAGTTACTATTCACCCTCGTGGCTATTACATGAATATTTAACATAAGATCAAAATGCCATAACCATGTTCTTGCTTCTGATTCAAAGCACACCATCAGGAGTGATTTGCTGTTAATATCAGAGAGCCTCTGGGCGACAACTGCCTCTCAGAAACAGCCTTCCTAAAGCTGCATTCAAATGTTGTCTGATCTGCAAATACAGAATTCTCCAGGGCTTTCTATACAATAACCTCACATACTAAGAGCAGTTTTGTCTTCCCAGTAGAGTCTTTAGGAAGTTCTGTGTTTGAAGTCGGGGGGGTTTTTTGTGTTTTGTAGCTTTCTGATGAATTTTTCAAAGCAAATTCCTTAGACCATTCTTATTTTTAAAATCTATTGGTTTGCCAAGAAAGAAGTTCAGGGAAAAAAACAAACAAACAAACAGTCCACAGTATTAAAAGCTGTGTGGTGATCAAAGAAAGCATCTTCTAAATGTACTTTGAATTATGTAACACTTGCAAACTTAGGAGCTTTGAGCAAAGCATAATGTATGACGTGGATAGAGCCTATTTCTGATTAATTTCCTAGGAAGGTCTGTGAAAACCCCTCAACCTACAGACTTCTCAAAGATCTTAGCCTTTCACCAGACTCTAAAAGGTCAAAACTGCCATTCTCATATTTGTGTCGAGTCATTCAAAACTGTGAGCTGGGTCTTGGGGTCATGGAATGGTTTTGGTTGGAAGGGACCTTACAGATCACGCAGTTCCCTCCCCTTCCATGGGCAGGGACAGCTCCCTCCAGACCAGGTTGTTCAGAGTTTTATCCAGCCTGGCTGTGCTGTGCCTGTTTTCCTCTCTTCTGTGTATTTCCTCTTAAATCTTGCTATTTATTGGGAGGATTAGGACTAATAGGATACCTATCACATCAGTGTCAGTGTTTTTGGTGCAGGCAGCACATCTTTTTTGTGCTCCAAATAATTATCTCTCTAACACACAGACACACAGACACACACACATAGAGTGAATCCCACAAGTGGCCTATCTATTTCTCTTCAGGTTTTGCAGAGCCCAGAGGCTGAATGACGATCACATTGAACTGCTAAATGTTTA
This sequence comes from Certhia americana, assembly GCA_018697195.1. NCBI lineage: Eukaryota > Metazoa > Chordata > Aves > Passeriformes > Certhiidae > Certhia > Certhia americana. Next base: position 3,756,146 of record CM031863.1, read on the forward strand.
AGCACATTCCAGTGAGGATTTCATTGTGGCCCGGTCTGTAGAAATTGAAGAAAATTGCAACATTTGCTATCAGCACAGAGTAACTCATACTTTCTGGGCACTTGCCTATCTGCAGAGCTCTGAATATAACAAAACTATTAACTCCTGGGAGAGAGGTTTATCACACTGAGCAGGAATAAAAGTGTTTTTACATGCATGGCAATGATTTAAGTATTTTTTAGGCAATTTACTTGCTTTTAAGCAAAACTGGTGGTAATGCACGTTGCAGTTTCTCATTGTGTGTGTGCTTTCAGGTTGATGCAAAGATGTCTGAGTGCTTTGCTGGATGGGGGGTCAGTGGCCTGCGCTGAGCACAGAAAGACTTGGACACGTCCTTAAGTGTAGGCACACAGTTCCTGGCTTTGCTGATTTGCCCTAAATACATCACTAAGTATAATACTAGGGAAAGATTGCTGGATAATGAACAGTAAATGCTGCCTTTCCCAAGGGGATAATGCCCTTTGTGAGATCTTCCAGTGCATCTCTTTAAATCCATGGTTTTCTTGCTTGTTACAAGATCCTCACTTCTGCCTCTGACTTGAGAAGAGCTTCTGCCTATAGAGGCAGTGTATGAACACAGAGGTAAAATAAGGGAAAAAGTCTTTCAAAGAAATATTATAGATTGTTAAATGAACAAAAACGACTGCTGGAGTTTGTGGTCTATGTAGAAGAATAAATTTAAAAAAAAAAAAAAAAAGTTATTCCATGACACAAAGTTTGATTTCTTATGCAAAAGTGTGTTTTATTTCACACAGACTATTTACAAGGTTTAACAAGAAAACTGACCACTCCTTTGTTGTATTCCCAGAAGAAAATTAATATAATTGGATATTCCTATTAGAAGGAAGGTCCTCTTTCCCTGGGAGCATCACTGAAATATTGCCTGAGAGTTTGCTTCATCCCTGTCCACAATTAAGAGGGATTTGGACTATTTCCTTAATAATAGAGTTTAAATTTAACTTCCCCATCCCTTAAGTGGTTGGGCAGTTGAACTTGGTGGTCACTGTAGACCCTTCCAGCTATGGACCTGACTGTGTTTTATTTTATTCTTTCTATTTTGACACTTCAAACTCAGCCCAGAGAGAAACAAGAAGATCAAAGATATGCAAATAGTTTTAATGAAATGTTGGAGAACATTTACAAAGCCTTCAGTTCAGGTTGGGAATTGGATTTGGTCAAAGGCTTGCATTGAATATCGTTTTTGTACTCTTATTTGCTTATGTCTAAAAAGAAATTTTCTAACCACTATGAGAGTGAGGTTTGTGAACTGTCTTAAAAAGAAACAAAAGTTTAGCACAACCCCCCCCCAAAAAAAATTCTAAGTAATAATTACATTATCTGTAATTAATGTTTTAGCAAGAGCACAGATTTCTCACCGGCAATTGGAAATGTGATTGTACCTAGTAAAATAATTTTGCTATAATATCCTTTAGTTTTCAAAATGCATCTTGTTTATTTCCTCTGGAGTAAAAAAAAAAAAAAAAAAAAAAAAAAAAAGAGAGAGAGAACGAAACATCATCTTTCTTGATTTATTTTGGATTTTAAAACGCCAGCCCATTTATATTCATGTTCATCTGGGTCCATCTTTTAGCAAAGCAACCTAAAATAGTCCTCCATACATGTGTTAGGATATGTTCCAATACTGTATTTGCTTTCAAATCTGCTTAAAATTTAGTGTTGGGATACACACATGGAAATCTCAAAGTAGAATATTGTTGTAGTAGTTTGTGAAGGATGACTAAAAGATTTCTATGGTCATGTGAAGTAGAATCAGCCCATATAATTTTCTCAGCAGTACTGGGATTGTAATTGAAGCCAGACTGGTGCTAGCACTGGTATGGTGGGACACTGAGGGGTGTGCAAGTCAAAATTATTTCTTGATATATACATTTTACTAATGAAAGAAGTACAGAAATAGAATTTCAGTGAGATACGAACCTGAGAGACAGATAATAAATGTACATTTCAATGTAGAGAAAGGTTATTTGTGTATTGGATCTGGAAAAAAACCCCTTGTAACAGAAAATAAATCCTTTTTTCTAACCAGATTAGAAAGGACAAATGGGAGGATGCTGGCTTGCAACAGAACACATTTTGAGGCAGACCCTGTCACCTCTGTGTTATGCCTACAATTGCACTTGCCTTTTGCAGCTTCTTCTCTTATTTTTCAGCAATTTCTGACTCAACAGCAATTACTCTCAGTGCAGGCCAACAAGGGGTGTTCAGGGAAAGCAGGAACATTTCATAGTCCTTGTGTATTCTATGGATTTGTGCCTTTATTTCACCTGACAGGAAGAAGCACAGAAGATAAAACAGGCAGCATTGGGCTTTGATTTGAGCTTTTTTCATTTTAAATGTCCTGAGACACTAACATTGTTCAGGCTGTGATATTCAGATTTCCAGCACTTTTATTTCAAGTGTCATTGCTTATCATTATGATTAAAAAGACATTGCCACTGAGAGAAGGAAGAGAGTCAGCTGTGCATATTGTCAGACCCTCCTTTGGAGTGGATACTTTCAAACACAAGGTCCTGTTGAATTTGGAGTGCAGGGAGGTTGATTGATGCTGTAAGTGATTTAAAGCTGACTTCTCTTAGAACTGTCATTGGAAGAGCGGAGGTGATAACACAGCTTTCATGATTAGCTCTGCATATGGTTTGCTGATAAGGAAGTTGGAGAGGAAATACTGTATTTTAAAAAAAATCTTCAGTATGGAAGGAAGAGGAGAGGAAGGAAGGTGAAAGCTTTGACAATGTTAGCATTTCTGCTGGATCCAAATCAGCACGGAGTCCTGAAACAGGGCCGAAAGTATGGATACAAACTAAAGAGCTGAAATCCAGAACAAAACAACACTTACTTAACAAAAAATGCTTATAAACCCCATAACATAGTGGCAAATTATTCTAAGACTTGGCTATTCCTCAAAATATTGTGATAAAATCTTCAAATGCTGCTGTCCAATTCACCTTCTGCTGTCAGTTTAGCCCAGCTGAATTGAACTGAAATTCTGATATACAGAATTTCATCTATGTGTGTATCTGTGAGCAGCCTGGTCCTGTGGAAAGTGTCCCTGTCTACAGCATGGGAGATGCTACCATTGATAGATGGTTTTTAAGGTCCTTTCCAACCTAAACCATTCTATGGTGTATATGTGTAGATGCATGCATGTGATTTCATTTGAAAAGGCACGTTATTTGAGACTTTGCTCTCTAGTTTCTGTAGCTCTTTAGGTGTCTGAAAATTTCACTTTTCTCAAATTTGTTAATTCTCATGATTTCGGAAATTGCTGAAGTTCACCTTGAGAACAGCTTGAAAATTACCTACCAGTCTGCTCCTGATTTTTTTCTGGTACCCAAAAATGGGAAAATACAGTAAAAGTAACCTGTACTTTTACAAATCTTAACCTGATAATCATACTATGAACAAAGAGCAAAAATCATAATATCTATCAGTTCATGCACGGTCACTTCTTAATGATGGTCAGTATGAGGAAGATAACCCTGGCAAGATTTGTGCCTTGGTTCACATATCTTTGGTAGAAGTTGGGATTTTGGTTGTGGCATCTCTCTCTGAAGTGCAGCTGGGCATATGCAGTGCCAGCAGGGGCCATTCCACCTCCAGGGTTTTGATCCTTCATGGGTCTGCCAGTACTTTGGAAGCCATTTATAGAAACATGAGGTAAGCAAATGTTATTTATAACATTTAATACATTTAATGCCCACGAGGGTTTCTTTTTTTTTTTTTTTTTTAAATTCTTTTTTTTTTAAAGTCTTTTCTATGCAAATGAAGATAATGATCCATTAACCCCTGGTGTCAAAGCTGTTTGCATATTGATCATTCAGCAGCCTTCTGATATGTGGAAAATAAGTACAATTCCAACATACTCTGTTCAGCTGGTCCATTTTCATACAGTACAATAAACTTGTAAAAGAAAGATCAATTTAAAATATGGTGAAGAATGAAGTTAGTGTTGATATAGAAACACACCTACTCCATATTAAAAAAACCCAAAAAACCAAAAAAAACCCCAAATAAAACTACCAAACCAAAAAAAAACCCCAAAAAACCCCAAACAACACCCCACAACAACAAACCCCTGAAAACCAAAAAACCCCACAACTTTAAAAGTTAAAATTGTTTTCCTTTTGGTTTTGGCACTTGGATGTCAGAGCGTCAAGAGCAACAGTGAATCACAATTAACTGTAACAGTGATAAAAGAAAAGCTGTTGCAAACACAATACATCATATTAACAAACAATTAAATAGTCTCTTTTTTCTTTTCTTTTTTTTTTTAGCATTTTTCTACCCTTATGTTTATCTTTAGAATATTTGTGACTGGAAAAGGTACCTGCATCTTCTGTTTTACCCATATGGTCCCAAAGGAACAGATGCTTGAAATGGCTTAGGAAAGGTGTGACTCATGCTATCTGCTGGATTTTTCCTGGCATTTTTTCTCTTGATTTGTCAAAATATTGCACAAAAGAATGTTCATTTATAGGATTACAGACCAAAACCTACATTTAGAAATGCTGTCATAAATGCCTGCATGCAGTCTGGCTGTCTTTCCTGCCAAGGACTGTTATGCTTAAATTAGCCACCTGATGGTCTGGTGCCTTGTTGTTCACAAATGTCAACTGTTCGTGAAAGAAATAACAGGTTTTTTTCCATCAATTCACAGAATAACATTCTGAGTGAGCTCATAAACCCCGCTAATTGCTGGCAAAAATTTGCATGTACTTTTCCTTTGGATTGTTTAGTGCTGCATTGTAGGTGACACGGCAGCACTTGGAGCTGCCACCAAGCCTGCAAGTGGGACTCTCCAAGCTTTGCCTCTTGGAAAGAAAGGGTGGCTGAGACAAGGGGAAAAAAAAAAAAAAAAAACAAAAAACAAAAAACCCAAACAAACTTGATCTGAGTCTTGTTTCTGGTTATAATCATACATAATTATTAGGCAAGGAATTGAAATTACAGCTTTTTCCTCTTTACAGAGCTTATTCAGATAAAAGGCATATTAATTTCCCATGTTTTCCTGACACTGAAGCATCCTTGTTTAACATGATTTGGGTTTGTTTGTACTCTCTATCTCCTCTTTGCCCTCTCTCCTCCAGCTCTGAATTCTTCAAAATACAGAACCTGTATCAAAGCTCATATGGGTTTTAAGTACATCTTTATAAGTCAAAATTGTTTTTCTGATTTGAGAAGCAATGTTTAAGAAATGTAAGCTTCTAAAAACTCTTGAGTTATCAAAACCACCCAAAGTCAAGCTGTGACATGTGTCCTATAACACAATCTAATTTCTAGACTCATGTTGCCAAAAGAGCCATTTGATTTGTACTTTTCAGCAATTTTCAACTAATTCTCTATTGTGGTTTCTGGAACTATTGCTTAGAATACATTTTATTTCAGATGTATAACTACCCCCTGAAGCTCAGGCAACCTTCATCTGATGAAAATGTGATTTTTTAGAGCTGTCTACCACACTATTCTGAGAACTAATGAATCAGTTTGGGTAGCTACAAATACCTGGATTTCCCGTAGGTCAGCAGCAGTTTATTTGACAGTAGGCAAATGGAAATACTTTTTAAGAAATAGAGGCTTTATTGGAAAGACTGAGAAAACAGAAAGCCCACATGGAATATTGTCACTGTTGGTGTGTTTGTATCAGGCACAAAGAAAAGGTTTGCCTCTGCAGATCTCCAGCAGCAGAGTCTCCAGAGATGTTCTTTAAATCTCTGCCTTCTCCCAGCCTCTTCCAGTTAGGCTGGTCAGGATATTCAAAATAAGAATGTTCTTAATATCAGATTGTTTTCATAAAGCCAAATTTTTGAGTTATTCAGAATAGGGTGGGAATATATGTGTCAAAAGAGCTGATTGACATCATTGGTATAGTAAAAGGTGTCCTGGGCAATTGCAGGAGATTGGTAAAAGATAATCTTTGGAGTCCTTTCCAGCCCAAACCATTCCATGATTCAATACAGGTCATGATTTCCATTTTCTTTATATGAGCAAAGTGTTCTGTGAGAAATCAGCTGTTTCATTATGCAGTAGGAATTAATGGGAAAAAAACCCCAAACTCTTAAACAGAGTGTTTCCATGGAGAATCTTTTGTTGTGATCTTTAGTTGTACATTATTTACGTGTATTTGCTAAGGTGGGGAATGAAATGGAAAAACATTTAGTGTGTTTCACCACTGCATTGAGCACAGTCATGTAGAAGAGGATTCACACGTGTTGGAATTAATCCTGTGCCACTTATTCCTTTTAATGCAAACAGCTCGTTGTCATTATATTGTGTGGATGAAAAGGTTTGGAAACAATACAAAATTTTCAATTTTGAGACACCACTGGGCATTTCTTAGAAAATGAGCAGTTCTTTTACTTTGGGAGACATGTCAGGGAGACTTCCACATCGCCTCATGTTTCTTTCAGATGTTCTAAGGCAGAGTTAGGAGAAAGGTTTCAAAGATGCTGTGTTCTTTGTGCCAGGGCAGAACATTATTTGATGTGGTTTAGAGTTATTATACACTTCTGCTGCTCTTTTCAATGAATAAAAGAAATAATAAAATATTTAGGCACAGATTAGCCTAAGAACATGGTTACTTTCAGTAGGGAAGTAGAAACTGCTCCTCTGGGTACTGTGTACTTTGGTTTTCTAGTATTACTACTTCAAAAGCTCTGCAAAGAGAAAAAGGAAATCTGCTGGGCACTATAGAGTTGAATGTCATAAGCAAAATAGTCCATATTTGGAAAAAAAAACCCCAAAAACATAGATAAGAACTATTGTAATTATGTCACTGATTTGAACATTTTAGGGAAAACCAAGTAAATTTGCACTGATTCAAAATACTGTATAGTTTATGGAAGATAGTTTATTTCTCAAGGAAAAAAGAAAAAAAAAAGAAAAAAAAAAAAGATATGAATATAATTACACCAATTTTCTATCCAGTGTTTTTGACCAGAGTATGAACTTTTACAAGACCTAAATAATTTATTAGCTCCTATCTGTATCGCTGCAGTCTTCACTTCAGTCAGTTTATATAAGCTCCTCATTTTGTCTTTGAGAGTGTCAGAACTTTTCATCTGGACATCCACAACATTTAATTTTTGTTTAATAATTTTGGTTCTTTTATCATGATGAATAAACCATGCTAGATCTATGCTGTGAAAGCATCTATTTTTTTAAGACAGCAAATGAGTGCTTTATTCTAGAGTCCAATATCCAGAAGCAGCAGGAAAATGAAATGGCATTTTGTTTCAGAACTTCTAATACTCTTCATGTTCTATAAGGATGTCAATTTTTATTTCAATGTGGTCTTCACTTTTAAATATATAAATATAAATATCTTTATGATTGTGTAAGTGTGTGTATATATATATATATATATATATATATATGAATGCAGCTTTGCAAACCTAGTTTAAGAAATTTAAGGAGCAAATTTCCCTCTGGATGTTCTTACTCAATACCTTGAACGAACTGTTTTTAATCAATAATTTCTACCTACAAAGTCCATAGAAAACGTGCTGGCAGAAGCAGATGGAGCTGTCCAATACCCAACAGCAGAACAGTGGGGAGCCCTCCAGGGAGGTGGGAAATAGGGATTGCAGTCTCCTCAGCTGGAGGAGGATATGGAGCAGGGGAGACACATTCTCCAGGGGAGTGTTCTGTCAGCAGGGTAGGCAGCAGTAGGCAAAGGGATACCTTTCTTTTGTCTTTTTCCTGAAATAATCAGAACTCACCTTTGCCACGAGCCTGACAGGTGAAAGGGCTGAACATCATCTTGCCCTGATGGGTCTTGACCAGAAACTTGAACAGTTTTGGACCTCATTGTTTTGCCCATAAGCTCTAGGATGTTGGATGTAAGATCTTAAAGTTTTTATATTTAGATGTCCAAGGCTTCTTGAAAATGTATTCTATAGCTTTATACCAACAAATATCAAATTAAAGTTACTTCATCAATGTCATTTTTGTTGCTTGTGTAGAATTGTTCTTTGTAGCAACTAAAATAATTCATTTTGGGAAGGTACAGCTATCAGACAGAAGGATAACATTGTGCTGATATTAAAGAGAGTCACTGCTGGTCCTGGTGATTGCTGGGCTGTTAGCCTGGTATTGATCCAGAGCAAAATAATGCAGTGGTTAATGCAAGGCTTGCTTAATAAAAATGTAAGGAATGTAATGTAATTAATGCCTATTAGTGCTGGCTGAGGGAAAATAGATCCTACCAAGCTACCTTGGCACTGCTTTTGATGAGATTAGAAGTTGATTGATAAAACAAAGATGTTGACATTAGTTATGGATGTAAAAAAAAAATCTGTATCATGAGCTACCTCAGGAACAGCAACAAAACAACACAGTACTGTAGGTTAACAAAAAAAACAAATGGTGTATTTTCTGGTTTAAACCATTTTGGCACCTCAGAATAGAAAATTCAAATCTTTTTTTAGCCTTAATTACAGAGCTGGCTGAACAATCTCACTGCAGTGAACATCTCTGTTTTACTCTGAAGGATTATCATCAGTCTGGTGGTAGTGGGGTATTTGTGAGGTCAGCTGAGCCACTGCTCACCAAAAGTTTCAAGAATTATGGACCCTGGAGCTTTGCTCAGTGAGGGCCTCAGAATTTTCAGCAAAAATTTCCACTCGCAGTAGTATGGGTAAATATACAGCTCTTGACACATTTCTGTCTTCATAGCAATGAAGTGGGAATTTCTAGCTAAAGACATGTTATAAAATTCCATGCATAAACAGAAAGGTGTGTAAATTTTAGCTGTTCTAGTGCTGTGTGTAAGGTTGGGAAAATCTTTATCAAACTAAGAAATCATCAGTTGTCAAGAAAGAGTAATATATACCTTACTGGTATAGATATTGCTTGAGAAGCCTCAAGACAGGAATGACAGCAAGTGGATTTTTGGAGGGTGAGAAAAAAAGGAAGATAGACAGAACAAGCCCCATAGCTAAGTAAAGCAAGACAAATTCCCAATTTTATTTTTAGTAAGATAAAGCAGTCATAGAGAACAGAGCAATATGCTATAAATGAAGAGTGCTGACAAAGCACATGTTGTTAAAATCTGAGGAAGGATAATGAAATAGGACAGAGAAGGCTGAAATTTTGTCAGCATTTCATAATGCAAATGAAAAGAAGCCATTACAGTTGATCTTTCTTGAGGAAGTGGTCTTCACATATTCATTGGTTAAATCAAAAAGGAGATTAAATGCTTCAGTTAAAAAAAAAAAAAATCATAATTTTCTCGGGGTTTTTTTTTCTTTTGTCTTTTTTTTTTTTTTTTTTTTTTTTTTTTTAATATCTGGTCAAACTGCATTGAGAAATGAAATGGAGTTTTACTCCAAGTTTTTAATTTTAACTATTACCTTATGTTGAGTTTTAGTGTAGAATTAAAAGAGTTTCTTTTTGGTAAGGGGAAAAAGCAGATGATCATGTAGGGAGGACTGGAGAAATTTGCATTAGGAAAGTTAGTGCTAATTTTAATATACAGTTGACTTAGAATTTCTGTGCCAAATTAATTTTTGTTTTAAGGGCTGAATTTGCTTAAATATGTCTCTGAAAGGCTCCTAGACAGTAGTCTTAAGTCTAGATTTGCAGCACACCTAAGATTGCTTTTCTACTCTGCTGCTGCCTTTGTGAGCTCATAAAAATGAAGAGAGTTCCCTCACTGTTGAGATGGTTAAATAATAAGAGGTATAAATCAGAGCTCAGGTGTGTGCCCCTGAGTGCAGAGCTCATCCTCAAGGCACTCATGTTATTGTTATATAGAATTTTTTAACTGCCTTATTGTTTAGTGTGCATTACTCTAACTTCAGGGTGGTCAGCATAACAACACAAGAACATGAGTAAACCCCAGACTAATTTCTGGTAAACCTGAAGATATAAATACTTTATATCTTGATAATGTATTTTATTTTTTTCAGAACTATGCCTTTTGGTTCATGATCTCTTTTTGGGGTGATTATATTCAAAATTGTTGAATATAATCTAAAGCAAGTTGTCATTTGTGCTGTGCTAGAAGTAGGAGGAATGCTTTAAATCTCCCATTGGAAGAAGACTTTCCAAATTTTCTCTCTTAACAGGAGATTCTTTTGCATATCAGAAACACGAAGGACCTTCTAAAGATTAGCCACAGCCTCAATTGACTGCATCTCTAGCTGGTATTGAACAAATATTTTATTGAAAGCAAAAGTATTTTTCAGTTTTTTTGATTTTTTTTTTCCTTAAAGTGATATAAAAAAAGGCTGGTGTAATTCACCATCAGTATGATTTGTCAGGAACACACACTCATCCTGCCTGGGCCTGGGATCTCTGCAGCCCCTGACCCAGGCTGGCTAGCTGCACAAAAGGAAGCCTTTAATTAAATGATTACATAAATTCCCTTTGGAGAAGCTGAATAAAATTCATTTCATGTAGGATTTCCAGCTCTGAGCAGATGTGAAAGGAAATCTGGAAGCCTCGTGAACTGGCAGAGAAATCCCAAATCTAAGCTATTGAAAAATGATGGGATGAGAGATGATTATTTTTGAAAGAATTGCATCCCCTTTTGAGGCACTCTTGTTATTTCCCAGCCTCGCTTGTGTCTGGGAGGTTTGTTTGGAGTTGATTAAATACTTTGTGCTCATGACTGACAGTGTGGCTGGTGCCAAAGAGGGGAGATGGAGGTTTGCTGCACATTGTACAAACTTGTCAGAAGGGAAGCAGAGGAACATCTGTTTCTCTGACATGACGAGGTGCTGGTGAACAGCAAATATTACATGTAGAGCTTGTTGGCTTTGTACAGCCTAAATATTTTGCAGGAATCTGTCAGTTTGATGCTTTGGGTGAAGAGGGGAAGGGGAAGAAGGACTTCCCAAAATACCGTGTAAGAATTGTGCTGAAATCATCTAAAATGACTGTGTTTGAATGTTCTGAACACAGAGAGCAGAACCTTGGGCAAGGGCTGTGATGGGCTTTATAATCCTCTCAAATACCATCCTTAATACCAATGTTGAAAGGAAGGAGTGTGAGTACAACTTTGAAAATAATATTTCAACCTGACAGTTCTGGCTAGTCATTCAAAACACTTATTTTTTTTTTCTCAATTTAGACCAACCATAGTCTTTGAAATACTAAAAATACTACAGTAAAGTATTGACACAGCCTTGCAAGGGTTTAATTGCCTGCCTCTGTTGGTGTTTTTTGTCTAAAAATAACTATTAGAAAATGGATTTAAGAGGCTGTTGTTTACTCTGGCATCCCATGGCCTGTCATGATGGAAGAGTCATTTCTCCTGTTTCAGGATGGAGCTCAAACTCATGCTCTGAGTCTGCATCCCATCCCACAAAAACACTCCAGATGTGCCATGTATGAGGAGTACCAGTGTTACACCACATTTAACTGCCTAACAGTTGGGATTTTAAAAGTTCTGGCCTGCCAATAATGCTGAGAGTACAAAACCTGACATGGTTATTTAACAACAGCACATTCTCCCTGTTCTCCTGTGCCTTCTAATGGCACCACACAGGAAGCAGAACTGCTCACTGACCAATTCAATTATTTTTCTGTAGCTGGACATGTTGCTAATGGTAATCCATTAGAATCTCCTTGTACTGCTGGCAGGTCTTTATTTATCCATGGGACTGAAAGCATTTTAAATCTCTCTGGAAAAATATCTTTGTAGAGAGAAGTGAATAGTCCTCTGAAAAGATGTGGACAACTCCTTCTTTTTCCTCTTTAGTAAGGATTTTTTTAATGGAAATAAGATGTTATGGAAGTATTGGCTCTTGTTTTATGCTGGATAACAGTGTTGACGATGATGACAAAAATAGATTGAATCAGACTATTTGCATATGGTTCCTCCAGCAGCAGTTTCTGTTGTTTCCTTCACTGCTGTCACTTAGAATCTACCCATGAGCAGAGTGAGCCATGGTGGGGGCTGATCTGTCTGCAGGCTGTGCTTTTCCATCAGCTGGGATAACTCTGGGTGTTGTGAGCTGATCTGTCTGCAGACTGTGCTTTTCCATCAGCTGGGATAACTCTGGGTGTTGGGAGCTGATCTGTGCTTTTCCATCAGCTGGGATAACTCTGGATGTTGGGAGCTGATCTGTGCTTTTCCATCAGCTGGGATAACTGGGTGTTGGGGGCTGATCTGTCTGCAGGCTGTGCTTTTCCATCAGCTGGGATGATTTTGGCACTCTCCAGCTTTCTGTGCAGTCTTGGATCCCACAGGTGCCAACATTGGCACAGAGGAGGAGGACAGCCAAGCCTGGGGAACAGAGGGAGAGCAGGAGCAGATATTTTAAACTGCAATCCCAGTGTATTTTCTGAGTTCTGCGTGCCTTGAAGGGCAGCAATTTAGCAATTTGCTGGGTAAGTTGTTGTTTTAGAGAAAAATTCCAGATATTACTGTCCACTGGCTCAGACAGAATCTCTGCCTGTTTATTTCAGTCCTTGACCTTTGCCATGGAGTTGTCTTTCACTTTCTGCAGTACAGCAAATTTCCAGCCAATTTTCAGCTCTGGGTTAGCTAATAGTTCTGTGTGAGGAGGTTCACACAGGTTTAAATGCTGTCTCGCTGTTTAAATAACATTTTTTTTTTTTTTTTTTTAAAAATCTAAAAAAGAATACAACCAAAAAAAAAAAAAAAAGGAAAATAAGGATGGTGGAAAAATGTGTGATACTTGAAAATAACTTTGTAACAAACTGTTATAAAGAGGTATTTCAACTAGATTATAAAGAGGTATTTCAACTAGATAACTCCTATCCAATAATAAATAAAATAGTAGCAAAATCAAAGTTTAATTGGATCAACTGTGCATTAACAATAAATAAGCTTAAGGTTTCAGAAGCATAAAAACTTCTAAGATGGAGAATCCAAGGGCCCAATTCAATAAAGTCTTTTGGAAAGTGGCCAGTAGGGAAACATAAAGCATCCAGGGCACAGGGAGACTTATCCAACCTTGGGATACTTCACAGAGTTTAACTGATAAGGATAAAGAAAAAGCCCTTCTGAGCCAGGGTTTGTATCTGCACAGTCCTAACTGTTGGCAATGACAGATTTTGCCCCGACCTGTTCTTGAATACTTTGACTTCATTCAAATCCTCAACACTGTTGCAAAACTATGATTTCAAACAGTAGTTTTATAAGATTCTGTTTAAATTTATGTTTCTTTGAAGCACGTGTTTTTTGTTTTGCTTTGGGTTTTTTTATGTCCTCATACGATTTAGTATTTTATTTTGTCTAGAGTATTTTTTCTGTTTCTTTATTGCTCTGAAAAATTTTGCTGTACTTTTTTTTTTTCCTCCCTTTCCATTACAAGGGTATTTTTTCTTATTTAGAAACTTCTGTAAAGTAGATTTTCTTTTTTTCTTTAATATTTATTTTATTTTTTGCATAGTTCTGCCTTAAGGCTTTCTTGAGGTGAAATGCCTGGGACTATATGGAAAATCCCAGCCCTGCATCATGAATTTACACAATAGTGTGATAATGGTTTTGAGATATTCTTAATAGTTTTCTATTTGCTTTTTTGAGAGCTACTGAGCATTAAGCTGACACTTTTAAGGAACTGTCTGACACGACACCAGATGTCTTATATGAATGGCAATGTCTTATCTAGGGTTTATTATTGCTCTAGGTAGGGTTATTTTTACTTGTGTGCTGCCATTTAGATGGATCTGCCATTTTATCACCAGTCTGTGTTGTCTGTGCCTTTTCCATCAAAGTTATGTACAAACCTTCCAACTCAGCACGTGATTTACTTAAATGTTGAATATCAGGGCTCTGAGCCCTGATCCTTGAAATAACCTACATCTATTACAGGGGGGAAAGAAATAAAAATTCTCCCATATGCTTTTAATCTTTTAGAGTCTCTTTAATTCACAGGATGACCTTTTCTCTTACCTCATGCTGGTACAGTTATTTTAAGATATTTAGGTAAGGGACACTAGTAAAAAAGGTTATCATATAGATATAGTCATTATTCTTTTCCAGAAGATTCTCACCTTCTTAATAGGCTTATATAAACTCGAGGACACTTTATTTCTATTTTAATTCTATGTCTTTTTTAGCTTCCTCTATGTATCTTATTAATTATCTTATCATGTGTTTGTTAGTCCTTTTTTTGATATAATTTCCACCTCTTTTCTAAGACTGAAGTCTCATTTTGTCTTTACCAACTTCTGTTTTATGTAAACACTAATAACCTACTAATTTCTGTAATACTGCTCCTACTACTTAGGGATGTGTGCATGATCTATCACTTGTAGGTTGTTCATTAGTCCTTAAAAAGAAAAGAAATTGAGAGAAATACTTTAGTTTTTGTAGTGCATTGCATTGATTTTACTTTGGGGGATGTTTGGATTACAGTTATTTGTTTACATAAAGAGGAAAAAAAAAGGTTCCCTTAGCAATTTTTTTCAATCTGGGTTTTTACTGAGCTCACATTATGATAATGACTTGCCTCTGAAGAATTGTTCTATATAAATTTAGCCTCCATGATTAAATTTAGAATATAGTGAAACAGAATTTTAACTCATTTAGAAACTCTCAATCCATCTTTAAATGAAGTTTTCCATAATCAACTTAAATGGGGGGAAAGAAAATTGAGAAAATTCAATATTTAACTGTTAAAATGTGACATTGTGCAGACCCCAAGACAGCAGGAGGAAGAAAGTCCTGCTAGGCCTTCCTTTAAGGAACATTTCCCATTGCTGTCCAGAAGCCAATTTTCCAAACTCATTTTCACCAGTGGAGTAACATTGTGTTTTGAGCAGCAAAATTTGATGTTTTTCTTAGGAAACTTACTTGGTTAAGCTTTAAAAAAAAAAAAAAAAAAAAAAGAGATGTTTTGATGCATTATTTTTCTCAAATAAATTCCCAGCAATGAGAAATTGCAAATGAGTGTCAAATTATAATTCTCTGTCACTGAAATGTGTTCTAACCCAGCAGCTCTCTCAACACAAAGCTGTCTGGAATGGTGTTATGTAGAGCCAGTGTGTTTTGTGGAGCTATTTAATATTCTTATTTCCACATTATTTATTCAGAAGAAATTTCTATTAACAGTGCATTGGACTCACAAGGCAATTAACTCCCTCCCCTCTTACGGATCCCTCTGCAGATACACTGACATGCTCTGCAGAACAAAGGATTTGATCTTTGGGGAAAATAATCTGCTGGAATGTTTTTCTTTCTTTTTTTTCCTTTTCTTTTTTTCTCATTTGCTTATCACAGTGTTAACATGTGAGGGAAAACAATGAGTTACTTTGCTGCTGTCTGTGAAGACACAGATCAAGAGGATGCATTTACATCTTCATCCACTTCAGAATCGTTTTCCGTCACTAATATTCAGAGCATCCAACATGATTGTCTCTTCTTCCTTCCAATCTGCTTTGCCCTCCCTGAGAAAAAGCAGAAATAGAGCTCACAGCTTGTGAATTCTACATTTAGTTTGGTGCCTGATGGAGGTACAGAGCACAGATGATGACGCCTCTCAAAGAGTACAGGTGTAGCTAGTTCAAGTCTCAAGTATTTCATTGGCAGGAAAATGCTTCCTTTCTCATTTCCATGGGGTTCAGCAGTCAGTTCTGGGATGGTGGGTGCCTCTGTGCAAGGTGGTTTGTTTCTACATAGCTCTATTAAATGCTGCAGTGCTGATGTAATGCACACTTTAATTATTCTAAAACATAATTTATGCATTAGTTTCCATAGTAACTTGTCATTGCTGTGACATGGTTGGAGCTAGTGACATTTGTGAGTCAATTAAGCAATGATTTGCAGTGCTTTATTTCTCAAGTTTTTTTTTTTTTTTTTTTTTTTTTTTTTTTTGTTATGACCAGCTACATTTATATTAAAATTGTTATACATTCCATAGTTATATGCTAGATAGAAAATTAGTCAATGAGGTAACTGCATTTTAAGCATGAAATAAATGTAATTGAAATCAGTTTCTGCAGAAGGTTGTATTTTCAAAAATCCACTACTTTGACACATGGGAATATTGTTTCTTCAGGGCTTGCTCCACTATTAAATAAAGATTTAAGTGTTTGGCTCGGAAGGAATCATCACTTTCAACCAGGGACAATTCACTCTGCCAATAAAGAGGTTGTGTACAATTTAGAAAGGACCAGAAAACAATGTTCTTGGCTCTAATTAGTTTTCTTGATATATAAGGTAATATATTTCTCAGAAGGATATAAATGATACTAACAGTTTTATTTTGACATAATAAGCTTTCTAAAGAATTAGTTTAAATGAAAAATACATACAGTACTGGCAACTCCTGTTTTCCATTGGTGCTCCCAGTCATAGCTGCATGTGTCTGTACCTGGAGGAAACTCGGGGTCTAAAGTATTGAGAATTTTTTTTGCAAACTCATTTTTTGATGGGGTTCTTGAGTAGATTGTGGCCATCTGCAGTAGTAGAACATATTGGAGAAGAGTCAGTTCACCCCACAGTGGGTTTGTTGGTGTGGAAGAGATGCAACACACAAATTGTCTCTCAGTTATGCAGATTTCAAATATTCCAGATCAATTACAGGAAATTTGTTACTGTGAGGGTGGCAGAGCTCTGGCACAGGTGGGTCAGTGATGCTGGGACTGACCTTGGAAGTGTCCAAGGCCAGGTTGGAGAGAGCTGGGACAAGCTGGATGATGGAAGGTGTCCCTGCCCATGGCAGGAGGTGGAATGGGATGATCTTTAAGGTCCCTTCTGACCCAAACTGTTCTATGACATTGGTTACAGACTCTGAAAGCTGCAAACCCACAATTACAAAAAAATGGTCTGAGAAAGGCACCACAGGTGGCTGAGTGAATGGGAATGCCAAATTCCCATGATCTGATGCAAAAAAGCTTATTTTTGTTTATAGATCCACTAGAATATATTCTAGTGTGGGATAAAAACTTGGATATATTTAAATAGTAGCTTCATGTTTGGGGGTTTTTTGTATGTTTGTTTTTTTTTTTTTTTTTTTTCCTTATAATGTCTGGTTTTAGAACATAAGTGAGGAGGTACTCAGAGGAAATGTTTTTCATTAGTGCAAAACACAACATTACAGAGATAGCAGCCATAAATAACCCATGTGCATCCTGATCCCAGCCCCACCTCTGGATGGGATCAAACACTCTCCAGTCAGCAGTAACAGCCCCAGGAGTGGTGCCCTCTGCCAGGGAAGTACAGCCAGGTGGAAAGGGTGTCAAACTAGGGGGAGCTTCATTTCAGCTCCTCAGTAAATTATTACCTGAATAAGATCCGTGGTATTGGAGCAGTAACTGTGCCCAGCTCACATCGGGTGTGCAAAGGACAGGATGGGAAAGGGGGATGGAGCCCAGCAGTTATCAGGAAACTCCTGGTCTCCTCTCCTGCCTGCCCCAGGAATGCTCTTTGCCCATCACATCTGTTGTTTTCATACTCAGCTGATGACAGAGGAATCAGAAATAGGTTTGTTCTGTGAGGTCAATTGAAACGCTGATGGAGAAATAAATTGAGATTGTTTTTGAAGGGAATATTCTCAGGCATGTGAATAAGGCTTGGATTTTTCATTCCTTCCCTCCACCTCCCCAGGCACCAGAAATAACTAGCCAATGGAAATGTTGGAGACTGATGGACTTGCACTGCCTAAAAATTCATCTACATTTTTGTATTTACCCATTCTGAGCATTTCCAGCTACTGATGGAGACAGTAAAAGGTTGTGCATAGCATTACAGAAGTCTGCTCCGAATAACACTTGGGGTTTGGAGGGATAAAATATACGAATAAAATTGGAAAACAATAAAAGTCACATCAGTGAAGCTTCTCTAATACCCGACGTGCTTTATTTTAGTAAAATTTCTTAATAGTTTTACTTCTCACAATGATCTACACATACATATATTACAATTATTGCAGTACTAAAAAGATCATAAAAAATTGTTAAAAAAAAGGCAAAGTGTGGAAGACTACTGAAGCCTGGCTGTAAATTTGAGACAGTGTGGGAACAACAGGGGCAGATTTGAGAGGAAGAATCAGAAGTTTATCTGTCACCATTGTACTGCAATGTTTCAGTTGCTTTATCTGCAAAATGAGAACAGTAGGAAGTCTCTTGGGTGGGTTGGTCAGAACATGGTCACGTACACAAATTGCAATAGTTCAAGAAGTTACTGCTTGTCAAAGGAGCAGCAAAAACTGTGTGAATATTCCATCATTTTTGAGAGTAAAATGTGAAAGCTTAACCTATGTGCATTATCCTTGGGAAATGAAGGGTGTTTTGTAATCACCCAAATATCCACACTCACACAGAGTGAGTGACTGGGACGTGATAGATAAACTGTAATTTAGCTGTCATCACATGAACTTGCCTAGTGACTCATGAGCAGAACCAGCTTTTTAATCCATGTTTTCCAAATATCCAGTTGTACTGGAGGAGGAAAATACTTAGGCTATAGTACACACGCTGTTGGTAGTTAGCAGGTTTCATGCACATGCCTTTTAATGCAGTGTTAGTAATGCTGCTGTAAAATTGCAGCTATTTATCTCAGTGACTGAAATGTTGTCAGTGTGGCCACTTGCTTGAGATGGATTATTCCTTCTCTTTTAACAGTGCTCCTAAAGGAACTCAAATGCTTTTAATGAGCTGGCATTTAGGTTGTTGTCTTCTCTTCATCTCCTGGGGGAAGGACAATGAGGATTTCTTCTAGCTTCTCATCAATTCCCATCCACAGTTGCAGTAATCTCAGTTCAGGGTCAAATTCCGGATTGTTTAGGTTTGGAAATCTTAAACTCTGGATTATGTTTTCATTTCAGTGAACTGCATTGACTTCTGTTTTTATTACTGTACAATTCTGCTATATAACTTGTCCCCATTTCTGTATAAACAAAGTGTTCTTCCATTTATATCTGAAAGGATTATCCAAAGCATCCATTTGCTGACTGAAAGGCTTGGATATTTTAGCCCTATTTTTAGAAATTAATGAAATACAGCACGTGAAATGCCACACTATATAACCCTTGTGGTCACTGGTCACTGGCACCTTGTAGAAGTTTGCAAATTATTTCAGCTAATTATAGTGATGTGAGTCTATACAGTTACCTGAAAAAAAAAAAAAAAAAAAAAAAATATTTAAACAATGAAAGGGTTTTCATTTAGCAAAGTATTTATTACACTGTGATCATTAAGATGAAAAGAATTTTAATGCATGTTTAGATTTCCATTGGAAAACTGAGCAGCTTTGATCTGTGTGCACTGATAGGTCTTCATTCTTTTCCGTGACACCTATACACATCAAAAGCATGTAGTAGTGAAAATATGTCAATTTTCACCACATATATCTTTAGACTGCCACGTTGCTGCATCATTTTTTCACTAGGAAAAGTGGCATGTGTAATTATAGGGAAGGCACAACTACAAATTGCTTGCAATTACAGCCAAACAAGTAAACAAAATAAAACTAAGTGAGCTAAGGAGTAGCTGAAAGCCTTTTAATGGAGATGCCAAAGATGAGCTTTTGCAGCTCTACAATTTGCCAGTCAAATTATTGTTATTTAGGAGAATTTACCCACAGAGCCCAGAGTAGAGGAAATGATTGGCAAATTGTCTTTTGAAATTGGTATATACTCTTCTGATTGGTTTTCCCCCTTTATTCCTTGACAAGATCTTAATATTTTCAAAGTTGAGAATTGGAGCATTTTTTTCTTTAAATCTGAACTTTTGTATTCTATTTGTCTCATGAAATGTGACACATTCACTGAGGGGCACATCTCAGGAAATCAGTAACATTTTGAAGGCGTGCTTGTAATAAAAAGATTTATGAGTTTTTGAAAAGATGTCACAAAAGAGGATAAATACTGCACCTACATTGCTCAGAAGTTTATCACTGAAATAAGTCCTATCTTCTGGATCTAAATCAATGGGAGAAGCAAACAAAGCTGCAGAGATAAAGTTGTGTTGCCACTATAGATGTGTCCTATTCTAAAGAAATTTCATTCTGGTTGTAACCAGCTACTGAGAATTTCTCTGTACTCCCATGGACAGTGGAGTTGTGATGCAATTACAACTATTTTGTGCTGCAGGACACAAAGGTTAAACAGATCTCTTCTCTTACCTTTTCGACCCTAGTAGGACTGCTTCCCATACAGGCTTTTTGGAGTTCTTATCTTTTTTCCCTAAAATTAAAAGTTATTGGGAAGTTTGGATAAAAGGAAGAGCTGGCATAGGGATTCCTTTAGATACCTTCTAGCAAAAAACCCTAAAATATATATATATATATATATATATATATATATATATTTATATAAACGTGTTCCTCAGCCTATCCAGACACAGATTATTTTATGATAATGTGGAATGTGTCTGGCAGCTGCATCCTCTTGACAAATAACCCTCCCTTTCCTGCAGCAGCATACTTCAAGATAATTGGCTGAAACGTTCTTAGCAAATAATTATTTGACCAATTAACGCTGTTAGTCGGCAAAGTAATGAACTGTGAATAGTTTTAATTCCTGTGAAATCCCACACTTTTACGAATGGAAGGAAGAGAAAGAACATTACAGTTGTTGAACAAATAATTTTTTTTGGAAAACACTGAAAAGATTGTGTTTTTTTTTCTTTCTGCAAACACTTGTGGAAACTAGATGCTATTCAGATTGATGTTTGAGAGAAAAAAAAGCTGTAAAATGAGAGATGAATACTGACAGATGAAATTTTTAGAGTTTCTTCTTCAAGATAAGGTTTTTGAATCCTTCTTGAGTTTATTCACTTAGAATCATTGAGTGAATGATTAGCTATATAAGTCTTCACAGTCTTCTACCTGTGAAGAATTTTCCATTTAGCCCTGAGTACATTTTAGCTAAATTTAATATGGACTTTGTAACTGGGCAGTAATAGTTTTGAAATATGTTCCTCAATACAAACTGAGTGGTCAAACTACTGCCAGGACTTGGATTAAAAACTCTGTTGTGTAAAATAAGGGGAAAAAACTAAGAAGCAACCAGGACTATGGAAAGAAAACCTGCTAGGTGGTACATTAAAGAAGAAAGAAGATAGAAAACTGGGGGGAAAAGCCCCAAAAGCACAATAAATCTAAGAGCAGAGGACCAAACCAGGAGTATCTGAGAAATTCTGAAGGTGAAGGAGTATTAGCAAAAGCAACAGGAACTAAACAGTAAAGTCAAAGTATGGGAGTGGAAAAAGGAGCTGGAAGCAGAGCATTTATCAGGCTGAAACAATGGCACATTCATGCCATTGTGTCCTGAAGTAATTTGCCTGTAGGACAGAAAAATATCTTGTTTTGAAATCAGATGGAAATTAAAATGCAGCACTGTCTCCCAGGTTCTTTTTTTAGGAAAGCTTTTTGACAGCTACCAATGTCAGAAAAAGCTTCCTGTCTTAGTGTCTCTAACTCGAATTAAGAAAAATAAGTGAGAAGTAAGGCTTTGATCAATCTTGTGTCTCTGTACATGGATATAAATTTGAGTGATCTAATTACTTTGTGGATACGCTGCAGAGGAGTTTCTTAGATTTCAGTGCCATGAACTGTACTTAAAAGTGGTTAAAAATATTGTCTGAGAGATAGACTGAAAATCAACATGTACTTGAAAATATCATTAGAAAATACCACCTTGTTACTTTTACTTAGTGTCTCATAAACAGGTGAGGTTAAATTTTATAAAGTGAAAAGAAAAAGAGGTTTATGATGCACTCCTTAGGTAAATAAAAGAGATCTTCCAATCTCCTGAAAGTTCACCAAATAAATATTAGCAGTTTTTCAAAACTAGTTCTTTCTATTCTGGCAAGTTTGGATCCTTCCCTTTTGCATTCATTTAAATAGAGAGAGATTGTGGTTGAAATGGTACAAATTTACATAATTCCTTAATTTACTGATATTTTGTGATTATCGTATAGAAGAGGTTTTACAAAATTTGGCAGGAAGGAATGGCAGTGGTGATGGAAGGAGGATAGAGGTTTTTGGTTTTATTTTCTGTATTTTTACAGAAATATTCTTGTTAATCTAATAGTGTACAGAATCTTGCTCCAGTCTCAAACACAGGGTGGATGTTGGGCTGCTTACTCCACTTTGGAGCTACAGAATGAACAGCAAAGGGCCCAGGGAAGTTTGGAGGACTTCCTCCAGCAGCATTTTTTTTCCCCTCACCTAATTGCTTTAATTACTGCAAATAACCTTGATTTGATCTTTAGTTTAAGTGAAAATGTCATAATGTCATATATCATCAATTCGAGCAAAGCAAATATTGTAAAAAGTTTTTTGCTGGTCCAAGTTGCAAGAAAATCCACGATTTTTTCTGTTTGTTTAATTTTCTCCTTTTGCCTTTTATTTTCACTTTGCCAGAATAAGAATATTGTGCTTTTATTCTCAAAATTGTGTAGAGAGAATGATAGGAACAATCCTGTTACCTGATATCCATTAGCTGGTTTGATTGAGGAGAGATCAGCCAAGGCAGGAATGTTACTGGAATTCAGGAACTAATTGTACAGCACCATGGGATACATAAATAATCAAATGGCCAGTAAGAGGTGTGTGCTGGCAAGTGCATTGCATTAATGATTAATCTGATTTTGAGAAATGACTAAATATGATCATTACAATCATGTAAAAGGTTCTGTATTTCTGGGATACTTTGCTCCTGGGAAATAGTGCCTCCATCATCCATCAATTTTTCCTACTTGAAAAACAGCCATAATGAGCCTCAGTTTTAATGGTATAGGTCATCTTTACCTGGATCTATTTTATAGCCCTATAATTGCCTTGATTTCTGTGAAATTACTCGTGATTTATGTTGCTATAAATAAATAAAGAATAAATATTAACTAATATTGCCACACAATCTCCACGCAATTATATAGATGTGAACTGGATTAGCCTCTCAGCATCCCACTTGAAAGTCTGGAATAAAGAACATCAGGTGTTTTACAGAAAGGTTAGAGAATATTAATAGCCCTAAACAGAAGAAAAAATTCAATTATGAGTCTAATAGACAAATTACCCAAATATGTATTGTGTGTGCTCTTAGTATGCAGTTAATTATGCATGATCTAGCATTTTTTTTTTTTTTTTTTTTTTTGCTTTTTCTCTATATTTGATTACTTGAATTTAATAATTTACATACTCTCCATCAACACACCCTTGGGAACCCTCATCTGATGTTTCCCAAATTAAAGCCTCATTGGTTATGTTAAATGAAGCTAAATATATAATTCAGAAAAATGAGAAGGACCAACCAATATTGACAACTCCTCCTGGAATTCAGGGTCTGGAATAAAAGTCATATTGAAATCTCCATCCGCACCTTGTTGGAAGATTCTATCAAAGTCAAACTTTCACACTTTTCCATCAATATTTCTGGAGGATTTGTATGATTATATGCATTTCTGGAGGGAATTACAGGGTGACATGGTACAACAAACATTTTATTTGAAGCAAGTGGTAAGAGTATTACAAACATATTAGGCAATGTTGTCCTTATTTTGTGTGTGTCCTTATTTTTAGTCTGTGTGTTCCACATGGTTGTGAGTGATTTGTCCAGTAGCTCTGTATGTTGTTTCAAACTGGGAAGTTGTCATTTTTAACTTCTTTTGAGTAGTTCTGAATCAGTAGAATAATTAATCAGGCCATCACAGAGGTATTTTGTTGCTATGTCTTCGACTTGCTACTTCACTCTGGCTTTTTTGGATGTCTGATGGTATTTTTATTATTATTGTTTTTTCTCCCAGCTTGTGACTTTTGTCGTTTGATTACATTGCTTGTTCATTGCTTTCTGCCAAGAAGCCAGACCAGGCATGTCTCTAAAAAAGCATTTAGAAAAAAAAAAAAAAAAAAAAAAGAAAAATTCAGTTGCAAACACATGAGGAGTGGCTTGTGTTGAGTAACTTAGTGACAGAAAAGATTGCTCTCACTAAAAGTTTGTAGCTTTTCATTAAATGGTCAGCAGCATAAAAGCAGCTGTTGCTCTTGAGGATGCATCCACTGATCAAACCCAGTGCTCTCAAAGCTTTTTTTTTCTGTTCTAAATGTAAATACTGTTCTTCAACCTTTCTGTTTTTTCTGTCTTCTTAAAATGATTCCATATACACTCTAGTGTATCTTTTTGCTGACATTTGCCTGGTCTCTTTTTGAAGCCTGTCAGTGTAAAATGGTGTTTTCACATGCTTTCTTCATGCCTTAGCTAATGCAGAAAGAGCAAAATCAATGGTGGGTGTGCTTCTTTATCCACTCTGTGCTCTCCCTTCCTTTCACAAAGCTGCTGCTTCTGACATAAACTCAGCTAATGGGACAAGTAACCAAATATCCCACTTGTACCTGCCTTTCTCCCAATCTTCCCCACCAGTTTAACCAGTGTGGACAGGACTCATCCCATGTCCTCAAGACCACTGTGACATCTTGCTCTGCACTGACGCTTTGTATTTTGCAAAGATTAACATTTGCTTTGCTCATTTTGTGTCAGATGTACATGGGTTTTGATAAAATTGGGTTAATGAACTCAATCAAGGATTGAGGATTAAGGATCAAATCTCATAGTCCTGTCAGAATCTGGAATAATTTTGACTTTCTAAGAATTTTGATCAGATGCACCTTATCTGTAGAGTTCAATTGACTTTTGTATATATATTTTCTTTTTGGTTTAGTTTGCTTTTATTTATCTTTTCTTGTTGGTGAGGATTTGGGGGTTAGATGAGGAAAGGGCAAGGGTTTTTTTTCCCCTCTTTACTGTTTTCAATTCAGGGTTGTTTAGTATCAAGCCCCAAAACAGGGTCGAAGCCTGATTGTGATGCTGGCCTAAGGAATAAATGTCAGAGCTGAGGGACTTGTTCTCCTGAGCTTGTGTGTGCTCAGCAGCTCACTGAAGCTCTACCAAAGAACAATTACAGTCAGATCTGACAATCATTTGAATCTCTGTGCATGTCAACAGCTGTCCCTGGATCATGGGTGACAGAGACATCTCTAGCTGGATGGAAACTGATGTAAAGTCACTCAAGCAGTCTTCCCAGTGGTTGAACATAGATAAGTTGTAAATCACTTCAGGTCAAGAAAAAAAAAAATAAAAAAAAATCAACCAAAACCACTTTTGAGAAGGCACAGGGAGATCTAGGTGAAAAAGTGAGATAGCAGTTGGAAAAGCAGCGTGTAAAGGATTCAATTCCTTCACAGCATCAGTAACTATAAAGAAATGCATATCTCCTACTTCAGTTTTTGAAGCTTGTTGTGATGATGCAGCCTTCAAAAAAGAAGACTTGCTTAAAAATTTTTCATCTAAGGGATGGAACTGGTGATTACGGCTTTGTCACCAGGAAAAAAAAAAAAATAAAAAATGTGGGTTTGAAGGATGACATGCTTGGCTGGATTGGAGACATTTACATGAATCAGAAGTGATAATCCATTTCTGTAGCATGTGGTGCACCGTTGCATTCCAGGATGAACACGATCAAACTTTGCCATGCTCGAGGGATGTCTGAGATTGCCCTGACTTCCCAGCATCACCATGCTGCTGGATTTTGCTCCTAACAATTTCCTGTTAAAAAAAACCAAAACAAACCCAAACAACAACAGGCATGGTGCCTGCAGAATTGCACAGGGGAGGGAGGGGTTTAATCACCTACAGCCTTCTGCTGGGGAACTCTTAGAAGACATAATGAGAATTGAGGAGAATTTGACTGCCAGCTCTGCGAGGGCATACACATGACTGTGCTCTGGCTTTCCAGCAGCTGTAATTAGAAGAAATATCCTTCCATTAAAAAAAAAACAGAAACAAAAAAAAAACAAAAACAAAACAACAAAAACAAAACCAAAAACCAACAAACAAAAAAACCCAGAAACAAACCAGAAAAAACAACGCTTAACAACCCAAAAACTGAGAGAGATCAGAAAAACTTCTTTTTAAGTCATTTTCAAAACTTGGAAGAAGAAACAATACTCCTTTCTTCACAAGGCAGTTTTGCCAAGTTCAGTGCAGGCATAAAATCAATTTCTCCCCATTGAAAACTGCTTTTCATTTCACTGAGTCGTAACGTGTCTGTGAGGGGCCGAGGGCTGGAGTTGTCTGTCAAGGCTGGAATAACTCTTGGAGCATCACTTGTTCTTGGGCTAAAAGTTGTCTACTTGATAACAGCATCTGCTCTTGTATCAGAAATGAAGGGAGGTAGAAGGTTCCAAGCACTTATGAATTTGTTTTGTTTTCTTAAGTTCATTTGATGCTGTTTTTAAAAAAAGAAAAAAAACAAACCAAAACAGCACTAAACAAAGAAAAAACAACAGAAACAAACAAACAACCCCCCCAAAAGCCTCCCAAACTTTATTAAAAAAGGATGATTTCCTGCAAGTGACAGTAAATATGGTTATAAACCAGGAGAGTCTTGCAGCATAAATGAACCAGAGCCAAAGGATGAATTAAGCAATAACAACCACATCTCTTTCTAAGAGTATTTATCTGTCTGTGGCATGTGTCCAGCACCAACCAGATGGTATCTGAAATGCTGAACAATTTAAGCTACAGGCTGAAGGAGTCTCAGCTTGCCCATTAAAACCAAAGCAAAACAAAATTATTTTAGTTACTGATCTTACCAAGGTTGTCCTAGAGCTGCAGTAATGAGCAGTGAAGGCACTTTGGGTACAGCCTCACAAATATGAACTGGTGCAAGAGAGAAAATTACATTGGTATGTTAGGAGCTATGTGCTTATCTTGGAATATATAAACTTTTAATATAAAAGGAACTGCTGAATTTTTAAGTAGTTAGTGTTCATGGAAAATATCAGTTTTAATTAAATGTTATTGAGCAAATTATGAAATCAGACAGCACGGAATAATCCAGTGACTGTTCATCAAAGATGTGGATAACTCGAGTTCATGTGTTCCTACAGCTCCAGCTGAGATAGCTCAATTAGATTACAGCATTTTGTGGACAGTGTTCACAAACAAAAAATTCTTCTTCCTTTTGCATTTCTAATTGGAAATAATAATAATTAAAAAAAAAAAATATAGCAAACCAGCTAATGAATATTAGTAACAGAAAATCTAGGAAAATTCTCACTAAAAAGGACAAGTTAAAAACCCATACAATTCTATAAATAACAAGAGGGATTATTCCAAAGTGTGCCTACATTTTGTTAGAAAAATCTCCTTTGCTTTTACTGAGCTCTATTGGGAAATCTGCTTTTCTAGAAGATGAGGGAATGATGGTAAAATGCAGAGTCTCCCTGGAATTGCTGTGGCACAGGAATTAACTGAAGCTGATGAAAACAAAGATGCAAAAGTGCTCAGAAAAAAATGAAATCCTAGCAATAAATAGAGTTTTAGAAGTAAGATGAAATAGGTCTGAAGGAAAATAAAAAAGGGCCCTTAATAGTGTGTGGTTGGTGGACTAAGAAGACTGAGCCACCATTGTGAATACACATCAAGAGGAAAATTGTATTTAGTTAACATTTAGATTTCTTTCTTCAGATATAAAAGGACACTAATTGTATAATTCACAGTTCATGTTCGGAAAAAGAAGAGATTTGCTCTGAATTAAAAGTCATGCTATGAAACAGCTGGGCAGGAGCGAAATTGGCAGTTCTGCACAATAGGCCAAGCATGAATTCCATTATCCCCATGGCAGGGAGAGCAAAGCTCACTGAACACTGCCCAAAACTGTGTAAAAGTCAAAGTGTGAAACACGGAGGAGATGTTCAGTACAGCAATTAGTCAGCTAGTAACATCCCCCCCCCAGAAAGGAGCCCAGTGATGAATAAAATGCTGTGCCTGTCTTGAAATCCACCTTTTGAACCAGTTCAAACCCTGGCAGAGGATTCTAATAAATTGAATTTGAAGATGTAAAACTTAAACTTTGAATAATTTCTTGAGAACAAAGGATTTTTGGGAACTCAGAATGTCTCAAGACTTTAAGTAGCTTAAAAATGGGTTTCTGCTTTGAGGCACTTAAGTCTAGGACTTTTTTTTTTTTTTTTTTTTTTTTTTTTTTTTTTAACCTGGGAAATTTTTTAAAAGCTCAGCTGGGAATTAAAGAAGTTCACTTAGACCTCTGACTGAAAATCTTTCAGGTAATAGCTGGTTGTGTCTGCACACTAGTAAATACACAGGGAAACAATGTGAGCACTGACAGGGTTTTGAGACTTTCATGGAGCTCAACAAATCTCCCTCTTGTTTATCTTCCAGCATATAAAGGTGCCTTCATGGAAGTGAATAAACAATCCATTTATCTATTTTGGACATACAAATACATTCATTGAATATATAGATATGTCAGACCTTATTTTTTTTCAGCTCATTTAAATTAGGAAAGAAACTATTTTCCTACTCATCAATCAAAGCCTTTCAGCAAGCACTGTAGGTCTTAAAAAAAAGTGCACAAAAATGTTATAGCAGATGTAGATCTTGAGGGGGTTTGCTTTGTTTTTATATTTTTTCCCCCCATTTGCTTCATGTGTCTGTTGCAAATTTCTTGTCTCTTGGTGGCATCCCTCCCCACAGCAGGAGGGTTGGAACTAAATGATCTTTAAGGTCCCTTCCAACCCAAAACATTCTGTGATTTTTCTCTGTCTCTGATCCTGGGTTATGCTTCCAGTATTTCTTTGACTATGCAGATATGTTCATACTAATACTTTTTTTCGTTTTATTTTCTCCTTGATGTCTGTACTGACTGATGGATTCTGTGGCTGCTCTGCAGGCAGTATGAGGGGGAGAAACTTTGTAAACTAATATTTACATGAGCCACTGCCTGGAGCAAGAAGCCTCACAACTGTTGTTTTATGAAAGTAAATGGGCAAAGCACTTCTGTTTAACTGCAAAATAAAGGCCTTGATTTTTTTTTTTTTTTTTTTTTTTTTTTTTTTTGGATACTGGCTCCATAGGCAGGGAGGGTTACTCATTTTTCCTCTGACAAGAGAGTATTACCTTGAAGCAAACCTGAGACAAGCAAAGTTGTGGAATAAGATTCCAAGGAACAGATCTGAAAAGCAGCCAATATATTTGCTAGGAAAAATGAGGCCAATTCTCTTATATTGTGATCTCGGCTTCAATACCTTTCTTTAAATGTATAAAATAAATGCACCAGGGTAAAGCCAGTGACTGTCAGGCAAAGGCATGTGAATAGCAAAACACAAGCAAGGACTAAAGACATGCTTAAAAGTCTGTGTTTTTTTAAATAAAACCTCAAAAAACAAAGACCACCAGGAGGCAGAAATAATAAAAATGGGAGAAAGGTCCTCCAAACAGCATATTGAATATATATATATAAAAACATATTTTTTCCATAAAAGCATCCAAGGGACAAAGCAGAGAGAATGGGAAATGTCAATGTTCGAATATTTGTTGTAGTTAAGATGTGCTGAGACAGAGACTGTTCTTCATGGTGTAGACTTCTCCTTTTTAATCATCTCTAGCATGGGAAAAAAAGGAAAAAGGCATCTGTGAGGAAGGGCATGAATAAAAGATACATTTAAAATACTTGCCTACAACTCCATTGTTTACTTACACTCGTTATAATTGAGACGTGTAGGTCAAAGATCAGTAAGAAAAAGAAATAAAAATCCTGCATTCTTTTAAAACTGAAACAAATTTCAATGGCACTAGAATGAAGAATTATTTTTGAACTAAATAGGGATAAGCAAAATAGGGATAAAATGTTATTTCAGCTACTGATCTTAGAAGGACATCAGAAATATCTCAGGCAGAATGAGCGGCCATCACTATTGGACACTAAAACCAGCACAATTGATTTTGGTGTCTGATTTCAGCTAGAGGACAAATGCTAGTTTCACTATGGAGAGGCCCTGACTTTTTCCTTTTTTTTTTTTTAAGCAAAGCTAACAAGGTAAAACTGGATATTTGGGCACAACGCTGGATGCCTACAGGCTTTGTTCTCAAAAATTAGGTGTTTTCACAGAGCAAACTGCTGCTGGGAGTTTGTGCAGCAAAGGGGGAGGTCTGAAAAAGGAGACTGTGGCAATGCACCTATTCCATCTTCTTCAGTCAAACACAAAAGGATATTAGAAATTCTTCACTTCAGCCTTCTCAGCCTGCAATTCAGGTCTTTGCCCAGGAAATAACAAACAATATTCAGTCTCCTCTTGGAGCAATAAGAGCCAGCATTGACGTAGATACAGCCCTCAAAGCCCAGGCTGATCCCAGCTGGAATTAATGATAAAGGGAAATTAATTATTTTGAAGTTAGTTTCGTGGCAGCTGAGTTCTCGTCTCTTCCATGATGTTCCTGTGAGCTGTACAAACACTTCCTTTTCCAACTCTTTCAGGTGCTTCTACATAGCAGTGCTTTGAACTGAAAATGAATTTTGAATGAATAAACTCACTGAGTTTAGGAGACTTTTCCAGTCTTAGCATTGAATTTACTTGTCCAAATTTCATCTAGCTTCACTTCACATGCTTTATGAGCTCTGGATCTACACCCAGAACTTTTCGAAGGTGTG
The DNA here is from genome assembly GCA_018697195.1 of Certhia americana. Taxonomy (NCBI): domain Eukaryota; kingdom Metazoa; phylum Chordata; class Aves; order Passeriformes; family Certhiidae; genus Certhia; species Certhia americana. The sequence goes on from CM031863.1 coordinate 3,786,578, forward strand.
AAAGGTAATGGACTGACAGAAAATTAAATATTTGCAAAGTGTTTTTAAAGCAAAATATCTGTGGGCACCATTGGCTGCTTTACTTAGGAAAGAAATAAAAGGCATTTATCTGTGAGAAGCTGAATGTTAAAGAAATGTGAATGAGTGATAACTAAAATCACATCCTGCTCTTGTGAAAGCTGCTTAAGGTTAATAGGAGTTGAGCATGGATGAAAACTAAGCAGTGCTAAGAAAAAGAACACAATTATGTTACTTTTTAGGTTCTAACCCAGAAATATACAGCACAAAGGCAAACTATGGAGATTAATAGGATAACATTATCAATGTAGCAAGCTCTAAATTGAATTCTTTAAATATATGTGTCCTAAAAGTCCTTAGGAATATATTCAGGTAAAATATGAATATTACAGTCTTTTTTTTTTCTGAGCTGCTTTCATCAGAATAAAGTGACTTTTGTGCTTTACCAAATGCCAGAGCACAGCAGAGAGGTTCACTAAGCACAAAAGGAATTTCTTGAAATTATATAAGTAGATGAACTACTTCTCCAGAACCTGTGTGTAAAGGGTGTAAATGATTCTGACAGCACTCAGTCTCACCCATGTCTTCTGTAGGTATCAAATATAGACTTTCTGTCATTATTTAGTCAACCATTGTAGACTTAAGCCCGCCCCCCCAAAAAAACCCAAACCCACCAGCACCCCAACAATGTTATGTACTGTCACTTTCCTTGGAAATTTCTGCTTTCTATTTTAAGTGAACAATAAATGTCTCTACTCTAAAGATACTTAAATTGCAGCACTTATTCCCAGCTGCACTCAGCCTATCCATTTTTTTCGGCACTGCTGATTCTCAGCAAGAACTACTGAATACTGAGTCACTGGTAATATTTTGGAACCATGTCTTAAATTTTTTGTAGCAATTTTTATCTATAAAATAGAAAAAAATAATCAGTTTGATGTCATTCATGTCATCCCTTTCCTCGAAGAGGAGGACTCATTTCCTCCTCTGGACTTGAAAAGCTGGACTTGAAAATACCAAGTCCATACTGAAATTTCCATACCAACATGGCCCAAGCCTGTTTGCTACAGGTCAGTCAGTGGGAAGGATACTATCTCTCTATTCAACACTTAATTACTCAACAAAAAACATAGAGGATTATATTTTTGTAATCATCATGAAGTTACAAAGACAATTATATGCTTTTTCTATCTCAATCTGATTTTTTTTTTCTTTTTTTGACAGATCTATATAAGAACTTTAGAATGATTGTTAAATATAGACCCAGGATTTTTTTTTTTTTTTTTCCCACAATGAACTTTACCTGTTGAGTCACAGTGTGTTAGCACAAGATAGTAAAAAAAAAAGTTTGAGCCAGAAACGCTGCTTTTATTTTGACAAAGTACCATGTTCTACGGTTTAGAATATTATATATAAAACCAGCATAATATATATCTTCTTTATAAACCATTTTGACATTTTCTTGGGTTTGATATTTGAAAACATTACAGCTATTCACCTGAATGCAGTTTTAAATCTTGAGTCTTGACAGTTAAAGCCCAATATTGGAGGAAATAGTCTTAACAGCATTCATCAGTCCAGCTCAGTGCACTCTGCTGCAATTATCTGGAAATCTTTCCACCACTAGTCCTATTGTGTAAGAGAGGAAATATTTTCCATAAGCTGTTTTTTTATGCCTATTAAAAATAGAATCAAATCTTCATTTCTGTCTTAAATACAATAATTTTACATAATAATTAGTTTAACAACATCAACAATATTAGTTTATAAACATCTAGTTCAGGTACATAAAAAACTTTCTAAAAGTGGTGTACACATATGTTGTGTTTGTTCTATGTCTATTTCACTTGGTAAATTTTTTACCATTTCATAGATTTATATGGAAGAGGTTTGATTTTATTTCATAATTTTTTTTTTTTTTTAAATGCTGATTTAAGTTGTGCACAGGATTTTTAAAGGCTTGGATTCAATAAATTTAATAAACCAAAAGGGTATTTTCTCATCTTGGAGAATAATTTTTAAAGATTTTCTGTGACACACACCTCTCTGCTAGACCTTGATGAGCACCAATAAAGGCTGGATCTCTTTGTAAACATTCTCTGAAGCTCCCCATGATGGAAGTGATTCCCTTAAAAATGATCTATCTCATAGCTTAGCAGCACTATTTTTTTGAAGAGAGGAGGTATTTTTCATGTGATTATAGAACACAGTGTTTTAATGATATTTTCTTACCCCAAAATCATAAATAAAACATGCATGTTGATACTAACATCATCTAGTGAAAAGCCTAAATGTATTGCAAATGAGATGAAAACGTTGTGTTTTACTGTTTAAAGTAAGGAGTCATTTGTAACAAATCATTACAAATTTCCTCCAACTCTGTGAAATTTCATTTTATTTAGGGCTTGAGAACTGTTCATGTGTTTGAATTCCAATTCTGCTGATGGAAAAGTGAGCTTGGTAAATTCCTCCTCAGTCCATAGACATTTCTGAGGTTGTGTGGAAGTGCATAAGTGTTCCTAAGATGCATGCCCTGGGTTTCCATCAGAATTTCCAGAGCCTGGTATTGCTGTGATCCACTAAAAATCTTCCTTTAAGAAGGAAGAAGGGATAACTGTATTATTTTAATGCAGTTTCTGATTCTAATGAAGAGCTGAGCTGGGCCATAATGGGAAGGTCTGCACAGAGATGGCTGATGTGTGTAAATGTGGCCACACACATTTTGCAATGTCAGCCAGACCTGGGATGCTGCAGAGCTTGGTGGTTGCTGCATCCAACTGTTCTATTGCATGATCACACTGCTTTATAAAGCACATTTCCAAGCACTTTCCCAGTGACATTTATACACTTTGGCTATGTAAACATCTATAACGTGAGTGTTGATGTGTTACAATACTGCTGGTGTTGGGGACTTTAATTGTTTAGGTAATTAACACCTCTTTAGTCCACCTCATGCCATTTTCTCAGTGAGACCCCAGGAGCAGCCGCTGCTGTGCCACACACAGACATCAAGTCATTACAGCAGTTGACACAAGGCAGCCTTGAAATGTGTGACACTAATTAAATCAAAATCTCCAAATTAAAAATAGGTTCCTTATAACTAATGAGGAGTGGCCATCAACATGAGACAATATTCATTTTTTACTTCATTGATCATAAATTACTGCTGTGGTGTGTTGTAGTAAATCACCAAAACATCCATTAGCAAAGCTTTTTTGCCCCTGCAAGCACAAAGAATATTAATTATTTTTGCTTCCTGAGAACAGACTTTTTTTTTTTTTTTTTTTTTTTTTTATTCTCCTCTTCATTGTCAAATTTTTGCAAAGCCATTCCTTAAAAATATAAATTTTCAATGACTTTGCTTATGTTGGTACATACAAAGGCCTCCCTTTATAGTCTGATACCTCCCATGTACAAGAGCTCAGTAAATGTGTGGATTAGGTTTTTAATTTTTAGGGTCTGTGGAAAAGAGCACAAATTCTCTCATCTCCATTGGAAGTTTATTGCTCAAGCTGAAGCTGTGGTCATTGAACAAGATAAAAAAATATTAAAATGCATTGATGCATAACTGTATTATGTAGGACCATTGTGATGGAAGATTATAATGGTGAGAAATATTTTATTGTTGTTTTTAATCAAAAAAGCTACTACCATACTGAGCTTTGCAAGTGTAGACAGAGTTTTGATTTTTAAGAAAAAAATCAAGCTGGATGTGTTCTCTTGTAGGTTCTTCATTCTTACTTCCAAGCAGCAACCAGTTTTCCCTACAGAGAAATATCTTAATTAGTGTTTCCTAACTGCAAAGACAGGTTCTTTTTGATAGCTTGTGTGAGATAATGCTTTATCTCCCATACTATCTAATATTGTGAAACTACACCTTTTCATTTATGGCAATTTTAAATGAAAATTTTAAGGTGAAAGGTGAAATTTAGGAATATTTAAGCGATATCAGAGAAATATCTAAAAACTATGCAAGATTTGCAAGATATGTTTCTAATATCTATATTCACAATTCCAAGTTATTGTAGAATGGGAAATGGGGTAGGTGAGGTACCATTTTAATATGGTAATAGGTCGTATGTGCATATGAAGCAGTAGGGAGAAGGTTTTGATTTAAACAAAAGGTAAAATTGAGGATATTTATCTTGATTTTGGTAAAAACTGGATTTTTATAACCTTTTCCATAGGAATGAAAATGTCTTTTTGCATAGATGTGCAACCCTGCTGACAGTAATAGTAGTCACCCCAACCTCATCAATTCTTTGAATCTATAATTTTCACTGTCATCAGAAAAAAAAAAAAAAATTGCAAGCACAAACATATTTTGGACTTTAGGTCCTTTTCAGTTCCTCTCTCAAATAAAGTTAGGTGTTTGCATTACCCTCTCTCCTGAACTTACAGTGTTGCAGTCTTTGAGCATTATATATGTATCCATTTATTTATTACATTGATCTTCTGACACCGAGGGAATGAATATTGGAACTTCCCAGGCTACACCACTAGTCCTAGTTCCTCTCCACTTCTCTTTGCCATCACTTTTTTAATTTTTCTTTTTTTTTTTTTTTTTTCTTTTTTTCTTTTTTTCTTTAATTAGGCAGGCTGCAGAACAGTGTGGATGAGGTAAAGTGTGATGTTCCAGTTTTGGCTATGGATTTCAAGGATCACATTTAACATTGTTTAAAAAACAAAACAAAAACAAAACAACAAAACCCCCATACCCCAAATCAAAACAAACAAACAAAAAAAAACACTACTTTGCCATTGTATTTAATCCAGACATTGTTACGTTTAGAGCTGTTCAGTGAAAAAATACTCCAGTCTTGTTGAACAGTTACATTAGATGAAGGTTGGCTGAGGAAGTGATCTTTTTCTTTTTCTTTGCTAGGTGAATTTTCTAGTTTGAGATAATTTAGGGATGCAAAACGCCCAATTTCATTTGGGAATATAGATGGACTTTGCTGTTAATGAGCTAATTTTACTATTATCAGTCTGAATACCTGCATGGCTTTTATAGCTTTAGTGGCAACATTAATATTAGGTGGAAACCACACTTCATTCAGATCCCTGTTCTGGTGGCTGCTCTTGGCCTGACCACCCCAAGAGCTGTGCTCTGGCTCCAGCCCCATCCCAGCCTGTGACTGCCCAGAGGGATTTTGGGATAATGATTCAGTGATGACCTGGTTTAGAAGGATTTCCTCCACCTCTTTTTCCCTCTTCATCAGCTTTTGTGCAACCTTCAGCACAGCTTTCCCCCTGTCTCCAGTGGCCATCAGCTCCATTACAGGAGAAAGGATGTGTCCTGTGGCTGTGTTAATTATTTACATCTGTGCAGTGAAGATGAGCAAGTGTCTGACACGCAGAAAGCAGCGAGCAGGAAACAGAGCCAGAGGGGAAATGTTTGCTGGAGAGCCATCTCAAACAGAGCTGACAGAGCCCTTATCGTGGCACTGTGCAAACAGTGCTCATGGTTTGAAAAGAAGTATTTAAAAAATTAAAGTTGTTGTGTAATATTAGATTTAGACTGTCTTGCTGTTTGCTTTTGTCTGGTGTGTACAAATCCACACAGAGGAAAAGGTGACTGTAGAGCATTACTCTGAAAGTGTGATGCTCATAAAGCCAATATCTGTGTGCTGTGTGCTGCATCTGTGAGTTCATTTCTGCACAATTCTGGTGCTAAGAGTGTCACAGGAGTACAGGAGTGGGAGTTTTGTGAGCCACTGTGAGCCTTGTTAAGCTTTACAGACAGACAACCTTTTGAACTGTTTTGCCTGCTGTAATGCACAGAATTGGGAACCATCCTTTGGAACTGAATTTTAATGTGGATTTTTTTTTTTTATTATTTTTATTTTTTAATTTTTTAAATTATGTCTTTTTGACTGACCAAATGATATATCACAGAATCATTTAGGTTTGAAAAGCCTGAGAAGATTATTGAGTACAGCACCACTGTGTTCAACACTAACCCATGTATCCAAGGGTTGCATCTACAGGTATTTTAAATATCTCCAGGGATGGTGACCCCACCACTGCCCTGGGCAGCCTGTCTCAATGCCTGATCACTGCTTTGAAACAGAATTTATTTCTTTTTTTCCCCAATATCCAATCTAAACCTCCCCCCATGCAAATTGAGGCCATTTCCTCTTGCCCTATCACTTTGGACAAACCACAGAACACCACCCCCCCAGCTGCCCCTTCCTGTCAGGGAGCTGTACAGAGCCAGAAGGTCCCTCCTGAGCCTCCTTTTCACCAGGCTGAGCCCTTTGCAGCTCCCTCAGGAATTCTCCAGCCCCTTCCCAGCTCTGCTTCTGTCCCTGGACTCTCTCCAGCCCCTCAAAGTCTGTCATGTATGAGGAACACAAAACTCAGCACAGGATTCAAGATGGTCAATGCACTCCTTGGTTGGGTTTGGGAATGTTTGGCTGGGGTAGGTGTTTTCAGTCCTGGACTGGAGTTGGGAATGTTTGGCTGGGATAGCTGTTTTCAGTCCTGGGTTGGAGTTGGGAATGTTTGTCTGGGGTAGCTGTTTTCAGTCCTGGGTTGGAGTTGGGAATGTTTGGCTGGGGTAGCTGTTGTCCTGCTCTGTGCAGAGCAGAAGGAGCTGTTGCCAGCCCCAGGTGCAGAGCCAGGACAGGGAGCAGACACTTGTCACCAGGCAGGTGAGGCTGTGAGCCAGCACAGATGACTGCCTGTCAGACTGTGGTGATTCAAAGGCATCCTCTGATTTCTGAAGTTCCTCATTTTCTCTTTTGTTTCTGTTTATTTCAGTGTTGGTTTCTACAGTCTTATCTCTTAGCTTTGGTCATAAGCCATGACTTTTGCATGCTCTAGCTGAATTTGCTCACTTGCCAACTCACAAAACCGCTGGTTGCCACTGGTTTTATTGTTTCCTGTGAAGTATTTTGGAGATAAAATGCTGTGTCTGCGAGGTCAGAGTTTACACTTGTTCTGTTATAGCACAATACTTCTACTTTGCTTTTCTTTTTAGTTATTCACATCTGGCTGCAAATGTTTATTATTCTTCTTTCATGAGCAGCTGAATACCTGTTTTAATTGAAGGTGACTTCAAATTTATATTAATTATCAGTCTACATGGTTGAGTCAAGCATATGGATAAAAGCAACTATGGATAAGGGGTTACTTATGCAACATAAATCCTTATTAAATATGAAATTCTTTCTTTGCATGTATATGAGATAGCACAGAGTGAAGATTTTAAGTAATTTCCATACATTTATCCCAGTGTTTTAAAGTCTTGGTGTTAGAAACTTGCCTCTAGTTTGTATAAAAATTGACTTTAAAAAACAGTTGTGATACCATTAAAGTGTTCAGTTTACACTTACATTAACTCGTAACTACAGAAATTAATACATAGTATTCAACCTCGCGTGAGAGTTCAAATATTTAACTTAAAAACCCCAAAACCAACCAAACAAAAAAATACCTGCCATATTTTATGTTACTTTGGCCGCATATTGCAGATTGTTTCTTGTTGCCAAGAGCAATTTTAAAGAATACAATTTTGAAATCAATTCTGCAAACTTAAATGTCATTTGCATGCTCCGAATCCACAGTAGAAATGGTGTACCAGCAGTGCATTGAAAGAAAGTTAACAGAGAAAAATCCTCACAAATTCATATTTGTGTTTTCCACACAAAAAATATAAAAAGCCACATACTCTTTTCTACCATAATGTTTTCATTTAAGCCCCATATTTATCTAGAGAGATGCCAAAATTTGTGTTAATTCTTCTTTAAGATAGAATTGAATTCAAAGGTTGTGGAATAAGGTTTTGTTCAGGATAACTGATCACTGTGGAGAAGATTCACTCCAACAAGACATGTAGGATGTGCAAGTCACTGATGTACAACACCAACAGAAATTTTGAAGACATCCTTCAGTTTGCTATAAGTTCTCAGTTTGGTATAATTAGTTCTCATGGCTGAGGACAGCCCAGGATTAAAGCTGCTCAAAAAAAGCTGGCCTTGGGGTAAACTGGATATAGTGATGTAAAAGGATGTACTACATTTCACTGCCTTGTCTCTTGCTTAAAATTCCAACTACTTGCCTAATTTGATCGAGAAGAAAGCACTTTGTAAAAACATAGTTGAGAGAGACAAAGGTGAAAAAATAAACACAAAAGAAACAGCTTTGATTGTTTTGAATTATTATTTTTTTGGTAGCAGTTGTGAAATAGAAGCATTGCTTATTGAATTTCCAATAAATGGGTGTGTATGTTTTACTGTAATTTACTAACTTCCTGTGGAACTTGAATTTGTGTTGAGCACATAAGTGCAGCTGGAAATTTGCAAATATCCTTTCACCATACTTTGCAACTCCTCTAAATTTAGTACATAAAGTTGTACCTTAATTTATGTTAGATTAGAGAGAATGTTTCTCTAAGAGAATGTTTTCTTCAGAAGAAGGCAATGTACATCATGAAATAACGTTCATTCATAATTTTTGCTAATTAACACTAGTATATTGCTTATGGTAATAAAAATAGTGGAGATAACAAGTTTATAGAGCTTTAGTTGCATTCTCCAGTTTGGAATTTAGTAGAGCAGGAGCCTGAGGTGAGACAGGCAGAGTTTTCATTGAGCAAAAATTCACAGATGCCATATGAGGAGTCAGTGGTGAAATGTCTCTGCTGGTTCTGACAGAAGCCTTTAATACTTTTGCACAATGCTTCTTTACTGTGAACCCAGAGCTTGTGGTTGATTCCTGCCCTTTTCTCCTGCTGGGACACCACAAGGACACCCTTACCTGTTCCCAACCCTCCTGACCTAAGGGCACCTTCCCTGAAGGGTCTGGAGCTGGATTCCCTGTGACCTGCACAGGTATTGCCAAAACACCAGCCAGTTCCCTTCCAGTGAGTGTGACACGGTGTCACCAACCCAGAAATGGCTTTCCTGGGTGATTTGACAGCCAAAGAAATCTGGATCCAAAATGAATCTCTCTCCTGTTTCCAGCCTGTCTGTCTCTGGGCAGAGGTTTTCTGAAGATTTAGGGAAAGCAGCAATAATCCGTCCACCTGGCCATGGAATGTGCCTGGCCTTGGTACCCTCACTGATCCTGAGCTTCACTCCTATCCCTAGGGAAGCACCCAGTGCCCAAACAGCCTCCCCTAGAGCTGGGACAGCCCTGCCTGCAGCCCTGGGGGGCTCCCCTGTGGCCCTGGCTCAGCTTCTGCAGCTCAGCTCTTTTCCCATTGCTCAGCCATCTGTTCAGAGACAATTACTCACAGAAACAGTTGGATATTCTGCTGCCTGAGCAGACTCTCTTGAGCTGCATCCTCTTTGCCCTCCAAGCAGCGTCCCAGGATGAATGCTTGAAACATCGAGATGTTGTATTACCATAATTGCAGCCAGTAGTTTTGACTATTTTTTCACCAACTGGCAAGGCTAGGAATTATTATGTCTTTTGAAGGGAAGAAAAGACACCATCCGTCTTTTATATTCTCAGCATTCTTGCACTGATGTAAAATACACCGAGATTATTTTGAAGAAGAACACTTTTAAATTCCTTTTCCCGAAGTTCACTTGATAACACTGCCAGAAGTGGCTGTCTGTTAAAGGGAAAGTGAAGAGGAGTAAACAAGATAAAAAGCTACTCTTCTTTATTTGCATTAGACATTTCAGAAAGTGCAGCAGCTGGGAAGGATTCAGTGGGAGAAGCAAATACTGCTTCAAAGGCATCACAACATGCAGCTTGATTTGGCTTTTTAATTTTATATTTTTTTTTAATTTTTTCAATAGAGGTGGTAGAAATCATGGGCAAGGAGGCCTGCTGTCTTATTCTACTGGTGTTGATAGTTGAGGCTTATTGCCATTTAGAGCTATTTTGAATACAAAATAAGTCACAAAACTTTTATAAAACAGGACTTTTTGGGACTGATGCTCATCTACATTTTTAAGTCAAGTTGCCTTCCAAAGCATCATGCTTTAGCAAGTCAAAGTACAAATGAATTTATCTTAATCCCATGGATAAGGGAATCACTTCCAACCTTCTGCCTTCACAAGTGGTGTACAAAATTTCTCTCAAAACCAAAACAATTTGAGTAATACTTCCTGGAGTGTTTTTCGGTGTCCCATTTTATGTCCCCAGTCAAAGAAATCTTATTAGGAAGCTCCTCTATTAGTATTTTGAATTAGAGAATATGTTTAGAATTGCACAGTGTTTGTGTTGTGGAGGAATCTTGTGTTTTAAAAGCAAGTCACATCAAATCAAAAATGTTATAGACAGGACCATGTCAGACCAGTCTATTAAAGGTTTAAATGTTCATAAGAGATTCCTTCTTTCACTCATTAAATTTAGGGTATACATAAATATGTTTATATACTTTTGGCCACAGATCTCGGTTTTTTTGTTTGCAAAAGTATGAAAACCATCTAGTGATCTAAGGTTTATAGTAATGTAGTAATGCAGGTATCATTTTTTTTTTTTTTTTTTTTTTTTTTTTTTTTTTTTTTTTCTTTGTTAATGTTCTCTATTTTAGAAGAAAAGACCTTTTTCACTCCTCACATTCTATCACAGGTGTTCTAACATCTAACACAAAGGATAAGCAAGTTATTACCAGCAAATCAGAAAATTAGTTTGTTTTTTTTTTTTTTTTACATGTGAGGTGCCTTCAAGTACTGATGCAGCTGAAATGGGAATTAAATTATTCCTTTTATATGACCTACTTGACACTGAGCATTGGGCTGCTTTATTTATTTACCTTCCTTGAAAGGTCTTCAGAGTCAAACCAGTCCTGGAGGAGTGTCTGGCACTGCCAGAGCTTGTATGTACTGAGGGAACTTCACTTACATGGGATGTTTCATAGCATGGAGTGTCCTACCTCCAGGGTACAAAAAGAGGAGTAAAATGCCTAAAACCTAAATTCTCTGGTTCTCTGTTTCTCATTACCATAGTCATCAAATCCTGACATGTAGGATAAATTTTGATCAACTTTCAGTGTTCTGTTGTTTAGTTCTTATATTTTACTGAAATATACAGGGAATAGGTTTTCTTTGTGAAACATTTTAATCCCTCTGCATTTGAATTGCATGTGTTTAACCCAGAGCATGGTGAGAATAGTTTGTGTTTCATCCTGGGAGCACACAAATCCTTTGAGACAGGTTGCATTCATCCCCACAAGCATTACCTTTCCATCCCTAGAGCCGGCCTGCTGTGTCCCTGTTAATCAGGAATTCCTCAAGGATGCCATTGGTGTCCCTCCGTGGGTGAAAGGTTTGGAGCTGGAAGGTCAGAGGAGGCAGCAGGACACTGCATCCCACTTTCCTGCACAGGGGCTGTGCCCTGTTAGGGGCTCCTGCTTTGCTTGGGGAAGGAGAGCACTGTCCTGTGCTTTTGGGGGTTTTCTAATTGGGACAAATTTTGTATATTAGATTTTTTTATTTAATGGTCTCTGCTAAGAGACATCGCCATTTTTTATAGAAGTTATAGATTCCCCTCAAATGGTTTGTCCTGCTGACTCCAAAAGACAAGACCTGAGAAAGCTGAGATTTTCCAACTTATTAATTAGGGAGCTTTCAGCTACTGCCAGTGATTTCTGTCCTTCCTCCTGGAGTTAGTTCCTCAAAGGAGGGGAAAGCATCTTGCACTTGAGCACTGTGCATCCAAGGATAGTTTTCCCTAAAGGACTGTTAGAAGCTGCCAGAGCTCAGCACAGATCCAAGACTCCAACACAAGGGATCAAGGAGGTTCAAGCTGGTTTCCTAAAAAATTTCCACCCCCTTGGTCTGTGAGTAGCTAATGATAAACAATATGTAAATTATGGTTCAACCTCTAACTGAGGCAAACTCTTCAGACCTCCAGATGTTCTTTGCTGTGTTCAAAATCTCGAAGTCTTTATAATGTGGAATTATGGGGGGAGTTTTATCAGTCAGAGCCCTTTCTAAGAGATAAACAAAAGTGATTCTCAAGAGTCCCTAAGCTCCCTCAAAACTCCCTGAACAAAACACTTCAGAGAAAAGGGGACAGAGCTGAGTGATTGCAGCTGGGTGGTATCCCAAAGGGAGCAATCACAGCATCCTTATCCTCCCCCTTGCATCCTGGACTGTGCAGTTTCTGGAGCAGTCTCCTGGGCTGGAGCAACAGTTTCTCTCCTCTAATGCAGCCACAAATATGTGACATTTATATGCATTTTCATGAATATCTACAATTATCTGCATAGCACAACAGTGGAAGTAAATACTTGTACCTATTACTCTTGATAGGATATTCACAGGACAATTGAAAATCTTATGATGCTTTTTAGTGTCTGCAAAGCCTATTTTAGCCACTATAAAACACATGTATTTTAGGAAATAATCCTCCGAGCCATTGATTTGTAATTGCACTAATCATTTCTTGATGACTTTATGTGTAGTAACAAGGCCCTAAACTCTGCCAAATGGACAAAATCCTCAAAATGAACAAATATATAGATTGTTACCCTTTGCTTTTAAAAGCAAACAAGGTTCAGAACTTTCTTTGCCTTGTTGTGGATGTAAAAACACATGTAAGAAAATTTCCATCTTTTCTCTAGGTCCTGAGGAATCAGATTTCAAGTGCAGCCTGAATTTCATCAGCTGCATTGGTACCAACAAATGCATCCACTTGTCCCAGCTCTGCAATGGGGTCTATGACTGCTCTGATGGCTACGACGAAGGAGTTCATTGCAGGGGTGAGTGAAAATTGCTTTAATCTCAAATCTCCCACTGTATTTTCTTTTTTGAGTTCAAAGAGAACCGGAATTTACTCCTTGGGAATGCATTTAATTGTATATGTGTGTGTTAATATATGTAAAACAATCAAAAGTGAACTGATAGAAGCATCTTTTGTGTCTCAAGTTAATTTAAAGCAATGTTTTGTGTGAACGAAATACAAGTAAAAAGCACACTGAGATTTTCAGACTTTTCCTGCATTAGTTACTAAGCTTATATGATGGAAACTCTTCTATCAAAAGAAGGTTGAAGAAACTCTTTACTGAGCAAAAGCTGGGCTGCACACTCTTTGCCAGGATGATTTTTATTTTCTTTACAACTTCTGCCTTTTTTTTTAAAAAAAAAAAAAAAAGAAAAAGTCTGTCAAATTTTCTCTGAACATTATTTTGCTTGGAGGACTTTGTTTTAGGAGGGTTTTATGCAAATAATCTACTCTCTAATAGTGTAGTCACCAAATTCTGACAATGAAAAATCTTAACTAGAAATTGGTGAAAGTCAACTATTTAATATCTCAGCTCTACAGAGATGACTTTTTGAGGTCTGCATTTGGCATAGTTGTATGGCTAAATCTTGAATACTTTGAATCAGTGATTTTTAGTCAGTAGATTTTCAGATGAATGATTGTTGATGATGCTGAACAGATCTCATGTTCCAAACCAGAAACTCACAGACAGGTGCTGGGTCTTCTGCTGCAATCCAGGATGACATTATACAGGGAAAGGTACAATTAATGGTGGAGTTCAGAAAGTTAAATTAGAATTTAAAATTTCATGTGGACATATTTGCAGAGCTGTCAGAGTAAAACCTAAGCCCACACCAAAAATAAGTCACATGGAAAAAAAAAATTAAATTAGGAAAAAAAAAAAAAAAAAAAAAGCCACCTGGAATTAATCAGTACAATACTGCTGACTTCACAAACCTACAAATAGTTATTTTTATATAACCAGATGAGGATACAGGCTGTCATAAAATATTTGAAAATTTTTATTCACACTGATAGGAATAATTTCTTTTCTTGAGGGCTCAACAGCTTTATAGCCCTTGTTCAATGAACACCACACAAAATCAAAATTTCTGTCAGCATATTTGGTTCATCACTGGGCCCAGCATCCAAAAAAAAAAAAAAAAAAACCCAGAAGTTAAACTGGCCAAAGCACAATTTGGCCTATACTGAAACTTTCTGAAGTTGCAGGTGAGTGTTTTTCAGAGAATAGTATTGATTCTTCATTAAGTTCTATTTAAATTTATATTCCTCAATATTTCATGTTTTTCTGAAAATTAGTCTGAATTAAGTGACAAAGGATTAAAAATTTTCAGTGCAGAATAATTATTATAACTGTCTTACATTTTTATTTAAGTCTCTAAACCACAAGATTAAAGGAATCAGGAAAAAAAAATAATATATATATATATACATACACTAAAAGTAAAATCCTATGTTATTGGCAATGAAATATGTTTGTGTTTTTTTTATTGCACACGTGTCCTGTATTTTAAAGTGTGATAACACATAAAATACCCAATCTTTATTCACATCCTTTTAATTTATGCTCAAATACATCTTGTAAGTTTCATGTTGATTCCCACTCTTTTCTTTATTATCATACATGATTATGAAAGCTTTCCAGTGGAAAAAAATTAATGCCTGCTTTAATAAATCACCATAGAATTTGGTAAAACATTCTAAACAAATATTTCTGCTTACACAGAATACCAAAATGTCATAGTACCTCCTCATCTAGGAAATGGTTAATAACTCATTAATATTGATTTTTGTGGCAGTTCCATATTTTTAGTTGTTTATTGGGGGCAGAATTGTATTATCAGTGGACACATTCCTGTCAACAGAGCCAAAGAATATAGAAAACCATAATTTTACATTATCATCCTGTAGTTTGTTGCAAACAGCTGTCATTAAAGTATCATGAGATTGCATTCCTATATATCAAATATTTGGTATGAGTTCCTTATAGCTGTAATCATTGTCTCTCTCTCTCTATACATATATTTGTTTATCAGAAAAATGTTTTGGTAAACTTTGAGTCATTCCTTATTACTTTCTGAGTCTTGAACACACAAGTCATATTTTGAATTCATTTATGTGGCCAAAACTTTCAAAGTTACTTCAGAAATCCAGCCAAATCATTAGCTTTTCCTTTATATTACTCACAAGAGTGGCATTATCAATTCTGCTGTAATTAACAGTGCTCATATGAAATTTGTGATTGAGGAAGGCAACAGCAATTTTCAATATTGAATTGCAAAGAGCCCAGTTGGTCTCAGAGCTGTGTTAGAATAATCTCTTGCTGGGGACACTGACAGTGCTGTGTAAATAAGTCACAGTCCAAGCACCAGGAAAATCAGTTCTGGTTTGAAATATGGGGGTGTCACACAGGCAAAGCTCATTTCAGTGCACAGGTAACTCCAAAGGGGTGAAGTCTCTAAGAACTAATGGAGTATAAGCATCCAGTAAGTGGAATTATTCTAATTTCTTTCTCTAAATTTAACATTCTCACATTAATTCATTATTAACGATCTTTTGGAATTGTATTCAGGCCTGCACCTTCCCCTGGCAAGGGAAAATATGGTCATTGCTCCAGTGTGAAATGGTAATGCATGGGAAATTTCAAGGAAATAGTAGTAAATACAATGACATTCCTGTATTATCATCTTTTATTTCAGGCACATATGCATTTTTGCTGGTGAATGTAATGCATAAATTCAGGAGAGGTTGTGGCAATATGAAATATAAAGTGTTTTATTATGCATGGTTGTTTCATATTATGTGTTGCAATGTCCTTCACAGGAGAATGGGGTGTGTAATTCACTGGATTTGAACCTCAGAGTATATAATAGTGATAAGACATCTGTATTTGATCGTTTCGGATTCCTTTAATTTTTATCTAATTGAAGAATGCTTTAGAGAGGCTGACTAAGAGAGAAATCAAAATATATATTAACCCCTCCTATAAAGCTTGTGCTGGGGCTGTTCATCTTTCTGATCATTCCAACAATTCCACCACAATCCAGCCCTGTTGAATGGGGGAGTTCCCACCCATCAGCTCCCTGGAGAGTTGATAAGGCTCAGAAAAAATTTACCAGTGCCAAACCTGGAGTCAAGCTTGAGTAGTTCTAGTTGAAACCTGCTCCAGATCTGCTCTTGGCAATTAAGCTTCTTTCTTGGACACAATTCTTCAGGTTTCTTTGGAAAGCCAGGCCTTTATTTCAGCTGCATTTGCAGCCACTTTTACTGCTCAGCTGAGCAATGAGCTGAGAACTCTCCTGCCCCACGGGAGCTGCCAAATTACTGCAAACTGAACTTTTTAGTTCCAAGTCTTTCCTTCCCAGGGTTCATCTCAGTAGGGCTGGGGCTGGCTCTGGTTCTGGTCAGTTAAAGCTGGGTCATGTGGCTCTGCTGCCAGTCTGATTTTGAGGCCTTTTGAAGGCTAAAATGCCTCTTTTCCTTTTTTTTTTTTTTTTTTTTTTTTTTTTCACTTTTTAATTTTTTTTTTCCTCCTGGAAGTTTTAGGAATGGCTCAGACAAATATCTGTCATGGAGTTACATGGCCTTGAGTATGTAAAGCATTAAGTATAATTATTAAGATAATTTCTAGGGAATTGCAGTCACAATCCCATGAATCTTAGTGAAGTTTTTTTTTTTTGTTTGTTTATTTGTTTTGTAATAAGGTGGCAGAGGAGAGCAGTAGAGTTTTATAAATCAGTGCTTTATATATCTGCATATGTCACAAAATTGAAAGTAGTGCGCCAAAATTGGGGCTTGGTCTGAATTAGAGCTATAGGAAACTAAAACTAGTATAGAATATGGAGATCTCCTTTTTTAGTTAACTAACTTATTATTTAGTAACTCCTTGAATATCTTAGCTTTCCAGCAAGAAAATGCTGAAAGAATACTGCAAACAAAAAAGTACCAGAGCAAACAGAATCCTTCCAAGTCTTCAGATCATTTGGATCTTTATTAACTGTGATCTGAACCATAATCTCTGAAGTCTCTAATCAATAAAATATTCAAAAGCAATCTCTGGATCATTTAACATTAAAAAAACCCTGCAGAACACACATTGAGAAATTTTGGCCAAAAAGTTGTTCTGTTTTAGCAGCTTATAATCAGAGCATTATTTTTCTGTTTAAGCTTTTTTAATTAATTGTTATCAGAAGATGAAAATAAATGCTGCTGTTACTGAGTCATGTTTTGTTCTGGTCTTTCTACAGCTGGAACACCGGGAAATTTTTAAGTAATGTTAACCAGAGGGAAAAATACAAATTTCAGAATTCTTTAGGAAAATTCAGACCTTTCAAGAATGACATAAAGTTATAGAACTGAAAGATATGGACCTACATTTAGATCCTAGTCTTAACCTTTTTTACAGTCATCAGTTATAAATGTCCCTCCATTTCCTCATCAGAGCTTTTCTGGAAGAAAAGCATCAGAATTCCTTATGAACTCATTTGATTTATTCTGACAAGCTTTAAATCACACATTGTTTAAGGCTGTGATGAACAAGGCATCAGAGGAGGTTACGGAATCCTTGAACCCCCAGGAAATGTCCCAGAGCTCTTGATGGACCAGTAGGGCTGCTGAATCCATCAGGTAACTTTTGGAATGATTCCCACTGAGACCACTCTGCATTCTGCATCAAGGTTTTCATTTGGCTTATGAGGCAGAAATGACAAAAAAAGTGGGGGCATTAAAATAAAACAACCGAGTGTTTTTGCTTTGGCTGTTAGTAAAGAACTCTATTTCTCTGGCTGAAGGCTCAATCTGCATGGTTTAGTATTATGATATGTCCTCATTTCACCATCCAAGCATCCAATTTTTTGTGTATTGCTGTTTTCCCTATCCTTTTGCCTCAACAGAGCATGATGTGGCTCATTTAGATTAGCCAAGGTCATTTAGTCTAATCTACTGTCAAGAAAAAAAGTCATGGGCTTGGTGATTTAATAACTTTCCATCACAAAACCCTTTTGCAGCAAAGCAAATTAAAGGAGACTGGTGGGGGAATGAGTAGTGGAAGACATTTGAATGATGTGATTGCATCCTACCTTGATGGGTTGCTGCTGAAGAGGTTTTTAGGCTAGCATTCACAAAGGAATACTGTTGTGAATGCATCAGCATTGTCTCTGTGGCAAATTAAGTGTAGGATTTAAATGTTTGGCCGTTTATGATGATAATATGTGACAGCAGATCATTAATTAGTTCATGGTTTGTAGAGAGGGTTCTGATCTTGCTTATTGGAGGAGCAATGTCTCATCCCAATCAGTATTCCCATTTCAGTTTCTCAGTTCAGATATCTCCATATCTCCTGAGAGAAAATGTTGACTATTTTTCCTTACTGGTGAATACAAGTATTGGTCAGATCTGGCCTCCCTGAATACAAATTTTGGTCATTTTTTTAGCACACACATTTAAATACACATGCTTTCTCCAGGGCACAAAAACCATGCTTGCAATAGCAATTGCAGTGTTGGATGGTTAATCCATGGAGTTCTACATTGCGAAAGAGGAGTAGAGGTTATAACTGAAATATTTCAGGTTTTCTATGGTCCTGTTGCCCAATAAAATTCACAAAGTGTAGCAGAGATGTTAATCTATTATATTTGGGACAAGATGATGGTAGTTAGGAGGGCCAGTTAGTGGTCCTTAACTAGTTCATGGGCAGGGCTGCAGAAACCTGAGGAAAGTAGCTACAGTCAGTGACTCAGGGGATGGGAAAGAATGATCTGAGAAATCTTTGTTATTTATTGTTGCCTGCTGTTGCTGTTTTGAGGCTGCCCTCTTTTGAGAAAACAAACATTTAAACTCATATTATGAGCTTCCCCTTTTCAGTTTTTACTCAACATTTCATTACCTTTCTGTTGATCAATGTGTAGAGTTCCCTGTTTATCGGTCCCTGTTAATAAACAAATAAGTTAATAAAACTCTTGAAGAGTAAGAAGAAATGCAACAAGGTTTTGGTATGAATAAATCTCAAGGGATTTTTATGAAGATAAATACTCTGGGCATAATCTCTGTATCAGGAGTTCCTGACATATTTGCATGGCAAAAAACTCTGACGTGCCTAAACTCAGCCTGCAAGCAGGAATTGTAGCTGCTGCCTGGCTGCCATTAGATCACATCACAGAGTAATTCTTAACTGTATTTTCAATATCCAGGCATCAGAGACAGCTTTTCACTGAGCAGAGACTGGGACCTGACACCAAGTGCTTGTGAAGCACTGGTAACCTTGAGGCATAGGGAGAAAGACAGCACAAGGTCTGTCTTCAGCTATCACCACCTATATTTGGGAAGATAGGATAGCTTGCACATCCTGAAATCTTATTTAGAAGGAATAAGGCTTTTTTTCAGTTTCCTTTTTTTTTTCTTTTTTTTTTTTTTTTTTTTTTAGAATATGCATAAACTATTACATTTAGACCTCTAGTGTGAGAATGTAATTACTATTTCTTACATTAACTAATAGGAAAATTATATCTGCTGAAGAAAAACACATCTGAGGCATCTGCCCATCAATAAAACATGTCATTAAATTTCCATGTGCTCTTTTCTGTGTGACATTATTTGCCTATTCATTGCTTCATTCAACAGTGTTAAAATAATTGGGCAACCTGGTGTTTGAAATGAAAAAAAAAAAAAAAAAAAAAATAACGGGCATGTGTACTGAAAAACGTGATTTTGGTCCTCCTAGAGCAGTTTATAATCTCAGCCTAAATTTACAGAATGGTTTCAAATTGGAGACAGAGAAGAAGAAAGAAAAAAGCAAATTCTGGGGCTAGCATCACATAATTTGTCAGAAGTGCAGTTGTCAGTTTTCTGCCCCAGGAGTCCTCAGCCAAACTACATTATAAGTCTTGGTTTCAAGTTCTTCCACTCCTTGCCTGGGGGAATTTGACTTCCCAGCTCCTGATCTTCCCAAGGTGAATAAACAAATAAGGAAGATACATCTGTTCTGTGAAGGGGGTGCTTTTGCTCCTCGGGCTCCTTTCCCGGAGCCATAAACAGTTAAACATTTATTGCAGCAAATTCTTGAAGCTGCAGGAGTGTTCATTTTTGTGAGTTCTGGTCTCTCCCTTGTTCCCATCTCAGCAATTAGCTGTGTGTTGTTAACCAAAGTGGTAAAGTCTGGGAGCTGGGGTAGGAGTATTCCTACCTGGAATGCAGATGCCTCTGCACCACATCCACCTGCCTGAGCACCTGTACAGAACACAGCAGATTCTGCCTTTTCACACACTGCACATTCATAGCTCAAATAAGGAGAAACCAGATCTTTTTTTCTTCCAGACAAGGGCTTTACTTTCCTACTGTTCTCTACTTCTTGCATTTCTCAATTTTAAGCTCATGGAACTGTATAATCCAAAAGCTTAAGTCATCCTCAAACTGTGTAATATAGTTTAAAAATTAAAATTTGCCGTCATTTCTGAGACTATGATAAACAAGTCAAGATGTCACCAGCAGTTTTAAGTGAGATTGATACTACTCAGTGGTGTGAAGTTTGCTTTGACACATTGAGAAATTACTCTTGCTCTTCCACTCAGAAGCAAGAACATGCACAGAGCGTACAAAACCTGATTTTCAGAATTCATTATACCCTCTCAGATTCCAGTCATCTTTTCTCCAGAAAAATCTAGGAAAGTGTAACTTAGTCTTTAACTCACTGCAGTAATGCACATGATTTTAGTTATATGAGAAATGTACAGACTGTGAGATGAAATGGAATAAGTTAAAAATTGTAGGGAAAAAATAATACCTGGAAGCAATCAAGTGAAAACAGAAAACTGGGAGAACACAGAGCCCAGTCAATGGTAAAGTTCACTATAATACTTTATTTGAGGAATTGTCAAGCAGACCTACTTAAAATCAGTATTCTCTGGAACTATGTCCATCAAAGAAGAGAAACGTGTTCCTAGTGCATTGACTCTGATAAGAAAATAAAGAGTTTTCCAGGAGAGTCCATAACCTAAAAATATTTTATCTATTGTGAAAATGGGTGTGTTGAAAGCATTGTTGCTGTGCTTGGGTTTAGGCTTCCTGACTGCACCTATCCAAAAAAACAAAGAAGAGTACCTTTTTTTAATTTTTTTTTTTTTAACCCCCCTTTTTAGGAGGTCCAAAAAATTAAAATAAAAAAAAAAAAAAAAAAAAAACAAAAAACAAAAAACAAAACAAACAAACAAAAAGAAAAACCCAAACCCCAAAAAATAAACAAACAAAAAACCAAACAAAAACCCAAACCAACCAACCAACCAAACAAACAAACAAAACCCAAACAAAAAACCAAAAACCCCCAACCAAACTCTAGGAAACTGTTTCATCTGAAGAAGAATAAGCCATATTTAAACCTCGAGATGTGACCATGACCAACTCTCTGCAAATCAACAATATTTTCTGTCCCTCAGCTGTTGAAAAAAGCTGCTCTAGCTGCCTTGGCTGCTCTCTGAGTGTCTCTTTATAGGGGTGGGATATCCAGGTAGAAACAAACCTATGGAATCAAACTTTTTTGAGACTACATGTAACATGTTTCTAAAATATTTTTGGTCTATTTGGGTCTGTAAAATCCATTAGCATGCAGCAAAGTATCAAAAATGCTGTTTGGAAGATAAGGTATCTTGTCCATGGGATGGATTATTGGAACAAAGTACCAGTGCCCACTTTCTCCAGGAAAGAGTTGGTCACTAGGATTAAAAATGAGGGAATATTAGCAGCAGTCCAGATAATTATTGCAAAAAAAGATTTATCCCATGCACAGTGACGCTTTCCTGACTTTTCAGCTTGGTTTTCACACTCATGTGAGTGAGATTCCACAACAGCTGATGTCACATTCCCAGAGCAAGACCAATAAGGGAGCAAATGTCTGTTTTGAAATGAATCATTCATAGTGGTTCAAGCCCCAAACACATTTTTTAGCCAACTGTACAGAAGGTCAAAATCCTCACTCATTAAGAGCTAAATATGGCCTTTTAAACAAATGCCCTGTTTAATTACCAGCAGGCAATTCAGCATAATTATTTGCTGTCTAAGGTACTTTTTTCTCTTTCTAATGGTCTTGCATATTTCATAGCCTCTTTCAAAACCATGCAGAAGATGGAGGACCTGCTACTTGTTTAATTGACTTTTCCCTCTCTTAATGATGTGCATCTCCTAGAATTTTAGCAGAGATGAATCCAGCTTACAAATAAAAAAGAAAAAAAAAGTTCACAATACTGAAGTAGAAGAACATTTGGTCGTCTTTTAGCAAATTGAGGTTTTTTTTAATCCACTGAAAGACAATGAAGCAGAATTACATGAAACATTTATGTGCAGGTAACTTTTAGGTTTCTACAGGAAAGACATGAGTATACTTTTACATTTCTCAGACTAATGGCACACAGTGACATCAAGAAGATAAAAAAGAAGGGGAATAAGTTCTGTTCTGCAAAATGTTACATAAAATGAGTACAGTTACATTAAAACAAAACTGTTCAGACATCCTGAGGACTCACATTTAAGGCACATGGACACTAAAAATACTTCTGTGAGGCACAACTGTTCTGCTTCCTGCCATGAGCTGACACTTATATTTATGTTAAAAAATAATCAGTGAATTGCATAAAAATTTAAGTGGACACAGTTTGGGGCCCATACTTCTGTTTTATGGTAAACTTGAATGTCCTGTGTTTAAAAAAATGTGAAGTGAGCCCATCAGGAAAACCTAGGAATGCATCCTGCCCTTCCGATGGGAGCTGGATGGTTTGATTTTCAGTGAAGAGAAAAAATAACCCAAACAAACCCAAACCAAATCTGATGTTGGTCACAATTGTTGGTCTGCTATTAAAGGATAAAGCACTGTGCTCTTCAAACTTGAGCTTAATGGAGAAAAAAAGAAAATAAGCAGCTTTAAATAGCAGCTTGGCTTTTAGTGAGGTGCTGTGGGTTAAATTCAGCTGAAGGAAAGTGGGCGTTGTGGAGGGTCCCTCTCTGACTGCAGAGGTTCCTGGGTCCTACACACGTGTCCTCTTTGGGTTTCCAAAGGAGAACCAGATGAAAGGCAAAAAAGATGTCTTTATGTGGTCCCCATGAAGAATCAGTGTTTCTGCTGTTTGAAAACTTTTTTTTTTGATGCCCACCACTATGTGCCAAATTTCTTGATGTTGTCTGGAAACTGCAGCAAGGACATGAACCTTTCCAGTGCAAAACCAGTCAACTTGTGGGGATATAAATTTCATGTTAAATGCAGAAATTTGCAATGTCGTTATTTACATCTCTCAAAAAATCTATTCATTACGTGTAATTTTTTTTTTCTTCCAGTCCAGGATTTTTTTTTTTTTTTTCCTTCTGATCCCAAAGGTGTCTAAAGCTGGGAGGATCCATTTGGAAAATGCCTCAGGTTTTCTAAGAATCATCACAAAGTCAGAAGGAGCCCTTGCTGTATCTAAAGCTCCTTATGATACATCCCTAAGGATGTAAATAAATCATACCAAGTTCTCAGCAGGCAGCTGGAGAGGGAAGTTTGGCAGGATGTAAAGGCACACAGAGCTGGACAGGAATTGGGTGGGTTTGAACACCAGCTCTGAAAACATGCCTGTACATCCTGAGAACTGGGACCAGAGAGCTTCAAAAGGATTTACCCCTCCAGTACTGGCATATGGAAAATCAGTCTGTCTGTCTCTTGGTGTTCACCAAAAGACCCAGGCAGCTCTTTTCAAGAGATGGACTGTAAATAACAGTAGGAATTGCTGTTGGCTTGTGTTAGAATCATCCCCCAACTGAAAGGAACATGAATGAAATACAATTGCTGCTCACGGGTACATCTGCAGGCCTTTGCTTCTGGCTTCAGCTGCAGAAGTGTGCTCACATTTTTCCCCTGATGAAGGCACAGCTGTGCATTTAGGGATTGACAAAGAGTGTGATTAGGAATTCTAGACTTCCAAAATAGTTTATCTGCCTTCAAAAAGAGTTGTTGTTAGGGACTGATTCTTGGAGAGATTCACTGTAGTCTTGTGCTGAGGGCATTTCTGGTGGTAGAAACACAGAAAAGCTGTGGCAGTTTAGTAAATCTCTGCATTGTCCAGAATTTATATGGTGCTAAATTTGATGTTTGGGATCTGGATGAGCAAGCGAGACTCTGTAAAATCTGAAAACATTAGCTTAAATAGAAATTACTGGGTGTTTCTTTAGTTTGGGTTGGCATTTTTTTGCCATTTCTTGTCTCACCCCTGGTAGTGGTGTTTGCCTCAGAAGGGCAGGAGGATTCAGCTCAGCCATCCCGTGCTGATCCTGGGCACAGAACCTGTGCAAGGATCTTCTTCAGCTGTAATGCACATTCTACCCTGAATTTCTCTTCAGGAGCTCCCCTCCCTGCATGGAAGGATTATAAATGGAGACCATAATTTGTTTGGACTATGTGAAATACGTCTGAGGCGTCCAAGGAGCTGACAATGCTGATATTCAGCACTATGAGTTCTGCTGGCAGGTAGCTTGGAAATGTTGATTATAGTGCTAAACATTGCTTGTACTTGCATCTGGATGTTAAAAAGGGCATTTTTTCTGGGACAAAAAATGTGTGTGGCAAAAATATGACATGATAATTGTGGCTTTTTTTTTTTTTTTTTCTTAATAGCCATTAGGCAACAAATTGTGGAATTTTTAATACAGACTAATCTAGACGGTTTTAAATTTTGCTGTGTACAGAAGGCTAGAATATTTATAAATTAAAAAGTCAAAGATGAATTTTAAAAACAATTTGATATTAGCTTTTTAACAAAACACCACAGACTCTGCCTGATTTAAATATAAATATAGGTTTTGTTGTGTTTCTATAATGATATATTTTAAGAAGAGAGTTACAGAAACCTCCACGAAATCCATAATGTATATAGAGGCGTTTACTTTAAGAAAGGTCAAACAATATATTATGGAATTAGAGTTTTGAGTTTTGAAAAATTAGATTTTATCAATTGTGATAAAAATTTAAAATGGTTACTGGAAATTAAGAACAAGTAATATTTGATTTGTTAAAAATTTAATTTAAAATTTGAAAATTTCCTTCATTTGGATGAGTGGTGTCTTGTCCCTTTGATGTTATCATGGGAACTCTTCTGTGCTATTTGCAAAGAACAGATAATTGATGAAATTGGGAAAACAAGAGTTGATCAAGAACCTCCTGGGATGTGGATGAGGTGAAGGTGGTGCTGACATGAAAGAGACCCATGGATCCAGGCAGGGAAATGCCCAAGGGAGAAGGAGAGCACTGTGCTGCCCAAAGTCATAGAGTTCAAATAAGGAATTTTCTTCCTGGTGCATCTTTATTCTCCCTGGGTGTTCTCCTCCTGTTTGCTCTGGATAGATTTTCCAGTGGGCAGGAAATAACATGGAGCTGATGGATGAGTAGGGCTGGTCAGAACCTTTGAAAGCACATCTAATGTTTCCTGGAATAAACAGCCAGGCCATTATAAAGCAGCATGAAAATTGTTTTTACCTCAATCCATATATATATATATATATTTTTTTTTTTTTTTAAAGAGATATGTGTAATTTAACAGTGTAATTTACTTTCAGAATATTGTGCAAAAACTTCTCTAATCTCCTCAGAGAATCATCTTAATATGGATGTTTTCAAGGAAAAAAAAAAAAAAAAAGAAAAAAGATGATTAATCCAAAACACTGCAGGATAAAGCTTTTAAAACTGTTTTGAAGTTTATTAGAATTCATAATATTAACTCAGATTTCTTGTCAAAGATGTTTTTTAAAACATATTTTTGTGTTAAAAACTGTGGGTACTTGATATCTTTAAACTCAGGGATGTTCTGGAAAACATGGAAAGGTGTAATTGTTCTGTCTGAAATGGAGTCCTTGGCACAGGATGCATTTACCTCTTGTACTGGCCATGGTATTGGCTGTAATTTCCTTATTTCCCTTCCTAATTATCTGTCTAGCTGGCTGCTCAAGGATTGGAAGTCTTCTGTGACAGAGGAATCCCTGACTTGATAGAGAGGATCTGGTTGTGTAGTTTGAACTCCTGGGCACCAGGGTAATAATGATTACCTTGTAATAATTATGGCTAATCACTCCAGAGAGAATTATCACACACTTAAGTGTGTGCATAAGGGAAAACCTGTGGTTGTTCCATGGAGCCTGTAAGAGACCTTAGGGTGGAATACAACCAACCTGGCTGTTCAGAACACTCAACCGGCCCTGCAGTGACAAAACACACTACCAAGAGCAGGGAGAATGCTGCCTCCTGAGCCTCAATGAAAAAACAAAATAGTTTCTAAGAGTTTTGATTGATCTGCAAAATGAAAGGAAGTTCAAGGGGGAAAACATAGCACAGACTGCACAAAAATTTTAACAGTGCTCAGCACTTCAGTGAGAAGAAGCAGAAGTTAAGGAAGAGATTTTAAAAGAATGGTTTAAATGTTTGCTTTTTCATCGTTTTGCTTTAGCAGTTTGTGTAATAAGAATCAATGGCTATTTGCCTTTTAAGTCCCCATAATCTCTTGGTGGAATGAAAATTTGAGAATATGTTTCCCTGGCACAGTCAAATGCTTTGTGGATTTATATTGATGAAGATCTGCAGCCTCTTTGCAGTGGTGATATGTGCTTTTAATCCATCCATCTTTCAGCAGTGACAAAAAGCGGCTGTTCTCATTTTAATCATAAAGTTAACTTCAAAAAGGAGATGTCAGTAAGTAAAATAAAGTGATTTTCATCTTCTAATATCACTACAAACCCATTTTTTATTGATAGGTGCCAGAAAAGGTTGCAGTCATTCCTCATGGCTTTAAAGCAAAGAGAACTTTAGTCTGAGCACATTAAATTTGCACTAGTGGCTTTAAGGTGGCAATTACCATGTGGCTTTTGTTCCTCACAGCCAGGGAATGAT
The DNA here is from genome assembly GCA_018697195.1 of Certhia americana. Taxonomy (NCBI): domain Eukaryota; kingdom Metazoa; phylum Chordata; class Aves; order Passeriformes; family Certhiidae; genus Certhia; species Certhia americana. Next base: position 3,813,174 of record CM031863.1, read on the forward strand.
CAAGTCTATAAGTACAGGATTTAGGTATTTTAATCATCGCCAGGAATACTTAAATCTATTAATCATTTTGTTGTTGTTGACTAATGTTCTGTCGCTGGGCTTGATTTGCCAACGCATTCATTTGTTGCTTGTTATTTTGTCATTGAGCTATAATTTCATTATTCTCTGACCTTCTTTGTCCTCTGCTCCTGCAATTGCTGTGTAAGGGTGGTTGATGCCATTTGGGTAAAATAAAAAACAATCCAAACTTTTGTTTTCCAATGAAGCTGCATGGAGCATAAATCCCAGTCAGGTTCAGCTGATTTTCTGCTGTGGTTGCAGCCAGGACTGCTGGCAAAGGACCAAACACAATGAGACAATCCAACCTGGAGGGTGTCTGGATAGGCAAAGAGCATGGTGAGCTAGGCATCTCCTCCATCATAAATTCACCTAGACTGCAGTTTGGGGACTGTTGAAGTCTGGATTGTTTTAAAACTGATAGGCTAGATATGTTTTATATATGTATATTTTATACTTCAAGTATTGCCTCAGAAGTTATTCACAGCAAAATGAATTGGCTTCTGTTTAACTGCAAAATGCCTGCTACACCTTTTCTCTTCTAATTTGGTGATGTGGATTGAAAATTTAAGATTACTTTTATCTTAGAGCACTTCAGAACTAATACTATAGAATAGTTGTTCATAGGGTGAGGGAGAACTTTTTATGTCCTAGTTCTGGCTACATAGTGAAAAGCTGATGTAACATTTTGAAAACAGGGATTTAATGCACTTCAAAGTATTTGAATTCCAATATTCTGAATAGTTCACGGTTACTCTGGTGCATTGATATAATTTTCACCCACTATTTATATTTCACACGACTGTGAAGCCAGACATACTGAGAAGTCTCCCTCAGAGTGCTTCCACTTCAGCTGCAAATTAAATATCCTGAGCATTCATATATTATCATGTGTATCTAAACTCAGACCAAACTATTCAATCCTCCTACCCACAAATAATATTATAATAATGGCAATTAATAAGATAATGGATCTACCACTTGTGTGATAAATTTTCTTTGGAATAATGGGACTGTATAATAAAAAAAGGGAAAAAAAAAAAAAAAAGAAATATCAAACCCTTTCACCACTGAGGGATTTTGTATCATTCATATTGGAATCACAGGAGAGATGAGGAGATGAGAGAGACTGTCCTTCCCTGCCCTGATAGCCTCCAAGATAAGACATTTTTTTGATTACAGAACTCACCTGTTCACCAAGGTTAATAGTGGCTTCTCTTTGGTGTGTGTCCTGTACTGCAGCAGGATAATAACCTGTTAATAAATAGTTCTGCCTTATAGCTCTGTCTGGGTTTAAGGGTTCGACAGAGCCTCCATCCCCAACAGGAACAATTGTGCCTCTCTTCTCTGTGTTCTCCTAATGGCCAGGGCACTGACTCCATGCCTTCAAACCTCTCTCTAGACTTGGATTCAGCTCCAGGCCTGTCATGGAGGATGATTATTATCATTGTTAGCTAACTGCCTTCTCCATCTGTGCATCAACTGCGGGGAGATCCTCCCACATAAAAACAAATCTGGCGGCTGCATGGAAATTTCAGGCAGCTGTGTCCTACATAGGTAGGTTTTATATGTGTTACTGCTGAGCACTCTGCAAAATACACCACCACAGAGACCCTCTCCTGGCTCAGGGGGCATTGGGAATGTGATCTGTTAAAAAGAAAATTAACAACACAGTGAAAGAGGAATGTTTGCTTTTAACAGCTCTTCTTTTCTCTTTTTCCAGGGCTTGTTTTTGCTTTATTTAATTCATGTAATGGCAGCAGTAGGAATGTTGATGTGCCAACATAGATCCAGTGTGTAGTCTAGGAACACTTCACTTATTCATACAGTGGCAGCTTGAGTCTGATTCCACGCATGTTGCACAATTTGGTTCCTAAAAGCTGTGTACAGGGTGTTCTGTGCAGCATGGAGGGCACTTTGGTACCTTGCATCAATGGCCTTGGCTGTTGGAAGGGCACCAAAAATGTTCCTGTTCCTCAATGGCAGTGGGCTAAAGGAGGGGATGCTGAAGGTGAGATGCCAGGAGGGTGAGGGGGAATGGAGAGGGATGGTCATGACAGAGGCAGTGGAGTAACCAGGAGTTGGGCTCTGCTCTGCCTCCCTCACAAGGGCTCTGGATGTCCAAAACAGAACTAGAGCTCCATGGCTCGGGTTAGGGAGGCATTTGGTTCCTGTGGTGTTTTATCCCAAAGTCCAGGTGTGCTGCTTTTCTTATCTTGGCTATAGAAGCCTTGCTTTGTGAGGCCTTCAGCCTTCACAGACTGAACTGTTATTAACAGGGTTTTTTAATATTTTATTTTATATTTTTATATTTTATGCAGCAGCCCTATTTTACTTTATCCTGAGCTACAACTACTAAGACTAGGGTTGCTGGAACAAATTCCCTTCCTTCCATCCCAGACACGGATGCATTTTGGTTTGAGGATGACTCGGGGATAGCTCACAATTACTTTATGATCCTTTTGCATGGAAGATTATTACTGTTCATCACTGACCTGAATATTTTTCTTATGTGTTAATACAACTGCTTGGCACTTTGAAGCAAAATTGAGGTACAAAAAAAAAGCATAACCTCCCACACCAAGGAGCTGTAGTATGAAGTGGTTTTAAGAAACAGTTGTGAAATCCTAATGTCCTGCTCCTAACTTTTGATGTTTAGGAGGCTGATGCATGGCTCCTGTGCCCAGCCATAAGATTTGTGTGGAGCATAGGAGCTGCTGTTCTCCTCCTGGCAGCCCTTGGCAAACATAGGAGAGAGGAAGGCTCAGCACAGAGGACTCTCTTGGAAGGTTGCTGCACCTTCCATCCCTTCAATGGTTTCTGAACAGTATCTTCAATCCTCATGCATTTTCCCAAAACATTTAAATCTTATGCATGGAAATCAAATAGAAAATAAATTACTTTCATTATGTTGGTTTTATTTGTTTTCTGACTTAGTCTAATGCTGAGGATTATTATAGCCAAAATAAATTGCACATTACAAGCAGTACAACAAAGGTATGTACAGTTTCAATGGAAAGAAGTTGATATCAGCAAAAGTGCATAAATATGAGAGAAGCCCAACCGTGCATATTAGGAAGACAATAAATGAAAGTAGGCCATTTTTACACAGTTTTTAAACAAAATTGTTATTCATTACTGCACTGTCTGTGCTTTTGTCCCTTCTCATTCTCCACCTACTCCTCGGTATTGATTTGAGGAAGAAGAATAATAATAATCCACAAAATAGGAATTTGTAGTTTGTGATAACAATTCACATGCTTGACTAGAGAAACTGCACCCTTCTAGAGTCCAACTACCCCAGCCTAAAGGTGGAAACAGACTTCTTGATCATGCACTGTGTTGAGCTGTGAAATTAAGGTAGCAGAGAGCAGCCAAGGCATCGAAAACAGTCACCATCCACTCCACATTCAGGTTTCCTGATATTTTATTCCTTTTTTTTTTTACAGCAGTGCTCACAAATTATCAAATGTATTGTTGTAAACATCAGTGCATTATTGCCGTGGACAAGGTGTACTAAAAAATCTATATTTCATGGAGTCTAAATTGTGCTGAATATCCAAAGACATTCAGTAGCTACTTCAACACTTCCTGCTGGGTTTTTTATGTACTTCAGGGAAATCATTTGGGATGCTTGAGTCACCAAAATTTAAGGTGACATGACAACCCAGAAATGCATTTCAGTCTCCCAGAGACACTTATGTGCCGTAAGAAGAGCAGTTAAACTGAGAATTTCTGTGTTGATTTTGCCAAATTTCCTAACTGTTTGCTTCCATAAAAAAACCTAGAAAATTCCATATTTCACCCTCTTTGCCCCTGAATGACCAACACAGTTGTGCTGTTGGCTGTGGAGCTGTGGAACCAGCAGGGAGCTGCTGTCTGTCCAGGGCAGGAGGGGTGACCTTGGGGGTGAACCCTGCAGTATGCTGGGAAGAGCAAATGGAGAATGTGCTGCTCTAATATTCTACACCACACAGAATTAGAATCCATTTTAATGATGTTCCTTTTTCCTCATGCCCACCCCAAGGCTCGCTCATCATATCAGATGTGCTTTCTTTAAGGCCGAGCTGCAGGGTCTTTTCTGTTACAAGTTCTGACAGGTTTTACTACAAAGATGGAACTCTAGCAGGGAAATCAAACCTGTTTCAGCTTTCTTCCTACATGGAAAAACATGCAATCTGCTGCTCATGCTAAGGGAAACTCCTGGGAGCAAGGGCACAGGATTGAAGTGCACTATCAAGAGCACTCCTTGGAACATGCCCGTGTTCTTGAACAGAGAACCATTCTGATGCTAGAGTGTCTGTGCTGAGTTTGTTTAATAAAAACAGAAGGTTTTTTCCAGTCCATGACCTCTAGCCTTGAGCTGGACATGATCCAGGTATTGCTTTCACACTTCCAGGCAGTGCCTACTGGGTGCCAAATGTCCAGTCATTCTGATGTGGAGTTTATTGGCCATACTGCAAAACCTTGGTGAATAATACATTTCTTCACAAGGAAAAATCCTTTGTAAAACATCACGGTTTATGTTTTCCAGCTGGTTGTAAAGCAGATTTGCCTACTTATATCACAAGCAAATGCCAGTCTGTCTCCTGACCATCCATTTGATCTGTTTCTTGTCCTGTTCAGAAGTGACTAGCTTTAGCCAGGAATTTGTGCATGTTCAGAAGTAAATCCTATACACAGAGTTGGTTTTAAGGGGAGGGTTTTGGTTTTTTCCACAGCACTGCCCAGCATAACTTAGGTATTACAAGGATACCACAAGTATCCTGTCTGTGAAAGTAAATTTCTGACAATGGAAGCTGACAAGAGCCAGTAATAGCAGTAAATTATTTTAACATAGATTTCATATTAAAAATTAGACTGGGTTTATGCACTTTGGTTCTGGATGAAAGGCTGAGACACCTACCATAGTCTTCATTTAAATTCTATCTTCATTCCTGTTGGTCTGTAATAAATAAATATTACGGCATAGTAAGCAAAAAATAAATGTCCTACATAAAAATGTTCCATTTTAGCTTTTCAGGTGTTGCATTAGGGGATTTTTTGTTTGTTTTGTATGTATGGGTTAAATGTGATTTTTTTGTTTGTTTGTTTTTTTTTCCTAAATGACAATTACAGGTATATAAACTAAATTTAGTTCATTTCCCCAGCTTTAACAGATGTTACACTTTTGCCAAGTATTCCCTGGTCAAAAATTTGTGCATTTTAGTCATTTTACTGTTATTTAACTCTTTAAGGATGCTAAGGAAAATGAAAAAGCAATTTTGTTTGAATTAATAGGTTAAAATAACATTCTGTCTTCTTTCTTTAAGCTTTATAGTTTATCCATGCATTGATTAAAAAAAAAATATATATATGCACAAGAAGATTCCATAGGACAAAAATGAAATCTTTAATGACCTAAATTATTTTAAAATTTTATCAGAATTTAACTTGAATTTCTTGCAAATCAGTATAAATGAGTGGACTTCAGTGAGATTATCCTAGTTGGAGATTTATTACATGGCCTGCATTTACAACTGTTATATTCAGTTGACTGCATTTGCCACTTTTCTTTAGACTCTTGACAGAATTCCAAATGTGGGTGGACTAATTGTTGAAGCGAATTTAAATTTATGAAGAAAGAAATGCACTTATTTTTTCTAAAGCACGTCTGAATTTGAAATAATAATTAGAAAAAAAAAAAAAAAAGATAGCAGGTTGCACAAAACAAAAATTATTAAGATAATGCTATTTATTTACTAATTGGATAGTTAAGTGACCTTGACAGTGCACAAGGTCATGAAAATATTCTGAGGGTGCTTTTTGAGATTTCAAAAAGGATTCTGCTTTATGGTAGAATGGCTTTGAGATTCTCAGTTTTTCGTCTCAGCAAAAATTCATAGTGATACCTTAAAACACCCAAGTGCTGAATGGATCATTCTCACTGGTGCCATCCCTGGGTGGAATGAGCTGACAGCCAGGCCACAGTTTCAAGGAACAGATGAAAGGGCATCAGGTAATATTTTTATTTGGATTTTACAGATAAAGAGGAAAGCCAAAAGAGTTTTAGTGGTTTTTCATGAAGTCTGCTGCCTCACAGGGAAATAAACCGAAATTTCAAAGCACCAAAAGCATGTAGCTGTAGGTCCTCTCCCTTATGACTATGGCACTGTAAAAGTAGTGTATTTGCTGACTTTCTTTTCAATTGGTGCCAATGAAATTAATCACTGGGTTAATTCTAACCTCAGTTTTGCTGACTCGCCCAAACCGTGCTGTCATATATTATTACAGCAATTTATACAGGCTGACAGTTTTATACTCCTGAGGTTGAAATTTTAAAAATGTGATATTATTTATACGAACGTGTTAAGTGACAAGAGAATTCACTAAATGTAAAAGCATGGGCCAAAATTCCTCAGAGCTTTCCCTGCCTAAGTGACCAGCTAGTGAGATTTTATGTGTCGTTTGAGCCAGTTAGACAACTTGTCTCCATAAATCTCCTCAGCATCCAGCCAGGTGATAAAATTTGTGTCAGACACGACTGTGCTGTTTATCATTTCATGTGCAAGTTTGTACACATTCCCACTCCTCCCCACTGCTATTAGATCTAAGTAGACAAGTATGATCGATGTGTCCTGTGCAAGAGTGCTGATCAATATATCTTCCCTTGCGAGAAAATAAAGATTTCAGGTTAACAAGTTGGTGGAATTCCACTGATCTTCATTGTTGTGTAGATTGTGAATTTCCCAAGAGGACAGAGTAATAGTCAGAGGTTATCAGTATGGTTTTCCCTGCTGAATAATGTATCAATTAGTATAAAGCATTGCCAAGAAGTTTCTGTCAAAGTGTGTTCTCTTTTTCCAAAAGACTCCATGGACACTCCAGGATTTTTTTTTTTTTTTTTTAAATTTATACTTATGAACAGAAATAGAAGGAAATCTTTTTTTTAAGGAATTGGAGAATTCTCCCTATCTCCTCTTTCCATGGAGAATAGTAATTTTCCCCTTCTTGACATGTGGTACCAAATATCTAAACTTTGTGGATTGTTTCCAGATGAAAAATAACAAAAAAAAAACCCAAAAAAACAAAAAAAACAAAAAAACCCAAACAAAAACAACAACAACAACAACAAAAAAATGTCAGCATATCTAGAGCTTTATGCTCTTTGTGTACTTAGTATAATTTACACTACAAATGTTTGTCTTGGAAAACCTTGGAAAGGAAGAGGCCAGGAGCATCCCACATGGGCAGTTGCCTCTCATTGTAGAAGTTAAACCAGAGGTCTCAGGTGATCACTCCTCCACTCCTTCTCTGCTATTGATTCTAAAAAGACAAATCAGGTTGAACAAAAAACTTCTTAATTAATTGTCAGAGATTTACCTCGAGTGTACCTAAAGCAACACAATAACATTTCCTTTAAGACTAAAAACTTGCTTATCAAAAAAAAAAAAAAAAAAAAAAAAAAAAAAAAAAAAAAAAAAGAAAAGAAAAAGAGAGTAAATCTTTATCAGTTGAATCTTGGAATGTTTAACAGTGCCATCTGGTGACCTCTGCCATAACGACAGCGATGTCACTTGGAGCACCCTGCCTGTGGGGGTCTGCACAAACACCTGTGAGTTTCCAAACTCTGCTTAGGGACAACCTGAGACATTTGCTATTTCTGTTTGTCTTCCTTCACTCTGCAGCTTCCAAAACTGGGATAAGCTGATTCATGCAGTCTTATTTTTGTCCTAATGATAATAACAACACATTGGAATAATATCCATGCAGTATTTTATGGTTATACAATTACCTGTAGGAAGGCATGTGTGATTGTAGCTGGGTAGCCAGACATTGGCCCAATTAATAGCTCCTTTTTGAAAGATTCCTATGAACTTGTATCATCTAAGGGCAAATCCCTTAAATCACTGATGAGGACTCCATTTTCAAAGATGGAACTTAACCATGGCAGTTTCCCTTCTTTTCTTCTCTGAATTTGTTTTTAATAATATTGTTTGTAGAAAAACCTCATACACTTATTTATAGTAAAAACTTTAACCTTCCCCTAGTGATATGTTAGACATTATTTATATTCTTAATCCCTCGATGTTTTGTGCATTGACATTTGAAATATTGCAGGACAGAGACTCTCTAAGAATGAGTTGTGGGGATCTCGCTATTGATCTCTGAAAAATAGTAAAACAAGCTGTTAGAACTATTTTTGGTTTTAATTTTGTTTAGAAAAATATTCAAATGAAAGTTTTGAAAAGGTTTTTGGAACAGCAGCAAAATAAAATATTGAATCTTGTATTTTTCTTCATGGCTAAAAAATCAGCGCAAGAATGCTCCTCCCTGCAGACTGAGGAAAAAAAATGAAGTAGTTTATGCAGTTTAGATATTTTTCCTAAAGTATCTTCTAAGAATGACAGAAGGAAGTTCTTCATTGATTGCTGGGCTGTAGTCAGTACCTTTAGACAAACACAGAATTTCCCTCTGAGCTCAGGGACAGCCAGCACTCCTTTGCACTCACGTGGAATAGATGCAGGGAAATGAACAGAGATAGAAAACCCACAAACAGCTTAAAAATTCTACTTGTGTCTTCTGCCCCTTAAAGAGGCCTTTGTTGTGTTTTTCCCAGTTAGGAGAAAAGTCAAAAATGGAGAACCAGACCCAAGCAATGGGGGTCATTTGTGTTTTGTTTTGTGTCCATGCAAAGCCATTTTATCCCAGCTCTTCTGGTGATAATATTTCTTCATTTTCTTATGTCGGTTGTCTCATCCCTAAGTAATGATTGCATATCCTGATCACTCCTTTCTTTGTCACACATTATTCCAAACTCAGCTTTGGCAAACCATTCCCTTCCTGAGCATCAGGTGAGATGTGCTGTTCAGAAATTGTGGCACTCTGTTTGCACCTGCACTTGGCTGCTGCCCTGCAAAGTGCTTTGTGTGAAAACATCCTGCTCCTGTGCATGGAGAGAGATGCTGCATGTGCCTGAGGTTTGCAAAGCTCTGAAGCATTGTAGGGATGCATCTGCTGTGTTGATCTGAATTAAAAAAAAAAAAAAAAAAAAAAAAAAAACCCAACAAACTTTTTCCTGGAAAAGAGAGATTGGTAAAAGAGTAGGACTCAATGAATGGTTTTGGTGGTTTTTAACTAAAATTTCAGGTTTTGCTGAGTACTATGAAAGTGATGGCGAATTTTAATCACTATTTCAGAATATGTTGTCCTGAGTTGCACAGAATTTTGGGAGAAGACCCCTTTCTTTAACTTAAGTGTTCCAATCATTTCATAGGAATCAGGAGACACTCTTTCAGACTGTCTGCTTGAGTCAATGTGAACTTTTCTCTGAATTTCTTAACGCAGTTTACTGGACCATCATTCTGAAACGTATTTTGAGTAAGCAGCTCTCAATCTCCATTGGCACTTAAAATATTTTAATATGAGAAACCTTTCAGTAAAAACTGCAGCCTAAGTTTATATCTCTGGAGGATAAGTACTGATTTTTAGAGAAATTATCTTTTTATCTTTTGGGTAAGACTTATATTTGATTTGTAAAATAGAAAATCTTAGCCAAGACTAGTCCTGGTGAGATGTAATTCCAAGTCAGGCAAGTGAGATTTCTGTTTTCATCTCCCACAAAGTGGATATCAATCAAAGTATTTGGGGAGTGAAAGATTGCTTCTCCCTCACTGTTTTGATAATAAATGTCTAAATTTGTCTTGAAGTGTTATTGACTAACTGTATTAAAAATGCTCAAAATGCAAATAAAATACTTCGCAAAACTGGGGAGAGATGAGTGTAGGGAAGCAAATTTTAGTGAACAAGGATGATGAAGTTACATGTTTTTAGGATTAGTGGAGCAAGCTAAGACTCCTCATCCTCTGAAATGATTGTCCATGTTGGAATATTTTTGGGATCTGTAAAAGCATGAGTGAGTGGGATAGGGATTGCTGCTCTGTGTCTTTTCAGTGACAAAATTTAAAATTCCTCTCCAAAGAATGTTGTACATGGGAGTTTTAATGTGTGCAGGGACAAATTTGGTATGAAGAATTGGAATAGAATTCTCAGAATGTTATGAGATATACAGCAAATACAGAATATATATAATCTGACATGAATATATAGAGAGTGTGAGAGGCTGCTAAGGGGAAGTTACTGACATAGCCTGTTTTTGGTCTTCCCTGGACTGTCAGCGACTGAGCCAGATCCACCACTGGCCAAATACCTTATTAATTCTGAACTAGAAAATAGCTGAGAAGAATGGTTTCTGGGGAAAAAAAAAAAAAACCAACAAAAAAAAAAAAAAAAAAAACAAAAAAAAACAAATTAAAAAAACAAAACCAAACAAAACAAAAAAAAACTCCAAAAAAAAAAAAAAAAAAAAAAAAAAAGAAAAAGAAAAAAGAAACAAAACAAACAAATCCCCCAAACCCCTCAAAACTAAACCTGAGAATACACATTTTTGGCTAACCCAGACATTTTTGTAATTCCCTTTTTTTCAGTTTACTCAGGGGATTTGGTGAAGGAAATAAAATTAATGTTATATTGTTGCACAGTTGCTTCATTTAAATGTATATACAGGCTTATAGGTTTCACTTTGCAGATGTATACTCATGAATAAATAAGGCATATTGTTCAGGAGAAAGATACATAATTTGAGATGTGTTTCCTTTTAAGAGTTGTCAGATCTAGGTCTTTTCTGAACTGATATAGTTCTTTTTTGTTTGTTTGTTTTGTTTGGTTTTGGTTTTTTTCTTCAATTTTGGTTATCATGCTTATTTTATCCTTGGATTAGCAATGAATTACATTTCTAGAAAGAAGACAGACTCTAGCAAGTATCAATCCTAAGCCTCAGAGTGAAGAGATCCCTCAGCTTTGAAACTCCCTGCTGCAGCAGGGGCAGAGTTTGATCCATAGCAGGAGGAGCAATTATCTGTGTCCCGGAGGATCCTGTGCTAACACTGATGCCTTGTTTTGTACACAGGTCATGAATGCTCTAATGACCACAATTCATGTTGCCATTTAGAGACCAGGAGAGCACGCTGTGCTCCCCCTTGCTCTTACAAGACTCACTGACACAAACAATCAGGTCAAAATCACAGGATATATGAAGTTGCTTTTATCATATCGGCTCGGCTAACAAGGCAGCAATAAATGTGTGTAAGCATTTCCATTATACATACAAGCTTGGCCTTTTAAATCTGAGCTGTTAAAACATTCCAGAAGATTAAACACAGTGTTTGCTAGCTTATTAAAAATACACAAAAAAAAAAGAAAAAAAATAATCTATTACAATAGAATTCTTCATGTTCATCAAGTGTTCTTTTGAATAAGAGAATGGCAAATTTTGAATGTGCAAGGCCACCTGATCAGTGATTTTAAATGGTTATATTCTGCTTTATCATGTGCAGTAAGTTGCATTCAAACACAAAACAAACCCGAGGAATCAGTTAGCTCAACTTAAGCCAGGGAGAAGCAGCAATGTCAATGCACAAAGTTTACTTACAGAGTTCTCTGCAAGGGTGTGAAGGGCAGGGAACTCCCTGTGAGCCTTTCAGGGTCACTCTGCTCCCAGGGTGGGGATAGAGTTATTTGCATACAGATGTTTGATCTCAGCATGCTCAGGGGATGTAGTTCAGGACCAGCTCAGGTGGGTCATAGTCTTTTTTTTTTTTTTTTTTCCCTCTGTTTCCTGCAATAACTGTGTTTTTTTACAAAATTAGTGCAGAACTTGATAGTTGTTTCAGATTCCTCATTATATTCTTGTTATCCCAACCTGGAGCACTGAGACTGTAAATCAGCAATTCCACATTCTTCCTTCTTACTCATTCAAGCAGGAGCCCACCTCTGCTGAATGTGTAGCTGTATTAATTACTGAGGGGATTACATGGGACTCTTGTTAACAACTTCGAAAACAGCACATATTAAACAGGTCTGTGAGCTGGTCCTCATGAAATTTCTTTTCCAGGAAGCAACATTTATGTAAATGGGAAAAAAAAAACAAGCAAACAAATAAAAATAAGTATAAAAAACAGGTCCTGGAAAGATTTGAAAAAGTGATGCAATGCAAAACACTAATTGGTGAATGCATCAAGGGTAGAACCAGGAGGGACTTCAGTGGATAAAGATATTGATGACAGATGGGTTTTCTAAAGCAAGACAGTGACTAAAATGGTGCCTTCAGACAATGCAGGGTTTTTTTTCTGTGTTTGATTTCCAAGGAAAACAATGCAGTAACATGTTAAAGTTTGCTAATGACATTAAGCAGTTGGGAGAAGCCAGTTCAAAGGAAATTTCAATGTTCCAAATTACACAGTGAGATTAAGGGAATACACAGAGATGTAATCAAGATGCAGTATAAATTAGATCTGGGAAAAAAAAAAAACAAAACAAACCAAAAAACCAAGAACAGAACTAGAGCAAGGGTATAAAGTCGTCATGTAAATATCTGTATTCTGTAGCATCTAATTGGTGAGCCTGAATGATTAGTTGGCTTCTTTTTTCTTCCCCATACTCCTTTAGAAACAGAACAATCACAGATATTTGAAAAAAACTGAGACAGAGAGGCCAAAACCTGAGACCTTAACATTGTATCTGCAGCTCTGAGAGGTTTGCTCTGAAAATGTTCCCTTGATCCATGAGTGTTGGCTTCTTCGTGCTGTTAAGCTGCAGGTGAAGTGTTTCAGGTTCAGTTTTAGAATCAATCCAGGCTGAGCACCAGCCCCAGCTCAGGTATTGACTGAAAATGAAAGTTCAGGAGCTGAGTCATCAGTCCTAAACAAACTAAATAAAATAAAAACTCTGTTAAAGCACAGGCTGGGGAGGAACAGAGAGCAGAGACAATTTTTTTTTTCCTGTAAGCTATTTATTTATCCCTATGGATGACTGCAGGAAATACAGACTATGTTTTTTTTTTTAAGAATTAGTAAAAGTTACAAGGAATGTACAGTTTATAGTGCACAGAGAGTTGAGGAGAATTCTGCTAAGTTAGTTTTCTTTTCCTTTTTTTATTTAAATATATCCATGTCATTTCCTATGAAGGAATGAACCTAAAAGAATTGAATACCAGGTGCCAACACAAGTTATTTGAATGACTGGAACATACATGCCTTGGCTGGCTTCTGATTTTGGCAAATAAAGAATGAAGATTAATTATTTCACTCTGTGGTGTTCCTTAAAACATTCAGCAAAAAAACCTGCTTTGTAGTGACCACACCTGTTAGTATTTCATTGTCCCATCATTTCTTTTTTTTTGTCACAATACGTGGCACACAGACATCATAGACCTCCCATTTGATATATGTCCCCATCCATCTGCTGTGCCAAATAAATCTCCTCAGATAGTGATAGATATAATATTTTAAAGGACTGACAGAACTAGTTTATACAGAATTCCTTTTGTTGGTTTGTTTGTTTGGGTCTTTTTCTTTTTTTTTTTTTTTTTTTTTTTTTCGTGTTGTTGAGGTGATTCAGTGAAAATAAGAGTGAAAAGTTTGTTTGTAGGTCAAAATCTTGTGGTATTTTTTTTTTTTTTTTAAGCAGGGGAAAAGGGTGCAAGCCATTGATGATCCTGCACATAATTCACCTTGACATTAAAATCATTTTATGTAGATAATCTGTCAATAGAAGCAATGCAGAAAGACATGCTCATAGTGCTGGAACAGAAGCTGTGCTCAACCTGAAACTTCTCAGGGCAAACAAAATGAGAATCAAACATACCACATCCTAGAGAGCATTGTGTGAGGAAGCTGAGGAGAACATATTGCCAGCCTGAAGATTTCTGAGGTATCCAATGAAATGCCAAGCCAGACCTTTGAGCAGAGAATAAGAAAGCCTCAGACAGCTCCTCTCTCCACCTCTGAATGCAGAAATTTTCCAGGCTAATGACTTGACCTTTATGTTGTGTAAGAGGAGCCCATAATTTTTCAGGAGTGCTCAATAGAAATGAAATGTGATCTTCTTTTCAAAGTAGTATTTAGTCACCAGAACTCTCTGGAGAGCTTTTCTGTATTAAAAACATATTATAGGGTAAATACAGTTAAACTCTGTGAGTGGATGTGGATGAGGTTAAGAATTTTGTTTCCTTTATTCCAGTGGAACATACCCATTGGACTTTAATGCTTTCAACACTTAGCACTTTACCTGCTGATTTATACATGCATTGCAAGTGTTCACTGGCTTTCAGTTCTAGCAGGGTCCACTGTGTCCTCCAAGGGGGGGGGGGGGGAAATTCTGTGTTTACCAGTAAGAAATTTTCATCTGCACTATTTTTTTGTTTATTTTTCATTTCTCCTTTTATTTGCATTTCAAATACACACCAGCTTTGCCTGGTTTTTTGTTTTTGTTTTTTTTTTTTTTTTAAGATTCTAGCCTTTCTTAATTGACCTTTTCACCATGTTTGGATTTGGCAGGTTTTTGATGCTCACGCTCGTAGCAGTGCTGGGAATTTCAGTGCACTCAGCCATTGCTGCATATTTCTTAAAATTATCAAATATGGCCTTTTGGAAGAAAAGGTTGGGAATTCATCACTTTGCTGAATGAGTGATGAAAATAGTTAATTAATTTGCTTGTTGTGCCACCAACCAGGTGACACAGCAGCATTGCTTCCCAGTGTAAATCTATGACAGATCTTCAAATTTGATGAGATTTAGGAGACAATCAGATCTTAGCTAAAAGAATTCAGTTGCTTTCAACTTTCACTTAAAAACATCTGGAGAATCTGTCTTAACTGTGGAGTTTCAAATTGTTGCACTCTTGTGCCTTACTCCACTGTAAGTTCTCATTTTGAAAATAGCTTTATGTATTTTCACGGCAGATTTTGTCATAATGCCAAAACTTTGCAAAATTTAAAATACAGTTATTTTTAGTGCATAGAGTAAATATTTTATCTGAACCAAGAGAGCAATAAATTAACAATTTTTGCTCTTTTTAAGAGCAGAGTCACCCCTGTGCAGCTGCTGTCTGGCCACAGACAGTTCTACAGCATCTGTGTTTTCATTTATTGAGAGGGAATTCTCACTCACAGCTTCAGCTCACAGTGCAGCTTAGGGCTTTGCCAAATTATTCGCATATCTTTCAGACATTCCAAAGGTTTTAGCATGCAATAGAGAAGTAATCTATGGGCCAATATAACAAACAAAGTGATGAGGAAGGTCGTGCACTGTGACCACCATTAGCCTGCTAAGTGTGGCCAGGTTCAAAAGCCATGACTTTAAATTACAGGGCCTTGGCTTGCTCTGCAAGCAATTGCTCCCTCTCCTTCGGATCCACTTCCAGTTGCCAGTGCTATCCTTTAATGTGGGGAGGAATAAATGATTGAACTTGCTGCTGCAACCAGGATGTTCCTGACTTAAGAATCCTTTAAAAGGCTGTTGACCCTATTGAGGTTTTTAACTTTGCAGAAATTCAAGCAGAGCAATTTAGATGCTTGAGGAATGTGGTTAATTAGAAGTTTGTTTTTTTTTTTTTCCTGCCTGAGCTAAGTGGATCGAACTGTGGGAATGCTGATATAAACAAGTTACTGGATAACCCACAAAGGTTATTTAAATTGTTGATCAGGGAATAAAACAAGTGTAAGAAATTATGCAAGTTAGAAATGCAGGCAGCATTGATACTGAGTGGCATAAATAGAAATGAATCCCTTGGATACCAAATAAAAATTAAACACCTTTGTATATCAGTAATTATCAGCCAGAAGTACCAGATACATAAAATTACTAAGATCAACATGCATGGCCTGCTCTATTGGAGTGTACATTGAGTGAAGTTTGGGGGGTTTTTAGGTTTTGGGTTTTTTTTTTTTTTTTTTTGGAACTGTATGAAAACTTCTAAAACTCAAGGCTCACTCACACATTTGTTAAATGAGCAATCAACCTGAGAGATTTCTTCTGTCTTTACTAGACACTCAAGCAGCGTCTCACAGAAATATTTCTGTATTTTTTTCCAGTTTCAGGTTTTGGCTGGACTAGTTAAGTTTTGATTGCTGTAGAGTGCAAAGGCTGTCCCAATCTGGAAAGGTAGACTTGCTCATTTGTAGAGAGATGTCACCTTCTTGAAGTATTTTCTATCTCAAAGGCTTCTGTTTCAGGTTTACTTCAGTATTTCCTCTGTATTTCCTCATTTTGTGCCAGTTAAAACGTTCAGCAGGCAGTGATAGGTAGGTACAACATTTCTTCCCCAGATCCACAGGAACTGTAGCAGCAAATACTCCCCTGGGCTGTCTCAGCGTGTCAGATCTGATAACTATTACGTTTCAGCAAATATCTACCATTTCTGTACATAATTGCATTACTAACATTATTATTACTTTGCAGTAAGCAAAGAAAACAGAGGTGCAGAGGTAAACAGCACTTACAGACTGGTGCCTGCCTCCACCTTGTGCTGCCTCTTGTTCTCATGACAGGAAAGTGACTTTCAGCTCATGTTTGCTTTTTATTTGGTGCTGGATCTGCAGTGTAACTGGGCTCATTAATAGTTATGGTGCAAGGGGGTTTGTGGCTACTCCATTTTTTTTTTTTTTTTTTTTTTTTATTATAAATGTAAAGATAAATTATACAAATAATAAAAGGAAAAAAAAAAAAAAAAAAAAAAAAAAGATTAAAAAAAAGTGTTAGTCACATTCCTGGTAGTATTATTGATCAGTAGCTAGTACACCTGGCACCACCATCAGTTGGAGACATTCACTGGCCTCTGGCTGTCAGCTCCTGGGAAGATAAACCAGAGGAAAGATGACTCTGAGCATGTCTTGTTGGTAGTATATTTTCCTAAGCATTTGCTCCTGGCAATTTTCAGAAAGAGGACACAGCCCTGATAGATTTTGTGACTGTGCCAATATGGGACTACATACATCTCCCCCAGCTACTTTCCTCTGTTTTTTTCACTACTTTTTGTTTTTCTTATTTTACAAACTGATGATATTTGTTCAGGAGTGTCATGGAGCAGATGAGAACCCTCTATCCCATGGACATATTAGACATCAGGATGTATTGGGGACTATTTGGAAGAACTTTCTTTCCCTGCCCTAGTAGATTCAGTCTCTCCAGGTTATCACTGCAAGTTCCATGACAAATTTCACAGGAGCTATACACCAGGTCATTTCTGGTTTATGCCAGAAGTAATGAATCTGTTATGCCAAGGAGGCATCTTTACCAAGGTCCTCTATCAGCCTGGATAGAGTTGCTTCTTTATATCTTTCTTTAGCTTGCAACTGTGCCTTACCTGTCCCTGGCAAATGACTAGAATGAAACCTTGTAAATACCAGGCTCTAAACTGGGATCAAAGAGTAACACAGCTGATAGAAGTTTTAAGTTCTTGGCACTTTTGGTTGATTGCTGGAACTAGAATTGGGCTGTATTTTTTTGTCAATATTCCAAATATTACCAAATATTCACTCTGCAGTGCTTTCAGCCCTCTCCCAGGTGCTGAAGCCCTTGTTGCAGTTCTTTTCCATTAAGAGTATCCTTTAACTTTTCTACCTTTTTACAATGAAAAATATATTTTGTCAGTAGTAATTGCATTACTAGTCACTTTGTCCTGATTTGTCTTACCATTGTGAGACAAATGGACTTCATAATCTGTCTAGACAGTCTGCTTGTTACTTTAACAGATGTTTGATCTCCCAAAGCAAGACTTCCCTCTGCTGTTTTCTAGAAACCTTTCAGATACAGCTTTAATTCATTTTTATGTGTCCACCCTTTGTTTTAAATCATATTTTTCATTTTTTTCTGAGACATCTGTGAGCTATGAAAGTACCTGCACTCTTTGTTCCATCACGGATCATCAGGAGGACCAGTTTCTTTCTACTTCCCTTGGAAACTGAATTCCATTGCAACATTTACATTGAAGCTGTTAACTGGATCCAGAATTTTTAAAGGGGTTTTCTGGTTTGGTTTTTTTTTTTTTAGAATATGGTATTTTTTTTGTTTTGTTTTTGTTTGTGTGTGTTTTGGTCTTGTTAGTTATTTTTTTTTCTTAATTTGCATTTTGTTTTTTCACACAATCCTATTTAGTCACAGAGAACCTCCAAAGCTCTTTTCCCTTTGCCAAGAACTGCAACACAGATGATGTCCCCAGCTCTCCAGAATACAACTCAGCAGCTTCTCTGCTTAACTTTGCTTTGTTTTTGGTTGGGTTTTTTTGGTATTTTGTTTTTTTGTTTTTAAGGGCAGAGCTTCCAGAACCTCCTTGGCTGTGCCCCAGGCTTATTTGCAGCTATTTCTTTATTTCTTTATTTCTTTATTTCTTTTTTTCTTTTTTTCTTTTTGTCTCTGCTTCACCAGTCTTTCTACTTTGTTCTCAATAATAGAAAAACAGTCCCAAAATAATGCTCAGTGAATCTCCTGTTCCCAAATGTCTTGTCCGTGCCCTATCAGGCTGAATAGTAGCAGCTACCAATGTTTTTTAAGGAAGTCTCAATTTATTTCAGTTACCTGTTTCCACAAAAGAGCTTTCCAGCTTTTTACCAGCATTTCTAATAAATTCACTCAGCTAATTCTGAGACATTTCATGCACTCAAGGACCTGAGCACAGAAATCTTAAAAACAAAGCAGTTCACTTTTGGATTAGTCAGCATTTAACTCCACTAGAAATAGGCTGCAGACAAGGAATTCTTCAAAAAAATTAGAGAGAAAGATTCAAAACTAGAGGGCTTTAATTTTTTTTTTTTTAATTATTATTATTATTTTGAATGTTGGTATGAGTTTCATTCTTGATGTATAACAGATTTTTTTCCCCTAATTTTAGCTATAAGGGAAAAAAAATAAAAAAATCCTTGTCTTAAAAGAAACAAACAAAAATTTTGCTGCGATTTCCTTTCTTAACACTGTTTATTATCCAGAAGGATTTCACTGTTTTTTTATTTCTTTGATGTGTTAGTATGTCTTTTTATTTCTTGGTATTTTTCCCCATAAAAAAATTTGCACCTCCACATTTTTTTAGCAGGATCTGTGTATGTGAATATCTGCCAAATTCTTTTGATAAGTGAATGGTTCTGCACAAATTCAGTTATCTAGAAATATTCAAACACTGTTCTATTAGTAAATAAATATATATATTTTTAGTAGTATTAGGATGAGTTCAATATTGTGGAATTTGTAATTACACAGTTTGGAAAGAAGGATGGTTTCCAGGCACCTCTTTTTTCATACTGCTATATTTGTGGTGGTTTAATAATTAAAAATAGAGTTAATTAAATATGGGTTAAATCTATTCATTGATAGTTGATGCAGTGCAAGTTGAGAGCTCTCTGAATTTATATATATGCATTTTTTCTCACATTTATACACCTGAATAACCATATCTTTATTTCCTTCTTGTTTTCTGTGGTTTCTGGACAGACTAGAGACTTGTGAAAAAAATGAAAACCAGGAAGAATAATGTCTGCATGTCTGCATCTTTATTGACAGAGAGAGCTGTTTAGGTCCTGGAAGTAAACCATTAAATATTTCTTACATTGTTATCAGAGGATGCTGCCCTTCATTCCTTGTCAGCTCCGTATCTTTTTCTGTTCTTAACACAGCTCCTTGTTCCTTCCTGTCAATCCCAGCTCTGGTTTCTTGCCTATTGAGATTTTTCCCCTTTTTTCTTTCATTCAGACTCCAGATCTGAGCCTGGTGTTTGATTCTCTTGCCCCTGAGGCTGGAAGAGCACCAGAATAGAGAGAACCCTCAGCAAATGCAATGATGAATCTGTTTCATATCTTGCTCTCCAATGACATTGCAGAAAGATTGCAAACCACTCTCACACATATTATTTCAGTATTTGTGGGTGTGTTCACAAGACCATTGTGAGTTTGTAGTGACAAGAATGCTCATAGAAACTCAATTCTCAAAATAAAAGTGAAAAATTGCTTCAGATGCACTAATTTAATATTCACATCAGGAAATAATTATAGTTACTGCAGCCATCCACAAACATGATAGAAACAGGATATGGGATCTGTGATTTCTGACAATTATCTCATCCTGTAAGTGCTGAGTAACAAATCCCCTAGAGAAACTCAAACACTACTAGAAACTTCACACAAAGAATAATTTACAGAAATAGTTCACAGGGTGTTTCCAAAGGCAATAATAAAAATATTTGGAAAAAAAAAAAACTCAACAGAAAAAACCAAAACAACTCTGCAGTCTTGTTATGAGTAAAAATTAGATCTTAAATCATCTAGTAAATTGTTAATTATTTATCCATCTCTTCTTGGGAGTTCAAGTGAGTGTAATTGGTTGGTCCCTAATGAGATTTGGTGAGGATTCACATTTTTTTCCTGTTAAATTGATAAGAATCAAATTAAGAAAGCCTCTGAGTATGTCTGTCAAAGGTGTGTATGCAGATGGGCTAATTCCAATGGTGCTGGAAAAGGTCTGCAAAGGTAGCAGGAGAGGAAAAGAAGGTTGGGAGCAGAAGGAGGAACTGAATTGGTGGAGGTTTTCTTCTCTTTTTCTGTTTTGATAAAATGCAGATTAAACCGTCTGAATTAATGTCTGCTCTCTAAATAGACCAAGTGCCACTGATGTGAGGCTTTCCAGTTTTCCAAAGTATCACCAAGAAACAAACCTCAAATAAAACTAGATTAAATATTCTGTGTAACAAGGAATGCAGAAGTGCACTTCTGCAGAAAAATCAAATGCTGCATGAGATGGGAACTCAAGCCCAAAGTTATGCATAAGAATTCAGTTTATTTTGGGATAACCTTCTTCTTAAGTCCCTGTGCTTTTAGCCAGTACAAGATAACTGTGTGCTGTGCTAGAGGGAAAACACCCAACCCAACCAACAACTAGGACCTGAACGCCTCAGATAAATTTGCTTTTCTACTGCATTAATATGATTTTCATCAAAACAAAGTAGTGCTGTTTTAATGAATTTTAGAAACCTAAACTATAGGGGCCTCATGTCTTTCATATTTTGAACTCTATGTCTGACAAGTGGCAATCAATAAGGGAATGTTACCTGTGTGTCTCCTGTACCTTTTTTCATTGCTTTCCTTGTCTTCAGCTTTTATAGCTCCATTAAATGGTCATTACAGCCACAGTGATTCAGAAGTCTTAAGCAATACTTTCCAATTTCAAGTTTGTATAATAACCACATCTTAATTTCAAATGGGGCTTAAGATAAAATATATATTTCCAAAAAGGCACTGCTTGAATGTGCAGTGTTTGGGCTGTGCTTTGTCAGTTTAATCCCACAGACAAATGAGGATGAAGGGCTGGCCATGCCCAAAAAATACCTTAGAAAGAGACCTTCACAAAACAAAACAGGTGTGATAAATGGCTTGTGGTGAACAGAGAGACAAAGCCTTTCTGCTGTTTGGTGTTTTTGCTGATCACACAGGGCTGCTCTCCATGTCCTGGCTGTCTGCTGGTAGCCTGGGGTGACCTCCCCAAGACCTACCCATCTGCTGCCTGCCTGCCATCAGCTGTCCTCTGCATGGCTAGAAATGCTCCTCAGAGCTGGAGCAGACCCAGCCACCTTTTAAAAAGTCCTTGTTTTGGAACAGGGAGAAGTGGCTTTCTGCCCCTTGAGCTGCATCCAGAGCAGAGTCAACAGGAGCAGCAGATCTCCTTTACCCCCACTAAAGCTGTCTTCAGCAAACTTTGAAAGTACTGATAGCAGTAATGATAACACCTCTGCATTTGTAATGTGATTATTTAGATTTTAGTGCAAACAGCACGTGCTAGCTCAAATTCTCTCGTTTAAACAGCCAGGCATCACATTTCAAGGGTGCATTTGAACGTCACTTCAGAGGTTTTGATGTTTGCGTTGGGAGCTGCCTGATGTAAGAAATTAAAAGACCTCTTGTGCCACTCTCAAGAATCAGATTCTTCACTCTGGAAGGCATCTGCCCCAAATGCTGGATCTCAGCACACCTGGTAAACATCTGACAAGGAGAGCTCTGGCAGGGGGTTGAGCCACACCAGATTGCTGGGAACACACTCAGCTAAAACTCCAAGTGATGTGTGCAATTGCAGAAGCTATTTTTGTTACAAATGCTTAAAAATTCCATTCTCAAAAGACATTTTGAAGCATTGACAATAAACAACGAGGTCTTTGATTTCTCTCTTGTTTCATGGAAATGTTTTGGTCAGTTTTTTTTGAGGTGGGAATGGTTAGTATTGTATTTAAAAATGTTACTGGCACATAAAAGACTTTGACACATACAGCTTCACTCAGGAAGCACAACATCAATATATAAAACAGATAAACATTTTTTGTTTCATTATTATGGTAGAAATCAAAAGAATTAATCTTGATTTAGATCAATGTAAATTAATATAATTTGACCCAAAGTTACTCTCTTATTATGGTGTTTGTTATTTTGTCCTTGATAAATGTATCAGAAGACATTTCTTACTATGAAAGTTCTACTATAATTAGTGTCAAGTCTAAGTAAATAAAATATTGTAGTTGAGTGACAATAATAAGGTTATTTATTTTGCTGTGGCCTTAAATTAAAGCTGTGTTTGCTACACCTTGTAGAAACCAGCAATCAGACCTGCTGCATCTGAGAAAGATCACAGTTCACCTCACACATTTCTTCTAACAAATACATTAAAAAAAAGACAGTCATCAGAGAATAAAATAATTGCATTTGGATGTGTGGAGCACTTATCATTAGGTTTTATTCTTTAATACAAATAGGTTTTTACTGAAAGTAAGAACAGACAGCAAATTTTCATCTTCCCTTCTGTAGCTTCTCCTAGAACAGGGTCTTTTTCTTACATGTTTGTTGAACATAAAAATGACAACAGTTCCTTCAGCTTTGTGTAATTTAGATGACTATGCCCTTGGCTAGGAAAATGAGTTATACCTGGGAGTTTGTTAACATGATCAATTAAAATCTGAATACTTATGGATAGAAATCCCAATGAAACTTTCTGCTTTGCAACATCTTTTCCTAGTGCTGTCTGTTATTGCACTATTTACTGTAGCATCAAAATTGGTGGAATTTGAGGCTTCAGATGCTCTTAGGGAGGAATGTGTGGTAACTTCTCCAAGTATTTCATGTCAGAGTGGTAAAATCCTGCTCAAGAGGAGCCGTAACTTCCACTGAGAGCAGCTGGAAGGGCAAAGGGGACTTTTGGTGAATTTTGTGGGTGTGCTTCCAAGGCCTTTCAAAGGAGCTCTGATAGACTGAACCTGCCTGGATGAGGTGATCTTAAACAAGAAAGGGAAATAGTTACCATGAAGCTCTTTCTCATCTGGTAAAGCCAGTGAAAGGCCCACTTTTTATCTCAATGTTCAAGAGAAATCCCTTCATTCTACCAACCAGTGCAGAAAAAGAATATAACTCCATTTTGTTCCTATTTTAACAATCTAGTAAAAATCCAGTGGATGATCCCTCTTACTCAGGAACATCTTTTTTTTTGTTTTTTTTCTTTTTTTTTTTTTTTTTTTTTTGGTTTTTTTTTTTTGTTTTTTTTTTAAATTCTGTAAAACTTTACCTTACTCTGAGTTATTTTTTCCTAGTGACAGAGAAGTTTTCGTGGTCAGTATGTAAGATAGCACTTTTTAAAGTAATAATAAAATAAAATATTCAACTATGAGTGACATTATCCTGTGACTGCAAGATCCACTGCCTGTAACCTCTTTCTTCTTTCTTCCAGCCAATCCCATTTTGATATCTTTATTCCCTTCTTTAATTTTGCATTAAAGCATTTTCATCAGCTACTTTAATAGTAAAGTCAAACTCATTTCCATCAAAATATGTTTTTTTTTTTTTTTTTAAATATTGCTCAATAGTTCATCCAACAAGAATTCATCCATACTTGACCCTGCTCTGTATCAGATCTGGGACACTTAATGCTACAGATGGGAACATTATTTCCTCACTCCTATTCCCCATTAGAAATTCAACCCTTTGAGCTTCCAGGGACACCAGGCTACTGGCTGCATCTGTTAAAGCAGAAGCTTATTTAACTAAAAATGTGTAAAGATCTGAGCAACCCAATCACAATTAAACAAAAGCCTTCCCCAGCCATTCCTTTGATCAGCTGGCCACTGCAGGCAGTGCAGGCAAACCCCCACACCCTGTCATGAACTTCTGGAGGTAGAAACCTCTGTGCCTCGCTGGATGCATGGGAGGATCTCTCTGAGCTGCTTGATGACCAACTTCGTAATTTTGCTGAATATACTCTCAAACATAGGCTGGAGCAGTCTGATTGCTTGAATTCAAACAAAACAAAAAAAGCTTCTTATCCCATTCCTTGATTACCATACTAATGGGAATGAGCAGAACCTGGGCTGCTTTCCTTTTTCTCTCTTTGCTATAGACTTTTTCAGGCACTTTCCATGGCTGGATGGAAAGCTGTAATGTATGTAAGCTGCACACCAGCCAGATACAGATCCAGGCCTATATTCAGCATCTGTATAACATCTCTATTGACAATAAAGCTCCTTTCTTGCCTCAGTTCAGCAGGTTTCTGCTGATCTGCATTCTGATATCTGCTGTGCAGTGAGGATGACATCTGTAACTGTCCTGTATGTGTCAGAGGGAGATTTATGTTTGTTTGTAGCTGTTTATGAAACATTAGGGATGTGTGCAATTGGGGAAGGGAAACTTGATTGGCCACTGCCATCAGTATTTGGAATATTTTGTTGTAATTTGTTACTCTTCTTAGTTTGTGATTTGAACCATCACAGAAATACAAGTTGGCCAAAATGCTACATTGTGCAGTTTTAGCTGCCATAATAAGAAATATCCCTGATGTTTAAAGCTCTGTGAGTTATTTAATACATTAATTATCAAGTCGGAGACCACTGCAGGGTCACAACACCTAAACTATGTATTCTTCATTGCTTAAGGGGACAGAATACTGGTAATTGTAAAAGAGGAAATATTTAAACAAAAATTGGACTAGAAATAAGCACACTGGTTTAAGTGGCAAAGAGATTATTCTGCTTGGTGATGGAAGTAAAAAAAAAACAAAAACCTTTCCTTAATGTGGTTTTGGATGCTCAGGATTGATCAGAAACTGTCAGCTCTGAGGGAAGGGCTGCATTTCAAAAGTCTCCTTGGAGAGGAAAGCTGCTGGTCCTTACAGCTGGCAGTGCTGAGGCTGGATGGCCACCAAGACAGGTTTAATACATTATCACAGAGAGTTTAAGAGGTGATAGTACTTTTCTGAAATACATCAGCATTCTAACAAGACCTCACCACATGAAACAACAATATTCACAGCATACTATAAATCATTCCTAGCAGTACAATGAGTTTTCCTGGTGCGTCCTGATGGGTGTCAGATCTCAGCAGAAAGCTTCATGAATCTGAGAGAGAAAGACTTGACTACCAGATTCCTTCTTGTCTGTTTATGTCAAGTGATAAACAAAATGCAATATCATTTTAACCAGCTTCTGTTGTACAGAATAAGTGTTCTGAGTTTCAGCTTAAAGGCCTAGGATTTGCATTTTAATTGTAAACAAGATTTGCACTTTGTAGTCATTTCTAAGGATCTTTTTTTCCTTGAAAAATTCTGATAATAATCTGTCAACACAATTACTTTTTTTTTTTTTTTTTTTTTTTAATTGGGGTTTGGATTTGTACAATGTAACATAAGAGAGGGATAAGAATTAAAGATTTTGGAAACCAGAACTATTTACTAAGAAGATTTTGTTAAAAGGGAGCCGGTAGCTGGATAATAGACTATCAAAAGCAAGACATGATTATAACTCTTTTATAAAAGAGAATCTATGGGAGAAATTATCAACAGCTTAGAAACAGCATTTTACCGTAATTGTCACTGATTTTCATGATATCAAGGTTAATACTTAGCATTTCATTTTCAAACATTTTGCAAGTATTAATTGAGCTTCATCACATCCCACTGGAGTATGTGCAAGTTAATAGCTTGTGTGTTAAATCTCTGACATTCCTGATCTCAGCTGGGGCTGGGAAACAGCACTTTCCCCTTCACAGCTTGTCTCTTCCTGAGAAGCACAGAGCCATTACCCTCCTGCAAACTTTGCCTCACCTGTGTAGTTCCTCCAGTTTGATTTGCAGTTAATCTTTCCGCTCTGCTTCTCATGCTCATCCTTGCAGAGGCAGCCGAGTGAGGTCTGTACAAGCCTGGGACCTGACAGTCGTAATGCAAACACAACAAACTGTCACTCCTTAATAGCACCAGGTCTATTACTACAATTGCAGCAGAGCCTGTTCATAAAACAAGCTGATATTCTTTATGCACTCATGGTTAATATCAAGATATATGCGCTGTCAGCTGAAATACATGTAATATTTTTGCTGCTTCTTAGGTTTTTTATCATGCCACAACAGCCTACCAGCAGACATAGATCCCTGAACAAAGGCAGCCGTCAGAGACATCAAATGCACATTTGCTTTTTGGTATAGGGGAGGAATATCTGATTCTCAGCCATTCAGGCTGAGGGGAATTGTATTCACTTTAATACCTCAAGACATTTGTAAAATCAGCTGAAAAACGGCTGCAGGCCATTCAAGAAGTTTGCTGGCAGGGAAAGTCCTGGAGCAGCCTAGAAACTGCTGTTACACAGGGAGCAGGGGCACCGTGCCTTTCATGCTACAGAACAGAGGACAGAAATGAGAAATGAGAACAAGACAGAGTAGAGGAGGCAAGGAAATTATGTGTCTGGTCTTTGCATAGGATGGGAAAACACCTGGGACAGGAATTGAAGAAGAATGCGGGGCTAGAACTCTGAAAACCAGAGAGAGGAATGTAAGATGTGAATCAAGGCACAGTAGGAGGATTGGAGGGATTAAAGGCAGGAATCAGTAAGAGATGCTGCTGTTCTCAAAGGCAAGAATGCAGCAGCCTTCTGGAAAGGGGGAAAAGAGGGATTCCACTGCTGGAAACAGTGCAAAGAACAAGGAAAGAGTGAATCATAAAGTGAAAAATCCTTGATCACCAGGAGCCAAGAGGGAAAAATAAAAATTCTTTCATAATCGTAAAATATATTAAAAAAACAGAACAATGTCTTGCATCTTCATCCATGCCCCAGAAAAGCCAGGTTGCTGTAAACCTGTGAGTTGCCCCTTTCCCCTTCCTAAGCCAACTCAGACATTTCCTCCAGGCCTGAATCTGCTGCCATCCTTCCCTTCACAGTCTCCTCTCCCTGTAGTTCTTCCCAAACCCTTCACTCCAGTGGGCAGCCCTGTGTGTGGGGTATCCCAAAAGTGCTGCCCTGAGGTTCATTGGTACAGTAGAGTGTGTGAGGATTTCCAAAGTCACTGGGGCAAACCAGGGAGAGAGGTTTTTCACAGCTTCCCTGGTAATGGAGGCAGGAAATAAGTTTCTCACATGCCAAGCTCTTGATTTGCACAAATCTTGTCAGAATATAATATCTTTTAAATTCCCAGCCTTTCGCTTGGTTGAAATAGTCCAACAGCTTCAAGAGCTGTAAGCTGTCTGTTGAAGAGGAAAAACACACTTGAAAAGTGTAGTTGTGTTCTGAAGAGAAATACTCTTCTTTTTTAACATTATTCCTAAATTCTTCATTACTCTGAGTGCCTAACTGCTGCACACACAATGTGTTCCTTTCAGGTTGAATTCCCACTCTGAATTATACATGAACAAAAATGAATGTCCAATGGCTTTGCCATGAAAAGATTATCATGTCAAATCCCATCATTTCCCTTGCATATTCTTCTAAATGCCTTGTGATTTTGGAGCTCATGAGACACACAACATTTGCTCTGTGAGCTGTGTTATTAGAGAGGACAGGAGCATCTCTGCAGGACTCAGGGACAGGAGCTTGACCTGAACACGTGGATGCAGGCAAGGCTGACTACATCCAGCAGAGATCAGTGCAAGATGTATAAGATAACCTCATAACACACCTCTGGGCACTTAATTGTGTGTATGAATATGCATCAGCTCAGTCCCACGTGAGAGTGCCCAGCTGAACAACACATCCAGAGCTGAACTCTGCCCAGCCTTCCTGCCCACTGGCAGATTATTTTTAAGCCTGCCCCTGCATTCTCAGGGTGCTCTTTGGTTCCATGGATTCTTCCTGCACCTGCTGACAGGCACAGAGGAGCTGGGTGCCAGTTGTTGTGCTGCTCCTCCTTCCAGCACCACACTTAATTATCCATGTGGCTCCTGCATCCTTTATCAGTGCTGCTGCTGCTGCTTTCTCCTACGTGTCAGTGCCACCTGGTCCCGTGGCAGGGTGATAGACAGGAACAGCCTGCCTGGGAGGAAAGGCAGGAGAGAGAAGGTGAATATGAAAAACTACGAGAAAAAAAATATCACAGTGAAAGGTAGACACGCATATATTTACTGTCTTATTTGTGTTGCAGCCCCAAGGGGAGAGATATCCACTTCTGTCCTCTGCTGCTGCCCACTTCTCATGCAGTTTCTTGCATGTCTTTCAGACCTGCTAAGAAGGACAGCAACAAGGTCACTTTTTCCTTGGCCAGGAGAAAAGCTGATGCACAGAGCTTCTGGCTGGCTCTCTCTCACCTGCAGACAGAGCACTCTAAATCTGCAGTGCCTGCACTTCCCTAGGGATAGGAAACTTAACAACTGCTCTGCATTTGCAATCTATAGTACAAGGCTTTATCGAGATACACCCAATGTAACAATTCCAGAGCCCTGAACTACACAAAGGAGTCTCAAGCCTACATTCAGATCTGTGTGTAAATGGAATTACATACTGAATTGTTGCTGCCCACCTGTTTCCTAACAGAATTACAATGAAAAAAAAACCAAAACCCAACAAAACCCCGAACAAAAACCAGAATCACAATAAAAAAAAAAAGTGCTCGAATACTGCTGCTTTATCTCAGAAAACATTTTAAAACCTATTACTTTAAATAGTCATTCCCATTCAGCTCTTACAGAAAATGGATGGGCCTGGGCTTCCCTGCTGAAGGTATTATTCCCTTGAGTGTAGCTGCTGGTACTGTACTTGGGTGTATGAGAGGAAAATAACCCCCAACACCCAGATCAATTCTAAATTGTAAATATGCAGAAGAAAAACATTAAATTCTGTGCAATTGTTGCACAAAAGCATGTAAAGCTTGTGTTAATAATATCCTTTGGAGGAGCCTTCTGATCAAAAAGGCTCAGAGGGGTAATGGCTTCAACCAAGGTTTTGGTTGTTTATTTTTGATGAGGATTAAAATTGGTGCTCACACAAGACCAAAACTGAGCAGGAAACTGGAGAGTTACAGTGGCATTACTTCATATTTCAAGTGTCCTAAAGGTTTCTCTGTTTTATTACCAAAAAAAAAAAAAAAAAAAAAAGGAAGAAAAACCCACAACAAAACTAAACCCAAACAAACAAACAAACTTCTGAGACACATATTGATGTTGAATGTAGGGAAATGGATTTTTACTTTCAGTGAATGTAGTATAGGTAGCATTGGCTGCAGTTGAGCATCCTGGAATCAGCAATGGAAGAGGGTTTTTTCCTCAACCCTTTGGTCCTGCCATTAAAAGTCAAGTGACATAGCTGTTATGTTCCTTTTAATGTCAGCCCACAGCTATTTATGCATTTGTGCTTAAGTCCTTTTTGGCTTTTATTCAGTCTTTCCAAGAACAAGCCCAATAATTCCTGTAAGGAGATAAATACAAAAAGCAGTTTGCAAATAGTAACCCCATACCTATGGCAATCATTGTCATTGGGTTTTAATCCTTAGCACCATGAATTTCCTCCAGCACTGTCTGTGGTGATACTGCTGTGAATTAATTCTGTATTGCTCATCAAATTGCTGGCAAAAATAGTGTTAGATTAGGCCCATTGAGCTCTACTTACTATGGATGTGTGGTAGAATTTAAGAGACCAGAGTTAGGATAATTTTGGCTGGTTGATAAGTTATTTTAAGGGATGGCAACAACACAGTTCAGGTTCTTTAGAACACAAATTGCAGCTCGCTGATGACTTTTTCAAATCATCAATAAAATATTGCACTTCCTCTCTACTTTTCTGTCACACAAATATAAGTTATCTCGGTCTTTAGAAGCCACCTGGGAGAATTGCTGTTAGATGAAGGAATTAAAATAACCTCATATGTTAAAGTTTATAAGCCACAAGGCTCTTGTTAGGAAACGTGCTGCCATGCCATGGTAGTTGTACAGCCTCATGAAAAAAGAAATGTGTTCCCAAATCAGGCTGTAAACTTGCCCAGAGAGAGCAGGAGGGGCAACCATTTGTCACCCATGTGCCATTCATTGTCTTCCCTGCTCTTTGAATTCAGCCTAAATTCTTTCATTGCAAGGGCACAGCAGGGAATTCCATGGCCTAAAAGTGAAAATTATTGGGTGCACAGAAACATTTTTGAAGCTCTCTTAATGAATATAAGAAATACAATAGAAGAAGAAAAGACATTTATTGATAAACTAGAGGAAGGCTTCTACATTCATAATTCTGTAAAAAATCATGCCCAAGTGATTCAGTGATTTTAGGATTTCTTTTTTCCCCAAAAAATTCAATTTACTTGTAAGGAAAATAACTTCTTTTAATTTGAAAATTTCAGATGGATAAATTTTAATAGCATCTTCACATATTATAAATATCCATTTTGTTTTGCTGAATGAAGGACTCTTTTCTTTTTCTTTTCTTTTTTTCTTTTTTTTTTTAAGTGGTATGGTTGGCTTCTTTTCATCTAGCTACATCTGTTACTTTTTATAAATAAGCCTTTCTTCCCCCTAAGGATCAAGCAGAACTTCTTCCAAGCCTTCTATTCTCAAGTGTAACTTCAGAAGAGCAGAAATAATAGCTTTAATACTTGGCCTTTATTGGCTAATTCAATAGTTTTATGTACTGTAACCGAGAAAGGTAAATGTAAGGGGGATTAGAAGGCAATGGGAGAAACTTTTCTTTTTAATTCTGACCCCAAAATAACTTCTCTGCAAAGGTCCATCTGGCCAAAGACCCAGTCTCTGCCAGGAGCCAGGAGTCATTGTTTGGGGAAAATATTAGAAAAAAGGCTGGTGGGGAGAAAAGGAGATTGTGCCCTTTGTTTTGGGAAGATAAGCATCTCCCAGAGTGTTTCATCTGGATCTCCTTTTTCCACCTAATTTTATGGACTTCTTTCATCCATTTTGAGAAATTTTATGTTTTTTTTCCTCCATGACCTCCATAACCACAACCTTTCCCCCCATGGCCATACCATGGTCGTATTTGTTGTTTGTTTTCTGTTAGCTCCTAGTAATGCAATCTATAATTCTAACCAGGCCAGGCACAGAAGAGATCCACACTAAATGTCCTCTTACACTTTTCCAGAGCTGCAGGGTCCACAGCCTTTATCAGACCTTGTGCTAAGGCTTGGGACTGCACAACCTGGCAGAAGGAGTTGGATGAGTGAGGTCAAGCCTTGTGCTCTGCACTGGTGTCATCCCTCAGGTCAGGGAGGATTTGTGGAAGGTCCCAGGGGAGCTGGCAGTAGCTCACTCTGAGACAGAGGGAAAATCCTCCTCATTCTCCTGCTCCTCCCTGTCCTTTTGTCTTGTTGTCACTTGGTTTCCCTTGTGAAGGAGTGAATTTTAGCAGCTCTCAGAAGGATTTGAACTACAGCTTAGTACTGCTGCCTAATTCAGGAGCTGATACAGGGTGGGCCTCATCCTTTCCAAGAAAGGAAACAGCTTTTTTTCGTATACAAACAGTTGTATATTTTCCCATATTCTTTGAGAATCTTGGCAGTAATTAAAGTCTTCCTTTAATTACATATAATTTGCAATACAGAAAACTACATAGTTCATTTGTTTTTACTTTTCACTTCCTAACTACTCCCAAAGGCTGTAAATCCCAGCTTATTTAGTGGCACACATCTGGAGTGGATAATAGTCAGCAGCATGAGTTCATTGGGGTTACACTGTGAGAAATCCTTTGGGAATGACTGCTGGTTATTATCAGTGACCTGAAGTGCATCAGGATTTCAGAAATAAAAGTGAAATCTAACAAAGCAATGACGTGCCAATAAGAGCCAATATATCCACATTCATTCCTCTCTCCAATGAGCACATTTTCTGAGTGCTGTTTATGACTTCCCCATAATGTAAAAGGTTTATGGTGAGGTCAGTGAAATTCATCCATCAAATTCAAGTCTTATTAACACAACATTCTGAAAGATCCAAGTTTTATTATTGCTTGTCAAAGCCACTTTTCTCTGACTTCAGATAAAGTAGTTCATTGAATTAAATGGTCTAAATCAGTTTTGAAAACATCTCTTTGCTTTGGGGTGCTGTAGTACTTATGCTACTTTTTTTAATGCTCGGAAAATATCTTTTGAAATAGGAAGATAAATCAAAGAGGAAAATATTACAAGGAAAATTGAATCTCCCACTCACCCTACAACTTTTTTTTTTTTTTTTTTCTTTTCAATTTCTTTTTTTCCCCTCAACTGCTGTCAAATATCTCAGCTTCTTGTGTGAGTAACATAACCCCAGATTTAGAATGTACTGTTGGGTGGCCAAATGTACAACACCAGTGGGAGGACACCTGGTAATGCTCTGAACCCACATTTCTTGTCCTTTCTGGTCTTTGTTACTTTTCTTTCCTTCATGACAGTGCGAGAGGATGGGTATCAAATAAGCATAAGCTTTTGGGGAAAAAAAAAAAAAAAAAAAAAAAAAAAAAAAAAAAAAAAAAGTTTTATTTTTATCTAATGGAAACTTGTGCAATCAGAGCTGTGACTGCAAAATGAGAGTGATTGTGACAATTATAGCGATACAGATGTGTCCCTCTTCACTGAATTCTGTACACAAGAAGCTTCAGATCAATAAGGAAAAAATAATTTAGCCACCTGTGAATGCATTCTAAAGACAAGTCCACAGATTGCAATTTTTTTTTTTTTTTTTTTTTTAATCTCATGATACACCATGATTTAAAATCAGATGGGGACAAAATCACAAAATGTTTTGAGTTTAGTTGGGCCAATCCAGAGAGCGTCCATCACTGCCAGTGAAAACTGTGTATCATATTTTTTTGTGAATTGTGTAGGGGAAGGAAACTGTAAGGCAGATATTGTATATTAAAACATATCCCTAAGGCTTTTAATATATGAGAAAATGCATCCTGATCAAAAAGATTTTCAAATAATTCTTTCCTAAGTAAACCTCAGCTTTGATCGCTACAGGTTCAGAAAAGTCTGGCTTTTTGAGGTTGTCTTTTATATTCCAAGTGAGTTCAAAAGGTGTCCATTTTATTATAAAGTTCTAAATTCTGTGCTTTGAAACTCCACATGTAAACTAAGCAACAGAAACAGCTACATACCCATGTTTGCATCCTTTATTAACAGGAACTTGATGGAATTTCAGAGTGCCAAAATTAAAATGGAGAATTAATATGCATAGAAGTTGTAAATTTAATTAGCTGGTGTTATCAATTAAGCACACTCAGTAGAACTCCAGCAGGAATTTTGATTTAGTATATCTGCCAAAGAGTTGGACAAAATGTAAAATGAATATTCAATTAAAAACTGAAAATGATCAAATATTCAGGTTTTTTTTGTTTTGTTTTTTTTTTTTTTTTTTTTGGGGGGAGGGTGTTTTTTTGTTTTGTTCTTTTTGTTTGTTTGGTTTTTTGTTAGTTTGTTCGGTTTTTGTTCAGTAATCTACTGGAACCAGTACAGAGGTAAATATTTATTCACTCAAAGTGACAGTGACCATTTTTGAGCAAGCGGGATGAGATCCTGTAGTTCCCCACTAATTATTATTAAGCATAAATCTTAATTTCTGGGTCTTTATCTAAGGGTAGAGAATTCATCTACTGGCATATTATGGGCATTGCACTGCTGAGTTCATCTATAAAGAACTCTTAACAATTACTGTGATCAACTCATAGAGATATTTATCAATTATTCTAAGAAATTAGAGATGAAATATTTATGTTGTATCTTCTGGTCATCCTTGTTTTAGTTCAGAATTGCTCCCAGGAGTATAAGTTTGATATTGAGCCTTCCACCATTTCCATTTGAAAATGAAATAGCCATTAACGGTATATTTAAAAATTCCCCTAGATTGTAAAATACTGGCATAAATTCTAGCAGTTAGAAAGGTGAACTTGCTGAAGTGGTTTCATTTTTCATTGCTTCTTAGATACCAAGTCAAAAACAAGATGATATATAATTTTTTGTATTTTTTAGACAAGTAAGGAATTTTCTCAAATATAATAGAAGACCTTTCTAGAGAGTGTCCTCTTGAAATGAAATGCCTTAGACTTGCTCATTTGTCCCAAATTTAGACAGACTCCTCAGAAGCAATAAGCAGTTATTTTTGCTTTGTTGCAATGTTTTCTTTTAATGTCTGAACAGGTTTCTGGCTGAATGGAAGAAAGGAGAGGAAAATGTACACTTTGTGTCCTTTCCTGATAGTTTTTTTCTTCTGGTTGTGCTTCTCTCTGTTTTCCTCATTCATCTTCAGCCCCAACCGTTTGGAGCTTGGGCCAAACTTCTCAGTTTCCAGGCTGCAAACACCAAACTAGAAAGAAACTTCTAATGCAAGTAACATTTCAAAAACTAGAATTAAGAATAGGGTAAGAATTTATATTTTCTCACTGGATGTATGCTACTAGTTAATCTATCAGACATCTAGGCAAGGAAAAGGGCAATTTTAAAGTACAGCACAATTTAATGTGGTACTGGCAAGCATGATCCAAAAATTATCTGAAAGTCATTTTCTTTATCGTTATGCTGCTAGAATATTTATGTTTCATTAACATCACCTCTGTTAATTAACACTTCATACTTCGATTTTTGGTGGATCCAATATGCCTCATGAGAGAGTACCAACTTCAAAAGGGAGTCTGATATAAAATAAAAAAGTCTGTAAAAGAGGATTCTGGTTAGATGTTAAACCTGCCCCATACTTACATATAATACAGTCAAGAAAAAACCTGCTGCTTTGTTGGTTTTGGTTTTGTTGGGCTTTTTTGGGTTTTTTTGTTTGTTTGTTTGTTTGTTTGTTTTAAACAGAGGTGCATCTTTACTATATTTTCAGCATAAGAGAAATTGAGTTATTCATGCATCAACAAGGAAGTGGATAAATTACAGTTAAAGGGAATTCTGCCCTGAGTTACTGGCAGAAAAAAATAATAATTTGTATAATAAGCTTCTATCTATGTTGAATGGCCACAGGGTAGCACACATTACACCTTTTAAAATATTTACTCCACAGAATTTTTTTTTTTTTTTTTCAAAGTGTTCCTTGCCCAAAGAGAAACTAAAATTTAAAGAAATTTAGATAACGAGTTATAATAATATTCTTTTATGGCAAAATATATTTTGTGCTGGTGAGGCTCCCGCACAAATCACCATGGTACCTGAGATCTTATTTCAAGGAACTCAACTTGTGGCCAACATAATTATTGAAACTAAACACAAAATACTATCTCAGAGCAAGGGACACTTCTCTTAGTAGATGATAATTATTCTAGTGACACCAGCTGGGAAAATATTTTACCACAAAGAAAAATGCAAGCAAAATATTATAAAGCAAAAAGAATTCTAATGTGATGTGGTATAGAATAGGAGAATCACTAAGGCTGGAAAAAATCTCTATCGAGTCCAACCTTTGGAAGTATTTATTAGTGTTTTCAGGAATATTTCTGTGTGGATTTTAAGCTTTGATATCAATTAAGCACAAAGCTTTACAATAAAGCTATCAAAAACAAATATCAAATTAAAAAATATAATAGTATTTAGTGATTTTGGCTTCTTGGTTTGGACAAAAGAGGACATGACAAAGAGGAACTCATAGAGCAGCAACTTTTCCTGGTAAAATCTGGGTCTCAGCACCCATCTCATCTTTTCATCTTGGGTAGGACAGGTCTTTTTATTGGTTCTAGGATTTCATTTCATATGTGAAATATGGATATTCTTATTTAAGGAAATCTTACTCTTCAGCAAAACAAATCAAAATTAAAGCAGTTGTTAGAAAAATAGGGCTTGAGTCTAGTCTAGAGCCAGTTTCACCAGGAGCCAAAGGAAGAAAAAAATGTGTAGAAGAACATACTGTTTGGGGTAAGATCCTTAGAGGCAGGGAAAGATTTGGCATTTGAAATACCCGGGAAAGAACAGCATCTTGGAAAGAGGGCTGTAAGAGTTCTCAGCAGGATGAGTGGCAGTCCTCAGGGAGACACAGCACAGACACACTCCTCAGGAGTGATGGGTTTGGTGCAGTTAGCTTTCTGCAGCTCCTGGGGCTTTCCAGGTGAGCTCAGCACCAGCCCCCGGCCCTGCCAGTCTGCTCCTGCTCAGGAGCTGCCTTTTGTGACCTCCCAGAGGGTCACAGCTGTCACACAGAGCACTGCTACTGCCCCAGACTTCAAAATCCTCAGAATGGAGATTCCTGGGAGGATTCTTGATGTTATCAAGAGGCATTGGGCAGGTATCAGTCCACCATGGTGTTCTGATTGCATATACATATATAAATTGCCTCCTCTGCCTGTTGCATATTTTTCCTGATTATTCAAGTCAGAAAAAACAAAATCTCTATTTATTCTATTTTTATTTTCTAAATCTCATTTCTTTCTAGTCCTAACCCACCTCTTTCTCACCTCTTTCCATAGGCTTGTCCAGCCCCTTATTTTTTAGGGTTATAATAATATTCCAGCTGACACTGCTGGATGGTCGATGCCATTGTTCCATTCCAGCCATGAAGGACAGGGTTCTGTGAGAGGGGAAAAAAAAAAAAAAAAAAAAAATCCCATTCAAATCTAACTCTTGATCACCTAAAATAATATTGAAATTATAGCTGTTTTGAAAATCCAGGCAGTCTGCCTTGATTTGTGAGCCTGTACCCTGCATAGCTTTCAAAGTCTCTGTGACAGTACAAGTTCAGGAGCCTGCACACTTCCTAACAGAGGGAAGCTGCTGGCTGAGAAATTGTACTTTTTATACCTCTGATTATGAAACTCAGTGGTACAGAGGTGTAGGAAATCAGATTTATGCCAACAGTAAATGTTGCTTTAACAGCTAGCTTGCATGAGATTGTCTGAAGAGTCACCAAAGAGTAGTTTCCACACTAGAAATCAAATTGTGTGCTAGATCTTCCCAAACTGAGCAGTCTCTCTCTCCCTATCTCTATTCCTATTTCAGGACCACTATTGTATCTTCAACAATAATTACTGTCTTTTGTAGCTCTTATAATGTGATCTTTGAGTTCAATAAGTGATGTTCAAGGAAGCGAACATATTCTCCATCATTTAAATGATATTGAAACTTAAACATCAGAAATTACATTATTTCTGCAACTGCTCTTGTTCTTCACATCGGGTTTCTGTTTAATATTTTCCTGATTTTTTTCACTGCATGTGCATTGTTTGCAGTATTATTCAGATGTAGTAGAGCAAAAATCTATGAAAGCTAAAAAATATGGGTTTTTTAAAAGAATACTTAAAGTTATTCAGTATTCTTAAAGATTTTTACAAGAGGTTTATAACTATTTTTTTTTTTTAAACCTCTGATCTTAAGAAATGAATTTTTGCAAACAGTTTAGAGTTGGCAATTAAATATTGCAGCATAACAGGGAAAGGGTGATGGATTTTGTTTTATTTTTTCCTTGAGGTTGAAATACGGATTATAGTAGTTCTGCTACCAAAGTGTTAGATATAAGCACATTACCTTATATCTAAGATATGGTACTATAGCCCTCTCTATTTCCTTTTCTTTTTGTAGATATCCAGTTGTTTTCCACTCAATTACTCATTCTGCTTTAATATCTCATTTTCTTATTTCTTTAACTTACTTAAGTAGAATTTGCTCATCCAACACTCCTGTGGAATTCTTTACCACAATAATTTTGCTTTAGTTTACTTCAAATCAGAAGTAAAAGTAGATTAATTCTGTAATTACTGTTCTTATTTGCTTGACTTGTTGGCTCTTGGTGCCTTGCTTTGGGATGCACAGAACACTGAGTTGTAGATTTGTTAAGTGGAGCATATTGATTTGAAAAAAAGTGCACAAAAATACATAACATAAATTCTTTGAGAGCTAAGATATGGTAACCAAAGAGACTCAAAAATAAAAGATACAGATAAAATCACAAGAGGGCTTAGAAGTTCTGTTAGTAAGTGCAAAGCTCTGAAGCTTATAAAGTTTAGAAAAAATCAAATTATTTACTAGAAAGAAAACTTTTGAAAGGAAAAAAAAAAAAATTGCAAAGCTTGAGAGAGGAGTAGAAACTGGCCACAGATTTTCTCTATTAATTTGAAGGGATGTGTGTGTGTGAGGCGGGGAAGAAGGTAGACTAAGTTATTTTGAAAATCTTCTGGGCAAAATTTGTGTCTCCTAAGAACAAAATAATTTTGCTATTCTCCCTTGTGTTCAAACTACAGGATGGAGAGGCTGGAGCAGGGCAGATGAAGAAGAGCAGGAAGTCAAACAGAGTTTTCAGAGATAGAAATGTGTTGGTGAAGGCAGTGAGTGGGAGATGTGCTGGGATGGTGACTCTGGGATTTCAGACAGACCTTCCCTGGTGACATTGAGAACACCCCAGGAGGCATTTGGAAGTAATTCTCTGTATTGATTCTCTGCTCAGGGTAGAAATGATTATTGTGTTTGTGTAGAAGCTGCTAAACTTGCTAAGCCATTTTATCAGCATTTCTTAGTTTTAATATTCTCAACGATAACCTTTGGCCACAGCCCCACACAGAGAAAGGAGTCCTAATCCCCTTGCACTTGAGTTGATTTTATTAACACATTTCCTCTCTGACTGACAGGCTCCAATCATTAAATTATAAAATCCAAATTAACCCCAGGCTCTGTGTTCTGTGTCATTCCTTGTCAGGGTCAAGGGAAACCAGCCCAAATTATCCATTGGCGCTTTTTTGGTTTTTTTGGGGGGTTTTTTGGGTTTTTTTTTTTGTTTTTTTTTTTTTTATTACAGGTTAGAGTATTTGAAACAAGGATAGAACTATATCTCTCATCTGTGATGAAGAAAACAAAAAAGCTTTGATGGTTCATTAGAAATAACTTTAAATAGATCAAAAATCAGGTTTAATTATACTGACTGTAGAATTAGGAGTACCGAGCAATTTGAGAAGAGCCCCTGTATGACCACACATTTGTTTCTGGCAGAAGAGGCACCAAGTTCTTCTGTTTTGCACGATAAACCCAATATGGCTCTGAAGAGCTGCTGAAGCATTAGTCAGCCTATTTTGCAGCCATTTCTATTCACAAGGGGGAATAAAAAAATCATCCAACTTCTAAATTCTCTAAATGAGGTCTACCTTCCTTTCTTTGAAAGAAAATAGAAAGCTTGTTGCCTGGTAGAGCTCAGCTGGGACCTGTTACCTCTGAGTGATTAGGAGAACATGCTTTGTGCCCACTCTTCTCAGTCAGGGAGCACTTTTCTCCTCTGGGGAAAAAAAAAAAAAGAAAAAAAAAAAAAAAGTGAGATGGGACAAAGCTATTGTTACTGACCAGCATTTTTCAATCAGGTCATCTCATCCTTTTTTAAAAATCTACAGAATATTGCAGCTGCTGCCAGTTGTTCTTCTTGAAGGGCTTTTGAATAGCATTTCATTAAAGAAAGAAAAAAAGAGATTGTATCGAGGGATACAGTAATTCTTGGAAGAGATGGGAGATCGTGGAAATACATTAGCTTTTTTATTTTTCAGCTGTAATTGTCACCTTACCAGGTCTCCTAACTTGTGATTTTTGGTGTTCTACAAGTTGTTTCTTTTTTTTCCAGTTTTCACTTGCTTTTCTACAGATTTTTATCAATACCAATCTTTTATATTTGCTGTCTCTGTCTTCAAAGAATAAAGTTAAAAAATATAATCTGAAGGTTATTCATTTAAATATGGAATTAAATTTAAGTTTAGCTAATAAATACTTGCTTATCAATGTATATATGCCCATTAATTATGGAAAATATAATCAGAAGTGAAATGATTTCTGGAATCATGGTAGCCATCAGTATCTTTAATATGGACTTAGACATTTATGGATTCTTTTTTTCCCAGTTTTGAGTCATGCTTTGGGTACAAATAACAGTATTTTTGTAGTGTGTATGATCTAATAATCCATTTTATTAGTTCATTGACCTGCCTGACATAGCCATACTTGTGCTGTCTTACTCTTCCAGTGAAAACAGAAACACTGAGTTCAGTGCAGCCTTCCCCACATGGTTATGCCTCTGTTGGTTAATTTTCTTTGTGTGTGCTGCCTGTGAGCACAGTCAGTCACCTGCTGCCTGTGAGAGCCCTGCTTCCCCTCACCTAGCACCAGTCTTTGTGTCCCCAGGGAGGAATTTATGGCAGCTGCTTTATACTGGAAGGTGGTAGCAATTCAAGAGTTCCTTGAATTCCTCAGAAACATTTTCAAGAGCAACTATAAATTTTCCATCTGCGGAAGATAAAGCACGCAGCAGACACCCACCCTGTAACAAATGGTGCCACCTGAAAACGTGAAGTTACGACTGTCGTATTTCAAACCGCGCGCTTTTGCGCCGAGCTGGGAGCCGCGCAGGTTGGGTGGATGTGGATGAGTGTGTGCCGTATCTCACGATGTTCATGGGAAGTGGTGGCACTGAAAGCTCCTCTAAGTCATCCTCCTGCTCCATTGCAGTGGCTGAGGGAGGTTGGAATAGTCTTCAGAGGTCTGGGTGGAGCACAGGAGCCATTCTGGGGTTTAACAACCAAGCTTTGCTCTGTCAGACATTTACTCAGCTATGATAAAGACAAGGCATTTGCATATTCCCTATTTTCCAAACAATATTCCTTCTCCTGGCTTTCCCCCATGTGTCTGATGCTGCACAGACCCGTGACCTCCCCGTGCTGCCTTCTGGGTGTCTGACAATCGGCTCTGAGTCCATCAATTGTGGAGCAGCAGCCGCCAAAGAGCAACTCGACGCAGCGGTATCAGCCTCATTAGCAGCAATAATGGGCTCTGAGTGCACTCTGGATTCTCCTATGATTTTAATGGCACAGCTTTCCCCGTAGATTTTTTTTTGTATGGAGAAAGCATGAAGTCAGAGAACTTTTGTTGCCAGTAAAATACGGAGGGGTTGCAGATACACATTTCTTATTCTCGAGGTGTCGTTCTCTTTGTTCCGAGGAGAGCACCACTGTCAATAAAAAAAATAAAATAAAAAGGTGTTTGATGGGAGATTTTTCATTAGAAAACTGAATTTGAAATATTCAGGTCAGGAAGAGCACACTGTGATAGTCAGCATTCGGTTTGAACTTCTGAATGTTGGAAGGGTTTTTGGAGGTGCTGCTTGAAAGAAAGTAAATCTCTGATCTTGGATGGTCTCTCAATTTATTAAAACCCTGAACACACTAATAAAGGCACTTCAGAGAACATGATACATTGTAAAAAGTTAGGAAAAGTAATATGGGTCCCTTAGAAGTTCTCCATACGAATTTTTGGAAATAGTTTTGGATTTAGTTGTATTTTTCTTACAGCTGAGCCTGGTAGGCAGCTGGGGGCAGCAGAACAATTGGACTTCTTACTGGTTGATGCATTGCTGGATTTTGCTGGTATGATTTTAATTAGGAGTCTTTTTACCAGTCCTTTCTTCCAAGTATAATCCCAGTTTTGTTCTCATTTATATTGGAATAAAGACCTGGGTTTGCTTTTAAAAGGTGAAGCATGAATTTTGGCACATCTCTGCTTGATGCTCTACCTCATTCTTCCAAGGAAATTGACTTTCCTTTAAATTTTTTCCTTACTCCTAGGAGCTAAAATTACTATGATGATTAGAAATTTGGTTTAATATTTTAGGGTGAATCCCAGAAGTCAACCAAGTTCTCTTTCCTTACAACTAGGTGTATCAGAGTAATGCAGTCAAAGGTGGTAGTAGCAATGTAGTGTAGATGTATTAGGAGTAGTAGATGAAGTAGTAAAGTGAACGTAATTCTTTACTATCTATTTCCATGCCTGTGTAGTTATCATGAGACTTGCTGTGCTTTTCAAAGACAAGAATTGTTCTGCCAAGAGGAAAGAGCAATGTGTGCTTTTTCAGTAAAATATTGTGGAAGCCCAAATCTTACATGACCTTCCAGAAACCCGAGGAAGGGGAAGGGGTAGACTTCTGTACTCATTTTGAGACAGAGGATAACTAATCCCATCACCCCTCCAGGTCTGTAAAGCACAAGAACTGTGGCAATCTGACCTCAGAGGGAATAGACATGGTTTGAATACTATGGCATTTCAGCAGAGTGTAAAGATATATCCACTTGCACAACCAGTGGGATGTTTTCCCTTTGCCATGCGGTGCTTTCATCCCCTCAGAGCAATCTGTAAGTCTTGTTTCCAAACTAGCCATGGCAGAAACAAAGAACTTGGTCATCGTTGGTTTTATTTATCAGAATCAAGAAGAGGTGTATGAATCCTGTTTGAGTCTTAGGTTGTCAGTTTGGGGTTTTTTTCCCCCAGAGGTAACTTCTCTTAACTGCCCTAAACTTGCCTCAGTGCAGAACAAAAAATCTGCAATTAAAAAATTGTATTTCTCTCCCTGAAAAAAGGGTAGGAGATGGGATATGCTCATACCACCTAATTTACACAATTCCTTTTTTTTATTAATTTAACTGTTCAGGGTTGTTTTTCCTCTCATATTTTATTGTAATGGTTGTGCATGTGAAATGAGTCTGAAGCATTGTAGTAAAACTGTAGAAATATTTCTTACACCAGCAGCTAATATCCTGCAGCTCATCTGCATCCTGTACCTGAATCACCTACTGCAGTGACAAGTAGAGCAAGAGAAAGTGAAATAAAATATAAAATAAAAGAAGTTTCTCGCCGCAATTGGAAATATGACCAAAAATTGTCATCATTTCTAGGTCCCACAAAAGCTTTTATGTCACCTGAATAATAATAAGCAATTTCTATATAAATAATCCATAAGATTTTACTAGTAGACAGATATTATTCCTCAACATATGAATCAGGTCTGGAGCCTCAGCTGTGCTGAGGAGGACATGCCATTGCAGAAATAAGTTGCCACTGTAGAGAAAAGTGAGTTTTTAGGAAATGCTACAATAAAAATCATATGATGGTGTTGATACTTTCAAAAAGTGAACATACAGATGAAAATCTTTAAATCTTTGCACAAGTACCTGTTCTAACATCTGTTATTTATTTGTTTCTTTTGGAGCTTTGTGGGGATTTTTTTTATTTTTTTTTTAATTTTTTTTTTATTTTTTTTGGTTGTAAATGTACAAAGTCGTCAGTTGCTCTTCGGCTTCCAGATTCCTTTTTTGGCTCAATCCCACTGTTCTGTAGATATATGCCCATCCATATAATAATGAGTTTTTTTCATTCAAACCCCGTACATAACTGCACGTATTGAAAATAAGCTCCAAACCTAAAAACTTCCAGTAAAATAGGAAAAGGAACATCAAATTGGAAAAGGAAAATGCATGAAATACATGTGCAGTAGCACTGTAAAGATGACTTATATACTCCTGAGCCTCTTGCTGGAACTTGTGACATCTTTTATAGAAGTGTCACCTTTAGGAGGCTATTTTTGGCAATGATGTTTCAGCATGGGATTGTAAGGGTAACAGTGGGTATTGGATATATCCTCCAGAGATCACCTTCACACTGCCTCAGATATTTCTAGGTGTATGAAAGAAGTGAGCAGTATAACTTGCTGAAGAGCTCTGCACACTTGCTTTATTCTTTCTCATAAAACCAGATTCAGTAAAAAAGTTGGCCTGAATCTGCTGTAATTTTCATCAGGATTTAAAGCCATTACTTTCTCTGGACAAACAGCAGTTAGTATGAATCTTAAATATACATGGAGGGAAATATTCAAGCTCTGTACCATTTGTCACTTGCAGAACAGCTAAAGCAGCAGAGAGGCACAGCCTGTGCTAGGAAAAAAAACCCCAAAAATCTCTTTATACCTAGCTAGTCTGGAATTAGCCAACTGTCACTTTCCTGAGCCAGGAAAAGGTGGAAGAGGAGACAGTGATAAAACTTAACTGACTCTTAGTTTTTCTTCTTTCTTCAAAGGGTGTGAAGCTGTTCCGTGTTTCAGGAACCCGCAGGTTCCGGAGGGCTCGCTGTGCACGAGCTGTTTAAGGGAGCTCTGCAAACTCTGCTAGCAGGGGCTTTGACATTTCCATGGCTTGTGGGGAAGTCAGTCATTACAGACAGGCTGCTAAATTATGGAGGCAATTTTTATCTGCCAGTTCTTTGCTTCTATTGCTTCCTATAAGCTTCAAGAACATTTGAGGGAAAAGTATTGGCGTACTTGGTTGGCTGAGTGGCTCCCTGAGTTACTTACAGCCTTTCATTCCCAAGCTGTTCACAGATTTCTTATGTTGGCCTGGACCCTTTTTTGGCCACTCCAGTAGGTAGGCTGATCTCCAGCTCATTTTACAGCCAGTTCTAGGAGAAAAGAAACCTTCTTTTGCCATTCCTCACGTGAATTCCATTCTGAAGATTCCTTACAGAGCTCTGCTTCTGTCTTTGCAGTGCTCTCGGTGCACAGCCTCCAGTCATGGAGCAGATGAAAAATGGAGAGACAGAGAGAATTTTTAAAAAGGGGAGGCAAATACTGTGACTTTCTACTTTGCTGCTTCCTTGGTATATTCCCTGTCAGAATTCACCTTAGTAAATATAACTCTATATTTAGAAGGGGAAGTATTTTAGCAAGACATAAGACTCAGCACAACAAAAGCTATTTAAATGCATTGTAATTGAAATGTCAACATGGCCATGAAATGCC
The DNA here is from genome assembly GCA_018697195.1 of Certhia americana. Lineage (NCBI taxonomy): Eukaryota > Metazoa > Chordata > Aves > Passeriformes > Certhiidae > Certhia > Certhia americana. The sequence continues at coordinate 3,857,786 of CM031863.1, forward strand.
TCAAGGTGTTTCTTTGGTGAAGGCTGGATATGACACAAAATAGATGCCTGAATACTGTGGTGCAGGAAAAGCCTTTTTGTACTCAAGTCCAGTCACACGCTCACCTTATGGAATGTTTGCAAATGCTTGGCTGCTGCTGTGGTCCCTGCTGCTGCCTTCTCCCAGTGAATCTGGCAGTTCAGAGAAAGTTTTGGGCTCAGAGGAGGGAAGAGCTGTTGTTGCTCTCAAGCTGGGAGTGTTTCCTGCAGGGACCCCCAGCCTTAGCCTGGAGCTCGTGCCCCACTTGGCAGGACAGACTTGTACCTGCTCAGTGAGTGCTCGCTGTGGAGATGGGTTGGGAATCTTGTTTCTCCCAGGCTGGGGGTTGATTCTTCATTCAGATTCTGTTAGAGTGACTTGAAAAAAGACAGCACCATTGTACACGAGCTGCTCTCATCCCCTCCCTCTTCCATGAAGAGCAGAGAATACAAAGTACCATTAAAATGTTTTTTTTTTTTCATCGTTCAGATTTTTGAAAATTAAGCAATGGCTGTGTATTTGTCTTTTCTTAGGCAAGTCCTCTTCTTGATGACCCATAAATTATGCTCCTTGAAGGAAGCTGCTTTGCTGGTCTTCCCATGGAAGTGAAACCTCCATGGTGAAGGGAACTCACAAACAAAAGCACTCTCCCAGCCTCCAGCTGGTGCTGCAGAACGAGGATGGGCCATGGCACTGGGCCCAGTGTGGTTATAGTTAGTTATACCAAGTGTCACATCTATGTGTATCCTAGTCAGCACTCTGGCTCCAGGTTTCAGTCTGCCTGTGTGACACATCTTTTTTTAGCAGCTGATAGACAGGGAAGACCAACCCATATGACTCTTGCTTTATGAGGCACCACAGGTTTTTTTAAGAGGTTAAGTTCAGTTTGATCTTCATCAGCAAACTGTGATTTCAGAAGGAAAACGAACTTGACAACTGTTTCAACAACCTGAATGTTTATGTATGTCTTCAGTTAATGCCTGAAGTCAATATTTGTTAAGTCTGATTGATAAAAATATGTGCCTTTCATCAAGGTCAAATTAATTTGAGGAAATTTGCTTTTGCTTACCATGCTGCTTTTGCAGAATCCCTTGTTAGACTTTGCAAAAAAATAGGCAGGCTTTTTTTCTCATTTAAATTATGATTATCTTCACTGTGAACTTCCCTGAGAACACCACCTCATTTGAATGTGTCTTTTTTAAAGGATGCCACAGATTGGATTCCAGTTCAGACAGGTGATAAATTACCTGCCTTCACCTAATTCATTAACTTTAATAGTATTTGAAGTCTTTATTTTATTCAGGATCCTCCAATAGACTTGTCTTGTAGACATCTTTATAATAATGTCCATTCATCAGCCACTTAAAGGACATCACTTGAAACTGGATGTGACTGTGAGGATACAGACTTTTTTTTTTTTTTTTTCTGGGTTGTGTTCTGGCTTCGGATTCCTTGGATGTTACAGGCTACATCAGGCAAGTGTAAGGCTGACTTTGCATGAGATAGTGAGGCTGGGGAAGGAGTTCTGGAGTTGTGTGTTAAATATGTACGGCTGGATTTATGTAAATTCAAAATCCATCCCATTAAAGTTGAAACTGCTGCTTTCACACCCATATGTTGTACCACAGCTCTGGGGTAGGGTACAGAGGAGGGCTAAGCAATGGCATCACTGTGGAACAGGTCCTGAGGGGATGGCTTGGTGGGACAGAGATTAAGGATTTTCTCCAGATATTTTAAGTATTACTTGAAATTGTGTTATTGAAAATATAAAACCCTTGCTGTGCCACAATGAGGTTAATTCTGGAAAGAAGAAAACAACCCTCTGTGGGTTTGTGCCCAATGCAGGCTCCTCTTGTGATCTACTGTGTTTTCTTAAAATGTCTTATCGGTGATTCCCGTTGTATGCTTCAAGAAATGGATCAGTTTATCAGTTTAGGAAAGGGAAACCTGACAGAGCTGAATAAGCAAGTTAGCACCAAGACTGGAGTAGCAAACCAGCAACTTTGTCTTGCGCTCCACAGAACCAGTTTTCTGTCTCATGTTAAAAGAAATGCATGCACAGCTACTAACACGACACTAAAGAAATCACCAAAGCTGCTCGTGAACTGATGTTTAACCACTGGAGGCTGGATTTGTCCTTCTCCTTCTGAGTCTGGGGAGAGATGTGTGGAAGGACTGAAAAAGCTGTGGCAAGAAATGTGAATAACTATCTCCTCATCACTCGGAAATGCCACTGGCACATGCACACAGAAAAAAAATCTGATTAAATTCTTGAAAAATGTGGCATTTGCAAAACTTCAGATGGCAGGATGGAACCATTTGGTGGTAACTTGCCCAGAGGGGTGTGGTGCCACAGCTGCCAGTGGGAGGCCAGAAGCAAATGTGGCTGGAGTTCACTCACAGTAGGCATTAAAGCACGAAACAAAAAAAAAAAAAAAAAAAAAAAAAAAAAAAAAAAAAAAAAAAAAAAATACACAATCCATTTAATGCATATTGAATATTTCAATTAATTGTACAGGTGCAGTCAGGTAACAGTGAGGAATTTTTAGTAATGAATTTTCTAATCTGGCTTTTCCTAGAACCTCATCAACAGAAAGAAAGGAAAAATGCTGCAAAATAACAATTTTGCCTTGTGAAACCTCTCCTCTTTTAAATGTGGTAATGGAGTTGGTTTTCACAGTTATGCAAGTATTCTGCATTTTTCTTTTAGTTGGACATGCTCTGTCTTTTAGAGGCAGTTGAAAGAAAAGCCTTTTGTTTCTGGTGTCCTTTATTCTGAGTGCTGGACTGAGAGCAGTGAAAAAGTTTGGGAGAAAATGCTGCTTTTTGGAGAATAATCGAATGTGTTCAGAATGGAGAACCTTTGGTAGTGTGGTGGAGGGGGGAACAATGAGGAGCATGGATCAAAATTAAAAACTTGGGAGTTATCAAAAAGATGTGGCCAAACAGAACAATAAACAAACAAAGAAACAAACAAAAAATATGCTAATAGACTTCACAAAATAAAACAAGATTTTTTTTTTCGAAATTTGAGTACAGTTATTGTATTTTGGTTATTAGAAAAAGTGAAGGTGAAGTGTATGCATTTAAATTTTGCTGTTGTTACAAATGCTCTCCCAATTTAATTTGCAATCTCTGTTTCCTTCATGAAGAATTTAATTATCCTGCAAGCCTTCTAACTCATTCCCTCTTTAACTTTTTCTTTATTTTCACAGTAATCATCTATTCAGAGCTTTTGCTTTAGATCAGATCATTCTGATATCCAGGTACTTAATGGCTTTTATTAAAAGTCAGTAAACAAACAAACAAACAAACAAACAAATAAATAAATAAATAAATAATGTCTTCTCTCTTTTTTTTTTTTTCTTTTTCTTTTTTTTTTTCTTTTTTGTGTTTTCTTCTATTCCAATATTGAGTATGCTTAAGCTTTTACTGGTAACAGGGAATAGCAAAAAGATAATTAAGCCCTAAGTTTGTTTCAGTGATGTTTCATAAACATATTGGAGTGTGTCTCTTCACACATAAGGACATAGTTTTCATAACCATGTAAACAGTACCATTTTCCAGGCACAAGTCCAGTAACAATAATACAAAATATTGCAGACAAGATGTTTGCAGCCTGTTTTTGTTTTAGTATCACTTTTCAGGGTAAAAAAAATTGTGATTTTCCAACTGTGCATTTCTTGTAATGGCTGTTCCAACTCCCAGGGTGATCGAATTTTCTAGAAATGCTGAGAGTACTGCTCTCAGTGGAGAAAAAGTCTCTTTGTAGTCTGAGCATCCTCTGAGAAGTTCTGCTACCAAGTCAAGCAAAAGAGAACATCTAATCCTGACTAAAGATGTTCCACAGCTGGAAAAGGCTTCCTGCATTCAGGGCACTCTTCCAGGGAAGGTTTTGTGTTATTTAGTGATAAAAGCTGCTCTGGAATTCTCTGACTGCAGAACCAGGAACTCACCAGCACACAGTGATTCAGGAGAGAGGTTTGCTTCTTGTTCTTTGATCTGCTCAAGACTACACAGGAGAAAATAAAAACAAGGCAGTTTGTCTAATTCCAAAACCATGGTTTATGAGGGCAAAACACAACTCTTTTTGGAAGTTCTTCAAACAGCATGCAAAGTTTACAGGATGCTGAAAGCAGTGTCCTGTAAGGAGGCTTTACAGAGGAGCAAATTAATATTTTCTTCATTTTCCAAGCAGTAAGATCCTTATCTTCTGATGTTAATATTAGTTAGGAGAATCCTGCAACATAGATCTTTTAAAAAAGTACATTTAACTATAAATTGCAAAAAATTTATTCTGTACTTAATAAATAGACTATAATAAATAGAATATAATGAAGATATTTATATAATTGAAGGTATTTTAACAATATTTTTGTCTGAAAAATTTGTTGCAAACAGCTGTTTGTTGCAACAGTTATTTAGACCTGTTAACTGTAAATTTATATTTTAGTTATATAAAATACAGAGATAACAATATTGGAGTAATCTTAATGGTACACTGTTTTGCTGAATAATTTTATTTCCAAGTAGTCCTAATCTTGCAAAAATTCATTCTGAGATGTAAAAAGCTACAATTAAAAGTTAAGGTGATGCATTTGTTGATTAACTTCATAATTTGGATGTAGGTGGCTTTGCCTACTGAACCCTTCATGGGTGGAGCTTGATAGTTCCTTAAGGAAAAAAAATAATGAGCTTCTCTGCCAAACCTGGAATGAGCCAAGAGCAACTGGAGTTACATCCATCTCCTGAGTTTCTAGTTGAAGAAATTTTGAAAAGCTACACTATGCTAGTTTTCTGTACTTTATGGAGAGAATATCACAAAATATCAGAAAATTTGAGAGAAGCTGTGATCCTCACCAAAACTGTATTCATTGTCTTAAGCCAAGCCCTTGGCACCGTTGGACTGTTCTCTGAAATAATCAGAAATCAGAAGATTTAGGAAAAGATTCTGGGAAAGCAAAACAAAACAAAAAAACCACTTTTTTTTTTTTTGCTTTTTCTTTTTTTTCTCCCTTGAGAAGCCAGGGAAGAGCCAGATTAACTTTAAATGTGCCAGAATGTAGTAGGTGAATGTTGAAGCAACATATGAAGCTCTTGTGTAAATACCTTGGCAATTCCATATTTATTCTCAGGAGCTGGAAAGAGGGCTGATCTTTGTGGTGCCCTTCAACCTCCAAAGCACTTCACCTGAGTCTCTCATTTTCAGTGTTATCCTTTGCAGCTGTGCCTCCAATAATCTCAGGCTCTGGAATGCTGAAATTGGCACTGAGAATCATCATGTTTTATTAGCTTTTTTCTCAGCCTTTTCTGATTGTGGCCCAGAGAATGAATCAAGGGTCAGGATACAGGGATTACATTTATTTATGTTATGGCCACTAATAAAATGTGTAAATGATATCTCCGGTGAAAAAGTGCATTTTTCTTTTCCTTTACATGCATTGGTACATACAGCTACATTAAAAAAAAAAAAAAAAATAACTGTACTTGATCATAAAAGCTACAGGTGGCTGAAATGATTCATCACTGGAGTTTTCTGTTCACTAGTTCTTTGATTTATAGGATGGGAAAAGGGAAGGGCTTTATTTTGGGCTCTAGAGACTTGAAATGCTTTGGGAAAAAAAAAGTCTGAAACAACATCTGGAGAACTTATAATGAAAAAATTACTGAATGGTGTTATCCTATGGAAAACATTCAGTAAAATTAAAGTTTCCTGCATATATTATGTGTGGCTATGGTAGTAACCTGCATGGGCAATAAGGATGCCCTGGGTAGGTCTCTGACTTGAAGCTGAATGAAGAAATTAATGAAAAGCAGTCCTGTTGCCTTCAAACTCAGTGCCACTGGATCAATCACACATTGCCAAAGGCTAAGGGCTCATTAGTTGGTTAAAATACAAGAAATGCAGCCAGGGAAGATGAGTCATGGTGAAATGGCAGCAAACGTTGCCATAGTTTGCAGTGTTAACTGCTGATCCTGTTCTCAGCTGGTGCTCTAAATTTGGTGCTTCCAGAAAAGCTGTTGCTGAGCAATCCCAGCTGGATGCCAGGTGAGGGGACAGCAAATCACCAAATATGAAACTGTGTGTGTTCTCCCAAACACTGGGGCAGCAGGTTTGAGTCACAGTGATTTCCTAGGCTTTGGGATTGGATAGTTCCCATTTCCTGGCTGCCCTGGACACCTACATTTGTACACACTGACACACGTGTGTGAGATGGGGACACCCCACGGGTGACAAATGCTCAGGAGGACACTGCCAGTGGTGTCTTGAGAACTGGAAACTGGGAGTTGTTCCAGATACAAGCAGCAATATACAACTTAAAGTAGAATTGTTCACTTCCAATGGGACAAATGGACTCCAAAAGTCACCTCAAATCCCCCCCTGCTTGCTGCAAGGGAAAATGTAATTGTTCAGCCCCTTTAGCTGACTGAACACCTGCTTGTGAGGGAGTGTATCACTTATTGTGATAGCCCCTGCCAGAGTCCAGGAGTACCTATGCCTGTCTCCTTGCAATAAAACAGTCAACAATCAAACAAGAATTTTATTTCTCCAGTATATTTTTTTCCTTGCTAACAGTTTTAAATTTTCCTTCTAACTTAAAATCCCTTCTCCTATCCTTCACTGGGTTTAGTTTGCACATAAATAATGTTCACTTACCAAATCACATGTTTGGTTCTCTGGAACCTGCTGCTTTTTTTTGTAATTGATTCCAAGTCCTTGGCTGAGTTTCCAGGAAGGCTCTGCCTTATGAGCCTGAGGTTTCTGCTTGGCAATTTTTGGAGGATTTTATCTGTCAAATGTAGTTGTGTTCATGAAGAGAAGCAATTTCTGAGGTACTACTTCCATGAAGAGGCATGAAATTGGGCATTGGGAAAAGCTATTATAGGTGTCTTTTGTGATTTCAGAATGATTTAATTATGTTTTTCCACATAACTATAAAATAAAGATGCCAGCTTTTTTTTTTTTTTTTTTTTTTTAATTTTATTTTTTCCCCCCCTTTTTCCTCACCCCCTTCTACCTCAAGTATCAGTAAAAGAAACTTAATAATCTTTTGGCCTCTCTGCAATGTTTTAAAAGTTCCACACCCTTCTCAGCTCTGTTGCATCATTATATCTACAGCATTAGATGAGGCAACAGAACAAAGAGAATATAAACTTGTTATTTATCTCTAAAAATTGTTGTTTCAGAAGAGGACCAGAAGTGGTGAACTACATGTAGGGGATATGCTGTGCTGGGGTGTATTCACTTGAGGCACATTAGAGATTTTCAACTGATCTCTGTGGGCATTGGACTGGGCCATTCCCAGAAATCCATGTATGAAAACACACCATTGGTTTTGAGTCTGCAAGAGACTGTTTTAAGAGACATTGAGCACTGCTGATGCTGTACTGTGTGCTGGCTTCTAATAAATAAAGCTGGAAAACCTGTATAAAACCATAGGAAGTCACACTTTTTCCATTTAGAAGTCCTTGTCATCCAGTGACCAGATGAGCTGGGTGGAATTGTGTACCTGGGTGAGGGACAACCCATGAGAGGGGACCTGCCTCATCAGGGACAGACTCCTCAGCATTACTTGGGACAGACTCCTCAGCATTACTTGGATTTCCAGAGCTCCCCCTGAGAGACTTCCTAACATCCTTTACTGCCACAAAACATTCCTGAGCATTTTTCCCACCAGAGCCCACTCTGCTCCTGGCAGCAAATTGCTTCTCTGATGTCCAAGCATTCCTCAGGCTCTGAACTGCAATTTACTTACAAGGCTGAGAAATTGTGAGCTAATTCTGGAAATGCATTTTGTACAATTTAAGTCCAGACTCAGCTGTACAAAAACAACAAAAAAACAACTAAAAAGCCCAGGTGATCTTCTCCTGCTGACTTTGGACCTTTCTGTAATTTATCCATTTGGCCATTCACAGACTTTGTCACTCCCTACTTTCATCTTTGGCCTTTTAACACATGCAGTATTGTCAAGCCTCATATCTCATTAGACACACTTAAAGATTATTATCTGTACTTCAATGGACATGTATTCAATACCATGAAAATTGGTGTATTGAATGGTCTTGAAAATACCTACAACTATATAAACATAAATAAATGAGTATTCTCATAGCTATTCTTTTAAATTTATGTCTTGCATCCAGGTTAAAAAACAGAAAAATTACTCTCTTCAGTCATGAAATCATTTACTCAGGTTGTTATTCCCCATGTGAACTTTTCTTTAGCTTATGCTTGTGTATGACAGCCAAGGTATAACTAAAACAGCAAAAGGTCAGGATAATGAGCCATTTCCACGGGTGAAGCCAATATTTCTCTACATGCCTCCTACCTGCTGATCTCATCTTTTAAAGTGTTGTGTGATGCTATGGTTGAAGAACACCTTATAAAACAAATTGTTTTGAAGCTGAGCCAAATATTGTAGGTCAAGATTTAGGCAGGCCGAAATTTCAGTAGTACATCCTTGAAAAATAAATTTATCCATGAACTGGGTAGGGAGATACTGTTCAGTAATGTTTTTAAGATGGTTACACTCATGTCTGAAAGGAAGCGTTGAATGTCATGGAAGATCTTATTTCCTTATTTAACTTTTTTTTTTTTCTTTCTTTTCTGCAACATTCCTTCTTCTCTCTGACTTCAATATGTTGAAAATGACAGCAGTGAAAAAAAAACAAAAACCAAATCTGTCTTTTCTAGGTAATATCTTGTTACTCAGAAGCAGCCTGAACCTACTCAGCAAGACGTGCCCATTTTCACTGAACAATAATTACAGTGAGACACTTCTGGTTATGTGCAGACTGACAAGCAGATTAAACAAGATATGTAATTTTCCTGTAATCATAAAACAGACAAACACGTTGTAATGTCTACTTAAAATAAGAAATTAAGTTGTTCAGCAACTGATTGCCAACACATAGACAGTGATGTGGGGAAAGATACAACAGAGGGTTGAGATGCCTCAGGTGAATTTGTGAAGTACAATCCATGTGCCACCATGCTCGCCTTGAGCTGCACTTTTCCAGGTAAAACTTTCTGCTTCACTTGTTTCTACAGGCCATGTCCTCCTGCTGATGGGGCTGAGCTCTGTTACAGTGTTTTAAAGCCATTTTCTAAAATAAATTATTATTAACATGACAGAAATCCAGTGCTCAGCCTTTACATGTCAGCATTGTCCTCACAACAGCAGTTATTTAGGAGGGGCCCAGGTGTTTCTTGAACCTCAGGGGTGTTCACACATCACAGCCCATCAGCCTTTCCTCCACAGGATGCACCAGTTGCTGCATCAAGTGCTCTCAGGCTGAATCAATACTGTTGGAAAAAAGGTATGAAAAAGGATGGAAATATAGCAATCTGTTAATACATTTTATCCAGTAACTATTTTATGGAAAATTTAGGAGCAGCCTGGTACCCAGGACAAAGCACCATCCTCAAGCATCATTTCTCTCCATCTTAAAAATATTATTTTAACATTCCAGCCTTAGGGAGAGATTCTGCCCTCAAGAGTTTGAGCACACAGAATTACCTAACAGCAGTCCTAACTGTGACGTCTCAACTGTGTGAAGGAAAAGGCTTGCAGTTACCCAGGACTTAGAATTTTCTTTAGCTTGCTGTCAGAGCATGATGCAGAGTTTTAACTTGCCATTTTGGATTCTGATTACCCTGTCTGTGAATTGTACAGAAATCCTGGGGCAGGGCAGCTGGGGATGGCTACAGACCTGAACTGTAAATGGCTGAGTCTTTAACATATCCCAGTTTATTTTTTCTGAATGGGTGGTTTATTCTAGGGGCTAATAAAACCCAACATTTTAAAATTTGACTCCTTGTGCTTCTCTGCTGAATTTGACAGAGTTCAACCACAGCAGGGCTGTAAGGTCATGAACCATCTCTGATTTTCTCTGATTTCTGTGGTGCATCTACCATAACAGTTATGGGCTGATGTGTCTGACAAATTTCATTACAATTCTGTTGTGTTTTGGTGTGGGGTTTTTTTTGTGTGGTTTTTTTTTTTTGTTTTGTTTTTTGTTTGTTTTTTTGTTTGTTTGTTTGTTTTTTTGGTTTTTTTTGTTTTTTTTTTCTTTATTTTTTTCTTTTATGGCTAGATGTTAAAAACTAATAACATGACCAATAAATTTAGGATAAAACCATGCTGCATTATTTCAGTCCAGCAGTTGAATTCTATCAATCAATCCCCCCTTTTCTGCCAGAGAAGCAATCCATGGAGCTTTATTTTGTGTCTCTAGGATCAACAATAGCAAACAAACAAAAAACTTAGGGTAGATTACAGCAGTCTAATTTGTGAAAGGGTTGTTCTTCAAAAACTCAAAACAAAAACCAGAAAAGGAAAATAAGGCTTATGGCATATGTGTGATAAGAATAGTCTAGACATCAGTGTATGAATATTGAATCACAAAAACTGAATAAAACAGAGATAAGATAAGTAAATTTATGAAACACAAAGATGCCAGAAAGAATATTTAAGAAGAAAAAAAAAAGAGAATGCACAGAGTTCAATTAGAAAAATAGTCCGGTAACAAGCTCCTATAAGTTTTTATTTGGGTATTATTTCTGACACAAGGAAAAAGAAAGGATTAATCTTAGTTCCATAATGAAAACTTGTGTTTTAGCATTAGGTAATATGTTGCTTGAGTAATACAGTGAAGAAACCTCCTGGGTCACGTAAATGGTTTCTGGTATTTCAGGGCCCTTTCCACATGCTGTTTTTTCTTGGTTTGTCATAATCCTTGTTAAAAGCAAGCACTTATTTGCTGTCCCTGCTGTTCCACTCAAAGAGGAGTTCCAGAACCTGATTATGGTAATAGCTAAGAACCTTCTCATTTTCAGCCAGAATTTATTAATGGGCAATTTATACTCATTTGTACTTCTGCCAATAGCCCTTTAGTTTAAATTGTCTCTTTTCCTGCTGTTGATCCTCTGATATATTCATAGACAGCAGTCATAATTCCTCTTCATTTTCATCCCCTGGCACCAATCAAGACAAAAATTTACCGTTTCCCCTCAGATTGCAGCTCTCCATTCCCCTGCTAATCCCTCAGGCTGTGGTTCTGCTTGAAGCTGAGTTTATTCTCCATGTCTCCATCAGGGTGTGCACAGCTGCCAGCAGCTGCCTCCTGGAAGGAAAGCACTCAGGAGCATCCTGGGGCTTGACATCAACACTTTCTGTATGGGAAACACTTCTCTCAATGCTCTTAGTGATGCATTTCCCTTTTTCCCAGGCAACATTGCACTGGTAGCTCCTGGTCACTCTCTGATGAGCTATTTGACAAGGATCCTTTGCTGTTTCAAATTGGGAAGTCTTGAACTGACAATAGAAGCTCTGCTTTTATCCCCCTGGTGTATTGTCTGGCACTTTCAACATGTAAACTTCAGCCAATTTCTCTTCTTTGCACCAGCTCTGTATTTTTGATGTTTATCAACATTACGTAATCAGTAAATTTGAATTCACAGATTACTGAAAGGTTGTCAGTACTCTCCAGTATACATTGTCATTACAAAAAGAAAAGGACAGGATTTGTACATTATAGGAAACACATCTGGGAACCCACTGCAGCCAAGAGGATTTCTTATCATTCAGGAGGTTCAGAAATAATGGCAGCTAAATACATTTTGCTGTGTGTGCCTCAAGTCTGCTTTCATATGGTCATACAGAATCACAGAAAGGTTTGGGTTGAAAGAGACCTTAAAGATCCTCTCATTCCAATCCACACCACCCTGCCAAGGTCTGGGACACCTTCCAGCTGATGAGGACCCCATCCAACCTGACCTTGGTTGGTTTTCCTCTCAGGAAAGACAAAGTCAACAGGTATATTGGTAAATCTGTTTTACTTTTTTTTCACAATCCCCAATAGCTCCTAAATAAATAAATTTCAGCATTAAGAAACTGCAAGCTGAACTGCTTTTCCCCTTTACAGAAACAGCCAAAACATCAGAGCATGAGAACCTGGTGTGAACCCTTTGTGAACATCATGTCAGCTCAGGAGGAACTGACAAAAAGGATAGTCAGAACAATTGCTTAAACCTTTCATTAAAAAGCCATTCAGGAGAAGTTAGTTCCTTATATCATTCATCTTGAATGAACTGTGATAAGCAGTGTGTTTCATTGAACACAGAAGGAATAAATGAAGGCAGGATTTTATTACAGCGAATTCCTGTGGGAGCAGTTTGTCCGGGAAGCTTACAGCTCCTCTGAGTCATTGTCAAAGGTATATCACTTTAGGGGAGATGAGATCAGCAGCACCTTTGCCTGATTGACTACTCTCCTGTGGGACCAGATGCCTGGGAGTTAGAACAGCATGAAAGTCAGGAAGCATAAGATTGGCATGGGTGTCTTTGAGAAAGCAAGGTGGCTTTTGTGGCAGACCTGAATCACAACTTCAGAGAGTCCATGGAGCTGTAGGGAAGTAAAAAATGCTGCCCTTCATATCTCCTGTGGAAGAAAGAAAACACTGAACAAAATGACCTAAATCAGAGCTGGATGAATTGTCACTACTACCCAGGTTTGGGGAAAGTAGATCATCCTAAAGACACTCACAGCTGCTCCTGCTACCCCGTATTTCTGCAAATCGCACGGCTTGCTCTGCAGCTCCTTGTCTTGAACTGTGGGTCTGACAGAGAGCTGTAAAGCTCTCTCCTGTTGTTTCCTTCAGTGCAGCTCCTTCCTTTAAATCTTGCAGCAGAAATACCAGGCTTTGACAAATTCAGAGGTTTCTGTAGCTGTGATGAAAGTGGAAAGCTCAGTGATGCTCATTCTTCACTGCCTGTGTACTTTGTAAACCAGTTCTCGCTGAGAAAGGGAGATCAAAGCAGGTGCAGAATTTTAGAAAAGACAAGAAATGACAGTCCCTGGCTTTTATCTCTTTAAATGTCCTATCTGGAGCATTAAAAATATCAGTGTTCTGCTTCATGATTTTTCTTTGCCTGCTCACTTCCCAAGAAACCTGTTACAAATCTAACCAAGCCTTAAATGTATACACTGTCTTCCATAGCTTGTCCTTCAATATTTCAAACATTGCCAGAGGCAGTCAAACTCTGTTTTCTTCCAAAGGTTTTCAGGATCAGTATTACAGCTATTACAAACTAGCTAGTAAAGTAGAAAATATATTTGCTGTTTTACAGTTTAATGCTTTATTTATTAAAGGCATCTGGCAGAGGCCTTAATAATGTCCTCTAACCCTTGGTCAGTCCTGAAGGGCTCAGGCAGTCAGACCAAATGTTCATTGTAGGTCCCTTTCAAATGAAATATTCTTTCCTAATCTATTCTATTTTATTCCATTCTATTTTGTTATATTCTGTCATTCTTACCCTCAATTGTTATTGTATTTTTTGCTTTTTCAAAGATGGTTTCCTGTGGCAGGGTTAACACATCAACAACAGAGCAAAAAATTCTGAAAGTGTCTGTCACAAAATATATTTGAAGTGATCTGATGAATAATTTAGGGGGGAGGGGAAATTGGCAGTCTGAAGTCAGAAACAGCTAACAGTGATTCTTTAATAGTTTTGTAAGGAAAATGCAAGCATTCTACTGTACAGTTTTTTGGGGAAAAAAGAAAAAGAAAAAAGAAAAAAAAAAAAAAAAAAAAGAAGCAGGTGGACTTTTTAATTAAATTTTCCCCTAATGGATCTTGCCAATTTATTGTCACTGTCCTCCAGCTTTCCTGTGTAGGTCTGCTCTGGTTTAAGCTGCTGCCTGTCTTCATCCATTAAGGAAAGAGTGCAACCAAACCAAGTCCTGTTTGTGAGTCAAATAGTTCTCTTCCAGTAGGAGCTCTTGGCTGTACAGCATCAAACAAATATTGAAGGAAGATAATTAGAGGTGGTAAAGGATGGTTGATCCACGTTTGCTTAGAAAATGAGATGTTGTGTTGATTTTGTGCAGACAGATATATTAAATCAACAGGTGCCACCTCATCTGGTTCCAGCCCTGCAATTTGGTGTGCAGAACCATTTTAGCTTTCAGAATCTTTAGGGAAGTTTTCCTTTTAGGTGGGACTTGTTCTTGGAAAGGTGTAGCAGATTTAAGGACTGGACTGGGGACAGGGAACCAAAGCCAGCTACAGCCAAAAGATATATTATCCTCCTGTGCACAGTGGCCCAACAGGCAGATAAATATAGCAGACACCATGGGGAAAATGGGCAGATTAAACAATGTGTGCTTTCTTGACCTCTGGGCAGTCTGTAGATTGTATGACACAGAGTTCTAAGGAATGCCCTAAGATAATTGTGTGAAACCACTTTCTTTTTAGAATACTTGCATTAGAATAAGTAGTAACTTTCTGTGCCAGACACATCCAATTTTCTCCCGAAATTTCAGCTTTATTTTGACAGCTGCAGTTGCTCCAGAATGGAAGCTCCAGGGCTCAGATGCTGGTAGAGACCCTTCTTCATATTCATGTTCGTTCTACATCTAAGTAGAATTCAATGAATAATGTTTATTAAAACTGTTCACATATTAGGATACAGATTTCTCTTTTTCCTTAGGTCACACCCAGTTACTTAAACCCAGCCCTGCAGCAGAAATTTTTCTGTCCATTTGCAGGTTGTTTTCTGATCCATCTGCATAGTTTTGAAAAATACCCTCAGAGCACCTCCTTAAGCTGGGTTTCTCAATTTTTTTTTTTTTTTTTTTTTTTTCCTGGAGGGGAAAAAAAAAAGTGTTGTTCATTAAAATAGTGGGTTTTTTTGATCAGCAAAATTATTCAAACACAGCACACAGCTTGAGGCTGGGAAGGGTTGGAGAGGTTTTTGTTTGTTTTTGTGCTGTTTCATGCTGGAAAACATTGCAGCCTGTATTTCTTCAAGATTTCTTCAGTTTGTTTGCATCATGCCTTGTGCTGATGGTATTTAAGCAGATTCTGTGAGGGATGTCTGCAGTAATGACATATATAATCTCCTCAGGTTTATCCAGCATTACATGTCCAATGTTAAATTACTGAGGCAGAATGTATCCCCGTTGTTTGGTTTGCAGGTTTTGGGTGCATCATTAAACCAAAACAGACTTTGAAAAGTTAGAACATCAATTAGTATGAGGAATAATAAAGACATAGATGTTGAAACATTTCTCATAATCTCATTTTTTTGCAACTGTTACCACTTCAGGATTGGTTTTGTTTTGCTTTGGTTTTTGTTTTTGTTTTTGTTTTTTTTTTTCCCAATAATTGTTATTACTAAAGTGCAGAAAATGGATTCACCTCAATTCACCTCAATAATAAACTTGTGAGCAACTCTCCTAGAAATAAAATGCTGTTAATTTCTAATATTTAACTTTCTCACATCCAGTTCTCATAAAAATCTCTTTACAGGGTGTGTTTGTGTGGTTTTTCCAGCTAACATAAATGGTGGTGGTATTTCCTTCCTGAGACACGCACTTAAATATATTTCAGTGTTTCTGAAGTTTGTGATTTAGGGATGACACAGAGATTTAATGACATCTTGTTCTGTTCCCATTCACAGAGCTGCTCCCCAAGTGCCAGCAGATGAATTGCCAGTACAAATGTGCCATCACCAGGAACAACACCCGGTGTTACTGCAGGGATGGATATGAAACAAGCAGTGATGGGAGAAGCTGCACAGGTAAGCAAGAAATTCAGTGTAACATTAACACTCAGGTGTCCTGATGGTCCCTGTTGGCTCTCAGGGGCAAGGAGCTGGTGGATATCCAAGACAACACTCTTGTTTCCTCACTTTTTTTCAAAGATCAGGGACCAAGGAAGGCTTTTGGGGCAGGGAATGGGAAAGAGTGTCCCTCAAATGAGAGTCAGCACCTCCCTCCTGACTCTCTAATGCTCCTGCACCCCAGCAGCAGCTCTCCTGAAGTTACTGAATGATCAGCTGGACAGGAGAGGTTCTGGAGCTACAGCTCAGTTGTGTGAGCTGCTGTCTCTCCACACCTCCCAACCAGGAGAGCCTCTAAAACTTGCAGCGTTTCACCTCACGGCCATTAAGTCACACCTAGATTAGAATTTGATAAATGAACCCTTCCAAGGTCATGCAACTTAGCTGGGAACACTATTTTGGAGTAATTAATTGTAGACTGAAACGGTAGGCTTAAATTGTAGACTGTTCTCTTCCATTTTTGAAATATATGACTTCTTCATTCTCTATCCAGGTGTTTGCTTCTTGCTTTATTTCTTCTCTATTAATAATCATATTGGAGTTCTATGGCCCTATGGATGTTCCCACTACCAATCACTCCTCTCTCAGTAAAAGTACTGAGCAAGATTCTTCATAAATATAATTTAAGTTCTTTCTCTCTATGGCTGTCATGTTTCGTGATTAAAAATATATCTCAGGACATAATTTAAACAGCGGGTTTTTTAGAATGTCAATTTATTACTTAAACCCTCAACCACTGTTAAATAGCATATCTTGATTTTATGGCATTATCCTTATACACCCTAGTTGAGAAAAATGTTCTTTATATTTATTAGAGGAGTGTATAGTTTTTGATGTTGGATGGTGGTTTAATGGAGAAGTGGTGACAGCTCATTTAAGGAACTGTAAGACATTGCCAGCATAAATGGGTTGAGAAGGGTAATCAATTACTTCCTCTCCTGAAATGTTGCTCCATTCATCAACCCTGATAACTAGTGATCTCTAGTACTAACAAGGACCCAAACGTCTCCCTAACATGATGTAGGCATGGAAACTACTTGAAATAATGAAGGTTTTATCTTTCAAAATTAAGAGCTATTGAACTTGAAAACTCCTACCCTTCTTTCTGGCTACTTGAGTGATTTCAACAGCGAACATCCCCGACAAATTCATGGTTTGAGAAGGGGAAAACATCAAGCCTCACACCAAAATGATTCATGAATTAAACCTCTCTCTTAGAATTCTCAATTTTATTGAATGTATTTTTTTTTTCCTAATCCCTAAACTTGTTATCTTGTTAATGTCCCTTTAGATGTGAATGAATGTGACTCGTATGGAAGCTGTAGCCAGATGTGTGTAAATACAGATGGATCCTACACTTGCAGCTGTGTGGAGGGTTATGTGCTTCAGCCTGATAACAGGTCCTGCAAGGCCAAAAATAGTAAGTTTAAACATATTTTTGCCTTCCTGAAAATATTTCGTGGTTCAATTCTAGAGGATTCATGTGAAAAACAGAGATAAACCCAGGTGAGATGAACTTTCCTTCACTCTACTACAAAGAGCCACACAACAAGCTTAAAAAAAACCTTTTCACTTATTGAGACAATACTCCAAGGGAAATATCAAAAGTTATTATCTGGATTTTATTAATTAAAGCAAAATACTCAATTCAGCCAAGATTAGAAGAGTTCCCAGTTCCCTATTCATAAATAAATCAAAGATTTTCCTCACACAAACAAAAAAAATGTTTATTCTGGGAAGACAATGGAGACAGGGGAAATGATCATGAGGTAATTGTACCCTTAGGATGAAAAAAGACATGAGATTGCTTTGTCCTTGCATTATCCCAAGAGGTGAATTTCCTGATATACATATTCACATGAGGCTTTTTGTTGCTTAGTTCATGTTTTCATTACTTATAGTGGATTGGGTATTTGAGGAAATTAGTCAATTGTGCTTAATGAGGCAATATAGTACACTGTGTTTTCTTATTCAGCATAATGAATTAACAATGCTTTTATATTAAAAACCAAAAAAAGTTCCTTAAGGAATTCTTCACCATCCACAATGCTGAAGCATATGAAGCTGAGTATGAAGTAATGTTTACTGTATATATATTTTTAAGGCTTACTTTTTGTAATTATTTTGCCATCAGAAAATGCAAGTCTAGTGATAGTTTTGAGGCTTCCTCACCTAAAGAGCATTACTTAATGTATCCTTCATCACCACTAGGAGTGGGTATTTTCCTGTTTATACTGTTTTTTTCTTGATACATACATGGACTTTAAAAAAAAAATTAAAAAAAAAAATTCACAGTGAAGTCTTGTGAGACGAGAAAGCCCATCCAAAGTAAAAATAATTTATTATTCTTCTTTCTCCACTACGTGAAAATCAATAACACATTTTTTAGATCAGGAAATCCTCATGGTGCCAGTACTGGGCTTGAGATGACCCTTTCACTTTCCCTTTTTACCCACAGAAAACTGGGTAACAACTGTGCATTGTAGTTAGCTGTTGGTGTCAAGATGAAACAAATCACAATAATAAGGAACTTCTCTGTATTTTTTACTACTTTATCATGTTTATTTGACAGAAGTTTTCACTTCTTTGGTGTTTTCAGAAAGGAATCACTACTCATTAATCAAAGAAATCCCTGTAGGACAGTACAAACCAGGGTCATGGTGCTGCACAGAAATGAGTGTTGCCCATTACTTTGGGATTTTTGAATAAAAGGTAGTTTTGGATCAGAAGAACAGAATCCAAGGGGAAAAAAAACTAAAAACAAAACCAATAAATGCTTAAGGAAAAAAAAAAAGGAAACCCAGCACTTAGAATACTTATTAATCTATGTCCTTAAAGAACCTAAAGCACATAAAGATGGAAAAAGAGCAAGGTTTTGGTAAAAGTAGTTGTGAAACAGATGAAGAAAATGAGCCGAGGAACATTCATCTGTGTGCAAAAGCTGTGAGAGAGAAGAAGCAGCACTAGAGGTGTAGGCTGGGCTTTCTGGGGATCTTTCAGTGCTAATAACAGCAGATCTGCTGTGAATATGAATTACCATCCATGCTGAGGCCCTGGATACGACACAGCCCGGACCACCAAACCACCACATCCCCCATGGGCTCTGGAAGTGAACTGGGAGGTTCCTGGATGTTGAGCAGAAGGTGCAGGGCTCTGGACGTGAACTGGGAGGTTCCTGGATGTTGAGCAGAAGGTACAGGGCTCTGGAAGTGAATTGGGAGATTCCTGGA
>CM031863.1:3876671-4045681 GCA_018697195.1 Certhia americana
TTCCTGGATGTTGAGCAGAAGGTACAGGGCTCTGTAAGTGAACTGGGAAGTTCCTGGACATTGAGGAGCAGGAGATGCAGAGCAGGTGACGCCTGTTGGTACCTGCAGGAGCCCTGCCCGGTGCTGGGGACAGTGTGGTGACCCCACAGGTCCATCAGCTCCTGTCCCCTGTCCCCATCTCTGTGGTGTGGCACAATCAGCAGAGGACTCCCCAGCATCTGCTCTTTGCTGCCCTTCAGGCAGCCAAACGCTCGGCTGGGAAGGTAGTGAGGTCTCTCCCTCCTTAAATTCTACATTTTCCTCCTCAGCACAATTAAATAACTCTGGAGCTGAAAGCTTTTAGCTGCACATTCCCTTTGGGAAAGTTGTTAAAATAGGTATCAAAACAGCTGAGGGCTCACTGTGGGTTTTTTCCAGGCTTTTTAAGCGTATTTTCTTTTATGAATAAAGAGGCAGCTAATGGTTTCTTCTGAGGTGAAAATGAAACAAAACACAGCTTTGCTGAACAGAATTTAAGAACTTACTTGTTTACCAAGTTTTTATGTCTAAATTGCAAGGTCTGAATGTGATGAGAAGAGTATTTAAGGAAAGAAAATTACAGAGCTGGGAATATCTAGCTGAGGAAAAGAAATTCATCTGTTTCACAAAAGTTTCTGGTATGTTTTATATCTCCAAAGCCAGTCTAGAGAGAAATGCTGCGTGGTAAGAAACATTTGTCATGTAGATAAAGTGCGATGAACTGATAATGACTAAAGAGAAAAAAAAAACAAAAACCAGCCCTATTTAACTGATTTGACAACACAATCTTGTAAAATCTCACCAAATTAATTTTTAAAACTTTAGAAATAAAACCGCCCATTAGTGAGGTACATTAAGGTTAAACATGAAAAATAATGTGGAAAACAAATTGGACTGCTCAGTATTTTTTTCAGATTTTTATACAATACATATATTGGTGACAGCAAAGTCCTTATAATTTACACATTACACCCCAGGAAAAGGGGTTTAAGCCGTTTGTAAACACTGAATTCTGGGGCTTATGCCTTTCATATCATTGTGGTGGAAAAAGTAGAAAATGCTGGCTTTCCTGAAGGCTTTTTTTCAGATGAGAAGTCTGTTGGCAGTGCAAAACACCTCCATTTCTGATTTGTTGTGGCAACACTTATTGATCTGTATTTTAGACAAGATCAGGTAGGAGGGAAATGCAAGCCTTTCATCTTTTCCACTAGTCTATCTTAAACATAATTCAAAGGAGGATGCTTTCATTTTAGTCAAGAAGGATGAATCATAAAACTTCCCTGGATTAAAGAGCTATTCAGTTCTTATCTTTCCTATAAAATGAAAAAAAAACACAAAAAACCCCCAACAAACCACAAAACAAAACAAAAAAAACCCCACCATAAAAAAAAAGGAAAAACTTGTGAAAAAATAACATGCATGAAGTCCACTTGTTTGAAAAGTTTCTGTCAGCTCACTGGAACTCACCCTAAATCTGTCCACTAAACTTTTAAGCTCTGTAGAATCTGTTCTCGAGGAACAAACAGTTTTGTGAGAGTGAAAACAAGATTTTTTAGTATCTCCTGTTTTTCATCTGCATTATGCTATACGTTAAGTTGCTTTATATATTTTTGTATGAGATTTTAATATTTGTGCAGCTTTATTATCAATATATTATATTTTTCAAATTATGAAATCAGCCTTTATCCGAGCAACACTGAAGGAAGCAAGTAATCTAACCTACTGTGAAAAATCATGATTAACTGCTTTAATCCATTGAATTATTTAATTCATTTATGCTTTAAAAATACAATTCCAAGCCCTGTAATCTAGTTTCTGTGTTTTTAATGTGTAATGGTGCCTGCTGAGCAGAACCTCTTGGCAGTGCCACGGGTCCGTCCAACACCATTTCAGCCAGGTTTGATTACAACTGCTGCTCAAGAGGTTTGAAGCTAATTCCTTCTAAGAATTCCCTTATGTCTTAGACCCTAGTATCAAAATACAGCCTTTCTCTGGAGTTTAGTGAGGTATTAAATCCTCGTTACAGTTTTCAATAGGTCAGTTCAAAGGAAGGATCTGGTTCTGTCTCACAGCCCTAAACCACCTGGTGGCTTTGGAACTGCAAACAGCTCCTGTGAGCTGCCTTCTCTTTGAGGCTTTAGATATTGCAGGCTGTGGAAATATCCGGCTTAACACAAAGTATAAGAGCAAAAATCATAATAAAGGTCTTTTCACGCTGCTGGTAGCTGGGGAAAGAGTGATTGAATCCAGAAGTAGGCAGTGGTGTTATTTTGTGGGGAGAGAGAAGCTGAGCACAGAGCTGTTGGATGTAAAAATAAATCCCCAGACTCAGCAGGATGCAGATGGAAGCACTCCTTTTGTACCAGTCTGGAAAGTCTGGGGTGAGTGGGTGATAGGGACAGAAGTTCTTAAATCTGGCTTTCTTCTCAAGGGAG
This sequence comes from Certhia americana, assembly GCA_018697195.1. NCBI lineage: Eukaryota > Metazoa > Chordata > Aves > Passeriformes > Certhiidae > Certhia > Certhia americana. The sequence continues at coordinate 3,879,125 of CM031863.1, forward strand.
CAAAAGTTGCTATGAACAGGGGGAAGGAGAGATTTACAGGCACTGACTGCAAAGGGACCTACCTGGCAGATTTCAAACAAAAAATTGCTTAGTGAGAACCCCCCACACTACCTTATCTTTTGGAAAGCAAAAAACAAACAAGACTTGAGAGTTTCACTCATGGCTTACACCACATGGGATTGTTTTACAAAGAAATTCAAACCCTGCAGTTCTTGGATAACTTGTGAAATTCAAAGAAAAATAATGCTTGGATCTGCCTGATGGATGGGGAAGTGAATGTGAAGATGATGAAGACAGGAAGTAAGTTCCAACAGAAATGTTGCAGAAGTGTGGATTTACAAATGTTCATGTGAGGTTTACTGGAGAGGGACAAGATGTGTAAGACAGAATATGCATTATGGAATGAGAACGAATAAATAAGGAGTAAAAGAAATCCGCATTAGAAAGAATACACACTGAAACTTTATAGAATTTTATTTTTTTTTACATGACAAAATAAAAATAAAAAATAAAACCAGCAACATGTTTAAATAAAAGAACAAAGCACCTACTGCTGTGGCTTTGAGTGAGACAACTGAGCAGTGTACTCACTGAAGTATTCTTTTCTCTTTAATCAGACCTGCTGATAAAGTACCATTTGTAAAATGCTTTTATTTATGCCATTTTTTTTTACCATTTAGACATCTGGAACCGCTTAGTGAAAAATTGAGAACTCCATTAGGTGAAATGTTGATTGAAAGTGCTGCTTGTCAATGCAGTGTTCAAACATTGATCCATTCCTTTGAAAACAAACAGATTGCATTCGGGTGAGAGCTCCTGATGTGACAACAAAAATAGTTTTCATATATGCCTGAAACTGCAGAGTTTCTTTGCTTTAAGGTTTCACTGCACTGGATTTTTTGTTAAGTTGGTTATAACTTCTTTGAGTGGCACCCTCTCCTCAGACTTTGTCTTATTTTATAGACTCTTCTATGAAAAGCATCTTACAATTTCATGTCTCCTCATGAATTCTGCATGTTTTCCTGGCCTTAATTCTTTTTGAAATGCCAGTAATCTGGATAGAGATCATTTGCATAAGTTGTATTTCATTTTATGACTTAGGCATGAAAAATGTTGCAATAATGATACTTGGAATTAAACAGAGGCTCTGGGGCTGGGGTAATTAATTTTCTTTAATGATGTGAACCATTGGAACAGCAGGATAAAATAGACTAATAATTGGGAATATATGATAGTTATGAAAATAAAAACAAAGCCAATTTATTATGTATCTTAAAACAAGCAGGTAAGAACATTAAAAAAATGCATTAAAACCGAAAAGATAAATAAGAAATATACAGCCTGTTAATCCTTTAAACTCTTTTCACTTTGTTTTCAGAGCCTGCTGATAGACCTCCTCTTCTCCTGATTGCAAGCTCTGAAACAATTGAGGTTTTACACCTCAATGGCAGCCAAATGTCAACCCGGAGCCCTGTGAAGGGATCTGCAGTGCTGACCCTGGACTACAGCTACAGAGAGGACAGCCTGTGCTGGATTGAGTCACGAGATCTCTCCAGTCAGCTCAAATGTTCCAAGATCTCCAGAGCTGGCACTTTACCTGAGGAGTGGACCGTAAACACTGCCCAGTACCTTCACAGTAAGTATTTGGCAGTGTTTTAGCAGAGCAGTGATGCCTGTCCTGGCAAAGGGGAGCCTGCAGAGGTTCTTCTGGGCTTGCAGTTGAAAACAGTCCTGAGGCGTTAAATATTGCAGCTCACACTGAAGTGTTTTTTTTTATGTTTTTTCACTCATATATTCAGCCTGAGCTGCAGTGTTTGTATCTATGCAAAGGTTTTTAAGATGTGTGGTTTTATAGACTGACTATAACGCGTGGAAGTTTCAAAACCAGCGGTGCAATGGAAGAAGAAATGTAAAAGGCTGCATTTTATCTGGCAAAATAGTGCTACATAAAGCTCTAGAGCCATTCTTTGCTACTGGGACAATCCTAACAATGAAATGGAATCATATTTAGCCCACCAACTGTCAGCTTTAACAACTGTGTTAGTTCTTAAAAATACCAAAATATTTCCAGACTTACTGGAAAGTCTTTGCATTGCACCATTATTCCTCAGTCAGCTTTTCAATTTATGGGACAGTTACCTTATGAGGAAGATTTGCAGGGGTTTGGTGGGGTATTTTTGTTGTTTTTGTGTTTGGTGGGTTTTTTTGTTGTTGGTTGGTTGGTTGTTTTCTTAAATTTTTTTTTCCCTCTCTCTTTTTGCTTCCTCTATTCAGTTGTGGATTATCTTGGAGGAATTTTAAGTGTATTTTAGAGGTATTTTTATACTTTAGATATCAGAGTACCCTAAAAATCATGGTGGTAGCATTTCATTGTGCATTTTCCTTGCATCCAGCCGCCGATATTTTGTTTTCCTTTTGACAAGAAAATTCAAATTAACCACAATCCTGGGCAAAGGATTGACAAAAGAACTGTGTGTGTGTTCTGTCACTTTTTTGCACCATCAGAGTGGACCTGAGCATTGTGGTTTGTGCTCCTCCACTCCTTCCCCTGCATTCCTGTCCCTCTGTTCCCTGCACGTCAAGAGAATTTCTGATCCTGTGCTCTCCAGATCTGCATCACTGAATCTGTTTGCAAAACTGAGGCCCTGGGATGGGTTTTGAAATGAACACAGTGCCTGGAATTAATGAGCTTCTCATTTTTCATAGTGCCAGCACACTATGGTCTCTAATATTCTTCTCAAACTTCATGGTAATCATTCAATCTTTTTCAGATGAAGAATAATAATTCCCTTGGACATGAACTGACTGTAAAGACTTGCTTTGACTTCTTCCTTCTTCTTTGATTTTGATTTGGGAAATAGTGCTTAGGGACTTAAAAAAAAAAACCAAAAAACAAAAAACAAAACTCAAAATTTTGCTGGGAGCTCTGACTGACACAATCCTGCAGATTGAGCTGTGGGGGTGTTTTTCCCAAGCACACACATCCACACACTTCTGTTGTGCTGCTCAGTGGAGCAGCATCAATCCCCACAGTCTGGGCATGTCTCCTCAGAGAAAGAAGCCGCATGAAACTTGCTTCTGTCCACCTAATTAGGATCTTCTAGACACCGCTGGAGTTATTCCTGCCAGGACATGGCAGGAATCTCATGTTGCTCTACCTGGTATATTTGCCAGGTAATCTTGTGGCTGCTGCAAAATTGAATTTTAATTTTAAATTCTTCCCTTTTTTCATTCCACTTTCTGTTACCTGTCAGGTCATTTCTGCTGTTTCTCTTCATCATACAGCACTACACCTGATGAGGCAAATTAATTTTGTAACTCTTTGTCAAGAAAAATGTTTTCAAGTGTAATTGCATTCTCTGCCAGCTCAAGCCAAATAAATGGTCACAGCCAAGGGGTGATTCACATAAAATTGTACATTCTGTTCTTCAGAGAAACCTTTTTTTTTTTCTGTTTGTGTGAAATTGGTTATTCCTAAAAGTACTAGGGGAAAAAAAGCATAAAAAGTTTTCTTAGCAGTGTTTGTGGAATTTATCTTTTTTAACACAACTTTCTAATCATTTTGTTAGAGGAAAAAAAAATAAATCTGCATTTGACACAAAAAGTGCTAGAAAAGTCAGTTATAGAAAGGGATTGGGAGTGCTTGAAGTGGATTTATTCAAAGTGTTTGCTTCAGTGAAGGCAAGTAAGTCTTATAGTTAGGAACAAAGAATACAGATCATCTTTAAAGATGAAAGTCTATATCTAGGAAAGCAGGGACTATGAAAATGACTTCGTTATCATGATGGGTCATACAGCAAAGCTCCAGCTCCAGATACTGAGCACAAGCTTTGGATTCACAAAAGAAAGGAAATTGCAGTCCTTTAGTTTCTATCATCCTCCCTCAGAAGAGTCCAATGTGACTTCACTTTGGTGAGGACGTGTCCCAGATGATGGAATCAGATCCTTTGAAGCACTGGGTAACTTGATCTATGTCTTACTCTGCAGAGGGGGAAAGGCTGAGGAGAGGCTGATCCTGCACTTGGGTGTTTTTTGCTCTGGGAGAACAGACTGCAGCTCCAGAGAAGATAAAGCTCCCCTTGTGCTTAGTAATTAAGCTAATTTCACTCTTAAAATATTTATTATCTCAGGGCTTGTTTGGTACTTTTATCCCTTTACATAATGACAGCTTTCTGCAGGAACAGCAGTATCAGCTCAGGCATTTTGGTCTCAGCCAAGGCCAGGTATTGTCATGTTGTTTCATCTTTGTCTTTTTAAGACCTAGAAGCTTTTGGAAGAGAAGCTGGAAATTTTCCTTTTGGGAAAGATTTATACAGACAGTACTGGAGCCAAATGTGCTTTCAGAGGTGATTCTCCTGTAAGGGAGGCTTGTGCAACTTGTGTCCATAGTAACAGGGGTGACACCTCACAATGAGTTCACAGCCCACTTCAGTGAGTACAGCAAGACTTTCAGGAACAATCATTTATTAAAACTGATATCTCTAGGCCCAAACTAACAAAAATTCTTTCTAATGGCCTGAATGTGGAAAATCTCCCAATTTTCTGCCCTTTCAAAGCCATGATATGCAATCTTACTTTAATGCTTTCGTGAGTGTGGGAGCTGAGAGGTGGCCAGAGCAGCATCCTCTGGATGCAAAAATTTCCTTCCTCCTCATTTTAGGAGGCATTTTGTGTCTTCATCATTACAAGCACCAAGCACCTTTCATGCTCTATAAACCAGCACCAGGCAGCACAGCCTGGGTTTTAGCAGCTATTCTTCTGCAGAATATAACAAAATCTCTTCTGGGATGATGCTTCAGGAGCATGATATTTTCTGCTTGGCTGACGTTTGATTCAGGTTTTCTTGGCACTCAGTTATCTCAGCACACCACAACCAATGCTTCAGTGCCTGTGTTCAGCTTTGCCACCTGTGCTTTGTGCCCACGCTTGATCACACCTCACCTGGGAAGGGGCACAGGCTTTTCTCTTGGCAGCTGTGTTTGGATTATCCTCTCTGGATTAAAAGAAACATCTTGTTTCCTCTGTAGTAATTTGGGTTTTACCTACCAAGGTTGGGAGCAGGGGGTGGGTATGGAGGGGCTTGAGTCTCTGGAGGGAAAGGGATTTGCCTCTCTGCCTGTGTTACCCAGAACCTTCTACTTGACCTGCTGGGTATAAGCCAGGCTGGCTTTCTGGATCTCCCAATTTTTGGATGTGAGTGCAGTGAGGAACATCAGACAGTGAGCCCAGGGAATCTGACCACAATCCAGAAGTGTCTGTTTGGGTACAGTCCTCTTTCCTTCCTTGGTTTTGATCCCCTTAATGGCTCCTCTGCCTCCTGACCTAAACCACTTCTCAGGAATGATCATCCATAAACACTGCTGTGTTCAGAGCAGCTGCAGTAATTTCCCTTGACATTGATGAGTCTCAGTCACTGAAGGAAACACCAAGCACTGGAGATGGTGTTCCTGTCAGCAATTCCTGTGAATTGCCTTGAATATTCATGGAAAATCAGAGCAAAGTTTGGCTTACTATGCAGGAGCAAAACTGTGAAGATCTGGGGGAAAGTGTTTATTCCTACATAGTCTGCCCCGAGCTTGGCTCCAGACAGGCACTAAGAGCTGTCACACAGTTGTAGAATGTGGGTTTACTTCTTTCTCCTTTGATAGACAGCTCACGTGCCTTGAAGATGCACAGAAAGGAGAATGTTTCATGTCAAAGGTCATTTATACCTCACATGGTTCTTGAGTAGTGTTCAGAGCACCTGAATCAGTCATGGGGGGCCCAAATGGGAGCTGAGAAGAGTGTCCTAAGGGAGTGTCACAGAACACTTTTCCTCTGTGTGGACATCTCAAGCTCTGTCTGATCTTGCCTTGCTGTCCTTGTGTTTCTGAGAAGACTGGTCAAATGCTGGTTTTGGGATAATGAACTTTCTTACTTTTTTTTTTTTTCTTTTTTAGGTTTTTTGCTTTTGGTTTTTGGCTTTTGGTTTTGTTTTGTTTTTTTTTTTTTTTAATGGTGTCAATAACTCATTCTTAAGTGCTCTAGACAAAACCACAAGTAAATATACAAAATTAGGGTCATTTTCTCATTAGCTAAGTATTTATTCAACTTGAATTTCCCATCTCCTCTCACTGTCCAGATACTCAGTCTCCTAAGGTCCTGCAGTTCTTCAAAACAGATCATCCTCTTCGCTGTTGTGGAAATCTCATTTTTATCAGACTTCATTGCCTTGTTATTGATGTCCTCTTCCAGGTGGCTTGTGAATGTTGTCTCACACAGGTTCCTAAAGAAGCTGTTGCTCTGGAACTTGGTGATGCTCCACAGGAAACCAAGTTTGACCCATTTAGGTCATCCTTGGTCCATCTCTATCCTACGTCTTTCATGAATCTTCCTTATGTTTTCCTCAGTGTCTGTTGTGACTTTCACATTTCCCTGTTTGTATTTTGTTTTAATTTCCATGCGTTTTTAGATATTATAAGCCCAAGTCCCAATTTTTTTTTTTGTTTGTTTTGTTTTGTTTTGTTTTGGATGTTCATGCTCTATGATATGAGAAATATTTTTTGCAACTGTCCATACTTTTATTCCTTATTCTGGTGTCCCTGAACTTGCAGAACTCTTGATCCAGGATTTGATACCACCTCAATAAGATTCTTTCCTGGTACAGTATGGACATTTATTTAGTTCAAGAAATGGTGCTATCTGAAAATTGTCCTTTTGCAGAGAGTTTTTTCTGTCCCCTGTAATGACAAGACTCCTTTGGAGACTTAGGCCTGTAGAGAAACTTCCTTTTATCAGTGTGCTCCTTTTTTTAGCTCCTTGTCTTTGCTGATTATTGGTTCTGCACAGCCTTTTTTATGGTTATCAGTGGAAAGATAAGGGTAGCTCATATCTCTTCATTCAACCTTTCTGCTCCAACTGGCACAATCACTTGGATATCGCCCTTTGTGGTGTGTACTGCAAATGTATTATCTTTTTTTTTTTAAATGAATAATATTTATATCATCAGGTCTATACCTCAATTCTCAAAGGTGTTTGCACAAAAGATATAATCTGTATAGCTAAAACCCTAAGAAGACCCTTCTTCTGTTAGGGGGTTCTAAATATAAGTTGTGAAAGATCTGTCTGCTTTTGCTGCATCTTTTGGGTACAGACTTTTCCATCTGGCTTGGGAATTGTTCTATTGGTTTGACTATTGTCACCACAACATTGTCTTGTGTCATTTTGAGGCACAAGCTCCCATGAGCAGAGAGCCTGAATTGTTGGCATTTCCCTCCAAAGTTAAGTCATCTGCACTTAATCTTTTTTGACAGCAGAGCTACTTATTAACTAATTGTTAATTGCCACAAATGGATTTTTTCAGTCATTCAAAGATGAGATGTTACTATTTTTTCAAGCTTTGTTACTCATCCAGCTTCCACAATTGATCTTGCATTGACATTGGTCAAAATCCTGTGTCTGTCCTCTGTTCCTAGCAAAGCTGGCATGATGTCTGTTCTTCTTTTATTTACTCTTCAGTGGTTGTGTCCTGGACTGTTAAATCTCAGACTGAGTACAGGTATTAAAAAGCCTTGTCTCAATGTCAATTCTCAGGGCAAATTTTTGATTGCTTTTGTTTTGGTTTGGTCTCTTTTTGCCCTTCTTTAAACTCGTTAGACTCTGCCAGGAACAGTCTCCTGAATGCTGTCTCTTCAAAGAGACAAAAATTATCAGTGTTGAATTATCATATTCCCTTTTCCCTGTTTTATCAACGTTCTAGCTCACCACCTTTGGACTCCCTTCTTAATTCCAGGTTAATTCTTGTCCTAAAGTGGGACATCACTGGATCCTTTTATGCCTTCCTTACATGCCAGCCCATCCTGGGTAGAAAAGCTCTTGCACCAGGTAGGAAATCCAAGAGCAAGCGAGCAAACTCCCACAGCAGCTGAAGGGTTTTGTAAAGAAAAAAAGGACTTTTTTGTCATAGTAGCAGTAACCACATAAATTTGTCTTTATCAGTCAGAATGCTGAGGGACTCTTTGTCTCTGTCAAATTGAATTATTATGGTGCTTGTAAAACAGTAACATTTTGATTTCGTTAGCAGGGTTTTTAAGGTGGAATAAAACAATTGTGGGGGTTATAGAGATGTAAAGGATGGATAACTGGGTTTCTGCTAATGTAAATCACTGTTTTGTGATGAATATTTTACAAAAACATTTATATCTTTATATGCAACAGTAGTGAAGTATTGGTTAAACAAAGAAACAAATTCACAAGTAATTTTCTTTTTCCTGAAATGGGTCATTAATTATTGCATGCTTTATGGGAGTGGACTCACATTTTTCCATATAACTTTACATCCATATAAACCATATTGGCTTCATTTTGTCCTTTTCTTGGTAGCCACTGGCACAACTCTTGGAATGATTCCACCTTTCACAAATGCTTGTCTTCTGCCTTTCTTCCAATGAGGAGAGATATCAGAGATAAATAAGAGACAAACACTTGTAACCTGCCCATTTCAGTAAAGTTTTTTATGAACTTGAGGCTTCAAATGCACTCTTGGAAACTTTTTAATGGCAATAAAATATCTGATTAATATTTCAGTCTATTTAAATATACTAATTACATATGCATAACTTTTTTGGCTTGTTTTGTTTTCTATTGGTACTTTATTATTGTGTTTATAAATTTCACATGTCTTATGATTTAGCCAGTGGTTGTCTTCTTGAATGGTAAAATATCATTGGAAATGCAACTCATGTATGATGCTAATCAAGTTTGTTTTATTTATACTAAGTGACAGCAAATTTGCCACACAGATATCTATTTATTAATGCAAATATTTTGTTCAAAATTCGTTAAAAACCTAAAACACTCCACTAAAGTCAAGTGAAGAAGTCAGTTCTTGGTTTTGGGCTTTTTTTATTTTCCATAATGCACTTTGGATTGTGTCATTAAATGAGTTCTTCTGCCACCTGAAGATTTTTCCTGAGGTACAGATCAACATTGCAGGAAACTTTTAAAAGCCTGTATCTTCTTTGAAAGCACTTTTGCCTTTATAGGAGCAAAGGGGACATAAAAACTATAAACTCCAAAATACGGTTTGTTTACATCCAACATCATAACTGGCACCATGTTTAGATATAAAAAATGAGGCACTCGAGCAGTTGCAGACCAAAGTCCATCCCAGACAGAGATTTATCAGTAGGTAAAGCCATGAGGGAACAGTATTTTGTGAGCAATGAGCCTGAGCAGTGTTAGGAATTAGAGATCTGAGTCTGCAGGGAAGTGATCCACAGGGAATGCCATGGCTGACACACATTCCACCTGCTGCAAATCTTGGGGAAGCAGCAGGAAAGGAAAAAAAAAAAAAAAAAAAAAAAAAGCAAAATAATAATAATAAAAAAATCTGTTTGTATGTCTTTTGCAACAAAAAGAGTCACAGACTAAAATCACAAATATTGTGACTCCTGATCAAACTTGTGGCCTCTTGGAAATTGCTGTGTTTTGAAACTCAGGTTTTGATCTGATGCTTTGTTCTACTGCAGGGAAAAGGGTAAATAGAGAGCATGCTTTTCAGAAAGGAATAATAGTGAATAATTGCATTAATGGAAGTAAATTTGGAATAGAAGATACATATGTGATGATGTTAAACCCAGTTGCTGTAGCACCTTATGTTCATGCCTAATCTGTTTTCTGTGCTCACAGCAGCCTGGGTATTTCTGTGCTGGACTGGAATCTGTGGCAGGCACACCACAAAGTTTTGTGTGAGTTAGAATAAATAAAGGACTTGTTCTTTCTTTATCACTTTATCAGGAGCCCATACAAAAAGATGAATTGCGTGTTTTGCAAAGTTGTGATTATTATTTAGATTGTGATGGACATGACAAATTAAAACCACCATCTGATTGTGGGGATTTAATATAGGACTGCTTTCTTCAGTTTTTAACTCCTTTGACTGGCAGATGCAACAACTGACTCAACAAGTAATATCTCCAGATCATGGAAATATTATTTTTGTTCTCAATACATAAAATTGTGGATTTATACTTAGAATGAAACAAATTTTATTTAGAACTTTCTTGTGACTTCAGCTTTGGATTAGAACTTGAAATGCTGAAAACATTATGAATCGTGTCAGCATCATGGTATAAATAAAATGTAACAACAGAGTTTGTCCTTTTCAGTATTTGTCAGTTAAGTTCAATGAAATTAAATCTTGTTTTCTCTTGTACATTTTAAATAGTTGAGGGCAGCACATTTCTAAAACTGACAAATTGCATGCAACAAATGTTCTAAGTGAAGTAGAACCCTTTTGCTAAAGTCAGACTTCTGCTTTTCTTTGTTCTGGAAAAAAAAAAAAAAAAGTGTTGGAGCCATTGTAAGGAATTAAACTATAAGGACAAAGTTTGGGTTCTCTGTGCATGTGTATTTCCATAACATTTCTGTCACACTGTGTAAGCAAAAATAATGAGCTGACTGAGGAGTGTGTGGGGATCTGTGCCACAATTAGCACTTCAGGGCACCCTCACTCTTTTTGGCAATTTTGGACCTGTCTAGAATATCATTTATTGCTCTTTATATTTAAATGCAGTATCCCATTTTTTGAGGGAGGTTTTGTTTTCTTATTTTTCTATTGCTATATAAGGAGATAAGTATAATGTGTTATAAATTTTAGTGCCCTTTATCTTGGTACCTTTTCCTTTCTAGTTGTGCATATACTGAAAATATGTATTTTTTTGTATATTGTATAGTTGTATATATAATTGTATATGTATCATCTTCAGAGATGATATGTTTAGTCATTGAGTCTGTACAACTGATTGCAGAATTCAGATTTGTTTTAAACAGTCACAACCACTGCATTACCTTCAGAAACAAACTTACTGAGAAAAGGCAACTCAAGTAAGATGAAGTAATGAGAAAATGCATTTTATGACAGCCTGTGAATGTGCTGTGACCCGTGTTCTGCAGGGCAGAACTGCTGCTGGCTGGAGGGTCAAGGGTCTGAGGGGCACCTGGGGCTGTGCCCCTGCTCCACTCAGTGTTACACCATGGCCTGTGCTGCCTTTGGGATCACTCAGCACAGAACTGAGCTTACATCAGAGTAGGCAAAAAATTTCAAGGGGAAAAATTATTGCTAGGAGGAAGACAAAGGGACCTGGAGGAGGGTGCAGTGCATATCTGTGTCTCTCCTCTGCACTTCCTTGCAAGGGTTGGGACAATATGTTTTTACTGTTTACATGAAAGGGAGCAGTGATTTAGGAAGAAAGGCAATATGCTGGTGGGAGACCAGTGTTTTCTCTTTTCCCTTCTAAATGTAGAGTAACAGACACTGTGAGGTTTAAAACCAGAAATGCTGAAATTCTGGGGGATACACAAGGTGGGAGTGGTTGGCACAGGGTACCTGGGACTTCTGTGAAGTGTGGGGTTTTTAAAAATATTTTCTTTGATTGTTTTTTCACAGTGCACCAAGAAACCCGAGAATGTAAAAGTCTTTTTCCCCAGCCAGAGATTCAAAAAATGGTCATGACGCATCTCTTCTGTTTTTTCATGGTTGTTTGTTCTCTCTTATCTGTACACTCTTTTCCTGACCAGCAGAATTCTGCTCTGCAGGTCAGTTTCAGGCACACTCCCCAGCTTCAGGGCAGTGTGTATTTTTTATACTAGAACCCATGTAAACAGTATTTGCAGTAATTTTCCAATACTTATTATTCATGTTAGAAAGTCAGATTCTACTCTAAACCAATTAGAACGTGCCACCATCACAGCAGAAGATGGAGCAGATAAAGTAGGGAGAAGCCTGAAAACCACAAGGTTTCCTCCGTCTTGTTTTCCCTGCTTACCATTCTAGAAACCCCATAAATCTAAATTTCTCACCCTGTCACAAACCACACATTATACTACCATCTAATACACATTCCTGAAAGTTCTGCCTCATCCCAGAGCGTAAGAAGCCCTTTCCATGAACAAAGGTTAAAAACATTGGTTTTTAAAGGTTTTTCATCCTTTAGACATACAAAGAAATATTTCTCAGAATTTCTGATTCCAGCAATGAAGAGGTGGGATTATGGGCTCACATCTTCCTGGAGTGGGCAGTTTTGGGAAGGGCTGGAAGCCTTCTGAAAACAAAGGTCATATTCTGCACATATAAGCACATTGAGTTGGAGCCACATTTCTGGAAGCACCGGCTGTATGTGTGATTTATGAGACTTTGAATGGGATCTATGGTGCCATTATGGTTTAAGATAATGCTCAGGTCGACCAATAACAGCACTATTGTGGTGATGAGAGAAATAAATAAACAGCAAAAAAGCAGTGTCCTGATGTCTAGTTGAAAATGGAGAGAGAAAAATAATTAATATATAAATCTGAAGCTATGTTTTATTTTTATTTCTTGCATTACTGGAAATAAGTTAGCACAGATTTTAAGTCTGGGCAGTTGTCTGTTTTGTTGGTCAGGTCACATACGATGAATGACAATCTTCTCCTCAAAGGTTACTATTTTGATATTGAAAATATGTAATAAATGGGCAAAAAAAAAGAGAAAAGGACAGAGAGGGAGAAAGGGAGGATGAGGTAATGTTTACATGGGATGCATTTGTTATTGTCTGTTGGCAGCATTAGTAGGCAGGAAGAGTTTTATTTGTTAGTTTTGCTCAAATGACTTTTGTAGGTGCTGAGCAGTGGTTTCAGTCTCACAGGAGACCAGCCCACTGATGGCATGGTATGATGATCCCTCTGATAGAGGGAAAGGAAAAGATGAAAAAAGCCCAATGTCCTTAATATAAGAAGCAATTTCTTTTTCTTTCCTTAGCAACCTAAAAAAAAAGGCTTTTTATCTAGTAAAGTACATGATAGGGTTTTGTTTCCAAAATACTGACTGAAGAAATTAGGTATATGTTTGCTAACTGTGCAGGTTGTATCTTTTATTAATGAGAATATTTTGAGATTGTCTAGTATGGTTTAAGTTGTAATTCTCAAGCTGGATTTAAAATTGACTCCATAGGCAGATTTTTATTATATTAAAAGGAAGCTCTATTTATTTTAGCAATGTTGAGTGGGTTTTATTTTTGTTGTTTTTTGTTTGGTGTCTTTTTGTGTGTGGTGTGCTTTTTTGTTTGTTTGTTTGTTGCAAGTGTAATTCTTCTCCTTTTCCTGTAATATGTTTGAGATGAACACAAATACTTTTGTGCCCAATGTGAATGCATCTGTATAACAAAATCAAATACTCTCTTCTCAGTATTACCTTCTGATTAAAACTGTGCAATGATGTTCTTTGGGATTGATTTACACCAGTGTAAAGGCATGTCCTGCCTTTCATGCTCTCTAGACCATTTATTGCTAACAGCAACTAGAGTGGGCTCCAGATGAAATTATCCTACAAAATCATGGTACCTGCAAGAACTTACAGCTGGGATCTTATATCTGGATGCTGGGAATGAGTGTTCTCTGACAATCATTGCCTTCTATAAAAAAAGTGCAGTGTGAGTTTCCTTTGTTGCCTAACCCATTCTTTAAGAGTTGTCAAAGATAATTAATTTCTAAATTATCCCCCCCAAAACCATTTCTTAAAGCACCGTTGCTTACCTCTGGTATTAAACTGTTCAAATTTTTTTCTGGAAGTCATTTCCTTTAAACACTTTGCATGGTGAAAGTAACTCCATATATTTATTGGCATCTCTTTGCATTGCAATAATCCGCTGCTTAGCCTGTCTGTGGAAAAATGTTTGTGTGTCTTTCTTGTTGTGTGATGATGGTGTGTGGGGTTGATATCCCATGCAGGGGGCAGTCTTGGGGAGGTGGGAGGTGGTGGATTTCTGGCTTTGCTGGAAGGTGGTTGAAGGAGGGGGATGTCAGAGCCTGCAGCAGCCACGCCGTGTCCCCACAGCAGCTCTCCGAGGCCACGTGCCTGATGGGTTGCCTGTTGCAGCTGAATTATGCTTTAATTTTAACAGTGGGTGACTTAACTGCTTTGAAGTAAATAACTGGGTTTGATTTACAGTCTCACTAGATTTATAAGAAGCTGTTGAATGTGCAGCTAAAAAGAAAAAAAAAAAAAATCAGGCTTTTATAGCTATGTACCTCTATAAATCTGTCTTTATTGTTCAGCATGTACATGGGCCACTGGGACCCCATTACAGGTTTGCAATCACTGGGCAATGTGTTTGAGACTCAGTAATGCAGAAATTAGGAATGTTATGGTTTTCAGCTATTCTTTCTTGTTTCTGACATGAGATTGATGTCAGAAAATTCACCCTCTATAAAAATCTTAACAGTTAGGACTAAAAGATAGGGCCACTCACAAGGCCCTTATTTAATTGTTTCACATTTTTTTCCTTGCTCCTTTAACCCATTGGCATCACAGCCAGCTCTGTGATGCAGGACCCAATAACAAAAATTTAATTCCTCTTACTCATTCCAGAAACTCAATGTATTTCTTGATAGAATCATTCTATAACAAAAATAAAAGAAGAAATATGCTTAAGATTGCTTGAAAACTTAGGGCCAGATTTTGCTACCCTGCTGTAAAATTCCTGGGAAAGGCACAAACTTATCTGGGGCATCATCACATTTCCACTGAGTGCAGTGTAAAGGAATTTGTTAGAAGAGGATGTTGCTGATTATTGTTGTTGTTGTTGTTGTCATTGTTGTTAATATAGGGTGTTTTTTTTTGGATTCCCAGTGGAAGAAGGAAGTTAATTAAAGCCACGTTTTCACATTTCTCTCTCAGTACCTGCTCAATGTTCCATCTCAGCCAATGTAGAATCAAGGAACCACAGAATGGTTTGGGTTGAAGGAGACCTCTTCCCCTGCCATGGCCAGGGACATCCTCTACTGTCCCAGCTTGTTCCAAGCCCCATCCATCCTGGCCTTGGACACTTCCAGGATGGGGCAGTCACAACCTGTTCCAGTTCCTCACCAAATGCCCAGAATTTTTCTCTTCTCTACCTGGTGGGAAGCTGAATGCCTGAATCTCAGAGTGCCTGAATCAACCACATCTCTGAAAGACTCCGTGTCTTTCTGAGCCATCAGGATGCTTTCATTAAGTATTCATAATATTTAGATTATTCTTATATTTTTGAATATTCTTTACCTTGGGGAATCTGCTAATGTCTCAGTGTTCACTTTTATAGGTTTTTAATGCAGTATATTATGCTCTAGAGTTGCAAGAAAGCCAAGGATATTTTTGTTAGTAACCAAATTGACTGAAATCGAAATGATTTTACTCCACAAAGAAAAGGAAAAGCTTTCTCTTCTTTTGAGGAACTTGAAGTCTAGGTGCTTTAAAGTGCTTATTTAAATTTAGTGTATTTTAAGTTCTGCATTGTGCTTCTAACAAAGTGTATCTGTGAAGGCTGATTTAATTCAGAGGAATCAGATATTTGAGGATGAGTCATTTGGAAAAGATGGATGGATATTTTTCATTTGATTTTTCATTTTTCAACTTATGTAATAATCACTCCGGACATGGCTGTTAAAAGTTGAGACACCAGCGTGCCTGACTTATTGAATGGTGACATCCTTAATAAAAATCATATTTTTTTAAGTAGGATTGCAGGCAGAATTATGGCAGATTCTTGGTAGTAGAAGGGGCACAGAGAAAATCCATTCCAGCTTCACTTTCCCAAGGCACAGTGTCAGTACAAGGCTGTCTGGGCTGCTAATTAGGCACATTCATGGCAAAAGAGTGGCACAGCAGAGGCAGTGCTGCTGCAGGATTTCACAGCTTGTCATTTATGTGTTTTAACACTTCTTACCTGCTCTCACCATCACTGGCTATAGGAGGAAAAAACAAACCCAACCCCCCCCCTGCCAAAAAAAAAAAAAAAAAAAAACCAAAACCTGGGGCTCCTTGTCTGGTTCCAAACTTGGCTTCTTACTCAGTGGAGGCAAAAAGTTTATTCCAAATTGGCTTTCTGCTTTTCTTTGCAATAAAATTCATTTGTTCCTTGATAAACACATTTCTTTCTTTCTTTCTTTCTTTTTTCTTTCTTTCTTTCTTTCTTTCTTTCTTTCTTTCTTTCTTTCTTTCTTTCTTTCTTTCTTTCTTTCTTTCTTTCTAGCTAAATAATAAATTATAAATTAAACTAAGCAAGTCTGGACATGTCAGTTTGGACATTGCATTCAGAAAGGAGATATAGGTGTTCTAAAAGAAAAACTAGTAATTTAAAATAATTCTTCCTTTAAGATCAAATTTAGCAAACGAAAAGAAAAAAAAAATAAATCTAAATATGAAATCAATACTGATTTATAAATGCATATATGATTTTTCATTGTTATTTCATATATATACATTTTTCATTGCAGTAATATCCATAATAAAGAAAAAATTACTGTATAAGGCAGTAGAAGCTAAGTTCTTTCCCTTAAAATAGTGAGTAATGATCTATCTCTTTCATCATTGACAGGCAGCATATGGAGAGTTCAAGGAATATTTTAAATTTTGATTACATTTCATCCAAAATCATTCCCCAGTTCACTCAGAAGTTTCTCAAAAACACTCAAACAACTCAAGAATTCCACTGAGTAGTTTGCTCAGATCAGTTTTTACATTGAAAATAAGGAATGTATATGCTGAAGCTTTTAACAGGAAAAAGCTTGCTAATTTTTGGTTCAACATCTGAGAAAAATGAAATCTGTTAATATAATACTGGTTTTAATGGATAGTGCATGGGCAGAATCCTTGACTACAGCAGTAACAGAAATACAAGAATATTCTACTGCTTCTCCCTCTTTTTTGCTGAAGATCTGAAGTCTTGTGCTAGTCTTGATTTGAAATGGAAATAAATGTAATAATTTGTAAAGTACAAGATATATGTTGGAAAATCAAAGTGAGAGAAGAGAACCATACTATCTTCCTCTGATTTCCATAAACTATGGCTTGGCCATAAGACATATTTCCAGGACTCTTTGAAGATTTAGCCACCCTCATATGAAATTATTATTTTCTCTAAAGGTCTAATAATGTCAGTGTGTTTAAAAGACATAGGAAAAGTTCACTTCCAGACACACTTTTGCTGTGCCCACAGTCTACATAATGTCATTAAGTAGAGCAGAGTTTAGCCTATATGCTGTCTTAACTGTTCTTTATGAAGTCCTTAAGAGGAAATCCTAGTTTTTAGAAAGTAATAAAGGAAAGATGATCACATTTGGCAGAAATGCTCCAAAGAAACTGTTATTAATGTAGGAAAAGTCCTCAGAACTATATAAAAGATTGATCAGAATAAATATGTGTGTTTTCAAGGGGAAGCATTTCTTTTTAGAGACTTCTGAAACCGCGTGAAAGAAAGAAAAAAAGATTAATTACTTTAACGATGTGAGTGGACCAGACATCTGCACATCGTGGGTTTTATATATGACTCCAGAAATAGGCATGAAACAAATTCAGTGACTTGTTGAGCACGAGAAGTTTTGCATACATTTTCAAAGTCCCCATTTCAAACCAGAGCCTTATCTCTGTGGTGTGCAGTGCATGCAGCTGGTGTGATAACTGGGGAGCCACTCCCAGCCTGCAGAGCTACTACCAAACCATGGAGATTAACCTGGGATTCACAAACCCACTGTCTGCCAGCTGAGGGCATTTCTCAGGTAGAATTTAATTTGGTGGGGGAGTGCACTTGGACAATTCTTTACAAGCTCCTGTTGTGAGAAGGTGGATGTGTCCAATGCAGAGGGCACAGGGCAGAGACAAACCCCAGAGCAGATCAGGGGTGTCTCCACCACACAAATGCCACCATGTGCTCAGTGCCACAGCAGCTGCTGGTGACAGTGCTGGCTTGCAGGGAAGTGTTCTTTGCAGGGCACCTCTCTGGGGAAAAGTCTTGTTGGAATCCAGAATGCTGAGAGGTATTTCTCTGCATGTTTTAAGGGATCCAAACCCTCTGACAAACACTATTTTTAACCTTTGTCCATGGAAAGGGCTTCCTAGACTCTGGGATGAAGCAGAACTTTCAAGAATGTAAATTAGATAGTAGCATAATATGTGGTTTATCACAGGGTGAGAATTTTAGATTTATGGGTTTGTTAGCATGGTAAGTAGATGAAGACAAGATGGAGGATTGTCGCTCTACGACACGACATAAACACACACTTTCTGCAAAAAAGATCATAAGGAAACTGCAGCTTCAACTCTGATCATAAGGAAAGGAGGAAAAAGAGGAAGTTTATTGTGTAACTTCATGCATATACCATTCCAAAGGTGATTAGGGATTGGAGGGGGAAGTTGCTACCTCTCCAACCACACTGGTCAAACAGAGTCCATTAATTTTGTCCTCCTCTAGAAAGGAATGCAAACCAATCATTGTTTACATGAAAGTGTGTGAAAAATCCACTATAAGAACGCAAAATATCAGAAGAGTAAGAAAAACTTTCAAAGGTCAGGTCAACAGAGGATCCTTGTCATTTTTAGCATCCTTCCTCCTTCATCATCTGCTTCATGTTCTGCAGTGTTGGGAACACGGAATTATTGGTTAGAATTTCTCACAGTATAAAATCATGTGAATAAAAATATAGTTAGCTATTGGAAAACAAAGACAAATAATGTCCATTCTTGGTGATAATTGGGTGAATTATCTTTAAGACAGCCTTGAATCTGTGTGTTCAGGGCTGTTTGGTGCCTTTCCTCCTGCACACCAAGCTGGTTGTAAGCCTGCTGTACTGAAACCGCTGACAAGAGAATAATAAACAACCTGAAGACCGAGAGACACCAAGAGTCCAGTTTGCCTTTTTCTTAACAAGGACTTTCTGAAAAACCTCCCCTATCAGTGACAGACATGTGGGAGTGGGAGAACTCCCACAAGTCTGTTCTGCAGAAGGAAATTATTGTGAATTAATGTGATGTTTTTTTCTGGAAACTCTTTGATGAACGTCTTGAAATATGGTGTGCTCTGGAAAGAACAGCTTTACAAGGAATGCAGTTGGAATGAGCCTAAACCTCTCCAGTAGCCTGTGCTGCTCCATGCCCTTCCCAAAGGCATCCTGCTGGGAAGGGAACTTGGATAAATAAGTTTTCAGGGCTACCAATGCTGTTTGACACAAGGTTTATGGTGTGGTATTGCTTCTGGATGTCTCAGTTTTCCTGGAATGTTGAGCTCAGTTTTATGATTGAAATGGTTATCCCTAATAAGATTTTGAATTAACTATTCTTGTGCTATGTTACCAAAAACCTAAGGAAAGAACCAAGCGAACATTTTATAATTATAACTACTGTTATGTTAACAAATCCAATAACCTGGGTGTGCTGTGCCTTTCACATATATATCACATTTATCTAAAAATAGGTACATTTTTCACACAAAAGGAAAAACATACTCTCCTTCAAGAGGCAGCTACATAACCTTGCTCCTTTTCATCCACTTCCCAGTGTACAGCAATCTTCTAGAGCTCTCATTGCAGGAATTTAATTACTAGTTTTATTTCTACAATTGTTTGAAATTGGATCCCTTTTGTACCTTTTGTCCTGTTTAAACGATATTTTCTGAAATGCTTCTGTTACACAGAAGCTTATCTGCAATTTTCAAAAGTCTCCTTGAGTCAGTAAACCATAAATTTTTCATTCCATGAATCCAACTTCAGAAAATGGTAAGCAAGCACACTGAAAATGTTTTAACTATTACTGATTTTCAGAGGTACTTAGTTTTCTTCTGGCATTTTTAGTATGTCCTTTATTTTGCTTAGATAAAAAGAGGGGGGGAAAAAATGTTCTGTTCCTATTGTCTGAAATATATCAGTGCTCACATATCTCACAGTGCATCTGACATTGGCCTCCTCTGGAGTTTGGATATTGGGCTAAATGGAGCATTTCTTTATTCTGGCTCAGCAGATCTTGGTAATAGGACCTATCAGGCACAATATTCACTTTGAATTAAAAGGGAAATGAGTAGTGGAAGGGCAGGAATGGGAGAGACAGAAGACAGCAGTGAACTGTGTAATGGGGTGGCTGAGGTGGGATAGAGTTGGTGTTCCTGGTATTTCACTGAGTAAATCTTATTTAAGTCACCTGCACTGTAAAGGACAACAAATGAGCTTCCATGTCTGTTTTAAACATGTGCAAGGCTCATAAGCCCTGAGTTGTCATAAAAAAAACCTCAATTAATACAATTTTTGTACAATCAAGTTTACTTACTACTCTCCAGTGCAGTGTGGATGTGATGGGGTGAATATTTTTTTTTTTATTTTTGGTTGTGGAAAGCAAACCTAAAAATACCCCATCTGCAGAACTATATATGTACAGAAAACTAAGAGTTAAAAAAAAAAAAAAAATGCTACTATGTGTAATGATATTTTATCACATCTGGCTTCTCTCATCATGACAGAATCTCAGCTTATGTTAGCAGTATTTTGAAAGAATTGTAATATAATAAACATATTTATTTAAAAACAAACAAACAAAAATCATTGATATTGATCACTAAAAACATTTAACAGGAAATATTTTTCTATTGATTGAAGTGCTTTTTATTAAAGAATAACTAATTCTGTCTTACAGAATGGTATGAATACAATACTGTCAATAAGAAGAGGAAGAAAAGAAATCTTAGTTAAATGAAATTAATTAAGTTCTGTTCTTTGTACTTCTCTGTACTTTTGCTTACTATAACAGTAAGATGGTGTATGAGCCAGTCAGTTGATTTAGAAGCAAAATGGAGGATTTAAGGCATTTACAGAGTGTGGTTCCAGAATCCCAGAAGGAAAAGGTTGGACTGAGCAGTTGGGGGTTAAGGTGCTGTGAAGGTGCCACAGTGTCCTGACAAGGAAAACTTGGTCAGTAGGGAATGTTTCTATATTATCACAGAAAAATTGACTTCAATGCTACTTTTTGTGGCAATTATCAGAAATCTGACTGCATCCAGATATCCCAGAACTACAAACAAAAAAAGGTACTTTAAATGAAAATGGATGCACAGATAACGTGGGTTTAGATGTGCATATCACTTTTTTGTTTATTTTATTTAATTTCTCTTAAGTATTTCTGGTCTGCTTTTAGTCCCCTTCAAATATAACCAACAAACTCTTTTAGCCTTTACTAAGGTCCCATCCCCAGGGTCTAACAAACATCTTAGAACACTAAATTCAGAATCTGAGTGGCTTCAGAGCTGCCTTCCCCCAGCAATCTGGTACCATCAGTGTTTCAGCCATTTCACAGGTGCACCATCCTTCAGTGCTGTTGCTTCTGAGGATACCAGAAAAAAAGTCACAATGACAGACTTAAAAATGTTTAACAGAGCTCAAAACAAATGTGTGTCTTTCATACCACTGCTCTTGCAGTCAGATGTCTGTACTTAAAAAGGAAAAATTCTCCCCAACCCCTATTTGTGTATTGAGAATTGGATTCCTTGTTAGAAACCCTGTAATGGATGTAAAGCAGCTGGAGCTCTTTAAGTGAGTGGAGCATCTGCTGGCAGAGCAGCCAGCAGTTGCTTACTTGGATTGAAACTGCGATCCTGAGCTCCTTTTTTTTTTTTTTTTTTTTTTTTTTGGCAGATGTACAGCAAATAGCAATCGACTGGATCACGGGGAATTTTTACTTTGTGGATCACGTCAGTGACAGGATCTTTGTCTGCAGCCAGAACGGGTCAGTGTGTGTGACCCTCATTGAGCTGGACCTCAGCAACCCCAAGGCCATAGCTGTTGATCCAACATCAGGGTAAGGTTCTTTCTCTGCACCAGGATTTATTTTACATGAGGCATGCTTGTCTGTGGCTGCACATAATGTGTCTGTTTCATGCAGGTGTTTTAATAACTATTTTTGCTTTGCTGTATTGAGTTACTTGCATAGTTGGTATACTAAAGCAACAACGTGTAATGAACTTGGAGCAAAAAGTTAACTGTGTTAATTGCAATAATTACTGCAGCATGTGCCTTGTGATTTCTCAAGATGGAATCAAAACTAAAAAGCAATTTAATCCCTACTTGTCACAATATTTGTGTTTGCTCTCCTGTAAGTTATGTTTCTAACTAGAGGATGTGGGGAAGGAATTTTTGAAGGACTTTTATGCTGTGTCCCCTCATTTACAGGAGTATTGGAAATGAGTTTAACGAGTTTATTTGCACAAAAGAAGTGGAAGAATTTTTACTGTGCTTTAGAGAGTCAGCTCTAATGGTAAAGTTTCATTGTATTTGTTTTTTTCTGTTCCATAGATAGCTACATTCAGTGCCAGTTGGGAATTAAGCCTACCTTAAAATACAGAGTAATATAACATTCTATAACATCCACCAGTAAAAAAGTTTTTAAGGAAGAATGATGTAAAAACATAACTTAACTTGATCCTATTCCTACTCTTATTAATTTAAAACCAAATTTTGAACAAGGATTTTATCTTGGTTCTGTTAGTCAGTATGTAGTTCAGACCAGAATCCCTGATGGAATATGTCCTAAACTGCCATAAGCCCCTTCTCAACAAATACAAAAATATTTACAGTAGAACAGCTTGTCATCCATATGTGGACTTTTGTCAGTCTTTATTTAAAGCCTGAACGAATATTAAGAAGCATTATCACAATGACTTCAATGCTGACAGGAACAGCTTGCATGTAAAGTTTACAAAGAAGTTTGATAATGTGATCTTGAGTATAGCTGTATTTCTCTCTACAGCAGATGGTAAGCTTGACTCGATCTGACTGCAGAGTTGTTCTAAAAGAAAAATGAATTTCATGTAGAAATTGATTTTCTGCAAGTTCTGATCTGAAAGAACTTGAAGCTTTCAAATTTGCTGACAACAGCCTTTTTTCTGTGCCTTTCCTTGTATATTCTTTGCTGGATTTACTGGATGAACCCAAAGCTTGCCATTAGCTAATCTTATCTGTCAGGGATGTAGGAATTGTTCCCAAGCCTTTGGTTTTGTGAGAAGGGACAGAAAAATGAGAGGCTGTTTTTTCTTCAATTGTTATCTGCTGGCTACAAACCATTCCTGCTCAGAGTCACCTGTTCAGTGCCATGTGCAAGGTGAAGTGGCTGCTTTAGGGAGAAAGAAGTGCTGGCCTGCAGGATCATGATATTTTACAATGTGATTCTTATTAAACTATGTCCATTTATTTTGTGGTGAAAACACTGTGTGGAAAATTTTCTCAGAAAACATGTTTTACAGTTCAGCAATTATTTCATTACTGGTTTTTAGTAATTTTTATTAATTATCTGACATACGTTGTTCTGTTAATTGGATACCTAGCATACATTTTAACTGCTAAACCCCAAGTTATGTAATAATTATGCTAGCTTTTGACTGGGTTTTGATTGAGAACACAAACAGATAATGAAAAAGCATTCTGGCTATTTAAAAAATCTTCTGATCCTTTCTTTTATCTTTTGTTTTCTTTTAACTCTTCCATGCTGACTGTAGTTGAGACTCATTTTGGTGTCAGAGTTTTAGGGTGGTGTTGCTGTCTGGATAACTTGGTGGGTTTATTTTATTTAAAAAAAAAAAAATCACAAAAGCATCTATACTAAAACCTATATTACAAGTTGAGCTCTGAATGAGTTGCTGCTGGCACAGTGGAGACCATTTCCAATGCAAAGAAATTCAGAGTGTGATCCCAAGCCTTTATGTCTGTGATAAACTTCCTGTAGAAGCACAGGGTCAAGCCCTGCTATTCTTGCTTGTTCACGTCTGTGTGTTAGGAGTTCAGTTGTGTCATGAACCAGAAATTCTGCTTTTATCCATAAAGCAGCCGAGGCATGGTGGAAAATTTGCTCATTCCAAATGATATCCCCAAGAATATCTTTTCTGAGTGTGGTTAATTTTACATCTCTGTTCCCACAAGTTCTGTTAGATGTTTAGTGGTGATGGTTTGATATATTCTTCTATGAGCTTACAATGGAACTTGAGCTACTAAGCTTCTTTCATATCACACAGGGATATGAAAAGAACTTTTCATAAAATTTTATTCTCATAAAACTGAATTTGAAATTGAGAGAAGTAAGATTCTGCTATTCATACAGCTCTTGAAGAGCCACGTTTGTTATGTTTCTCATCTAAGCATGTTACTTTGGTAGGGTTTCAGCACTTTATCAATCTGAACTGTGTTTGATGTTTTGGTTATTCCAGACTAGGTCTAATGCACAGCCACCAGAAAAATACCTGCTTCCCCCAGTGAACTGGTAACTTACCCAGTTAGGGGTTTTGTAGTAGTGATATTCATCTCTTATATCAACTAATTATCAGTTAAGAGTAGCACAGTGTAAGTATCAGACCTGTGTTAAGGAGAGGATTTCCAGGGGCAGAGAATGTCTCCACTGATCACGGGGAGTACTTCAGAGCCCAGTCATGGCAGTGAGACATGGATTGAAGGAAAAGCTGGGACAAGGAGAGTAGGAAATTAAGTGGCAATTGGCAACAGAGAGGGAGAATTAATTGTTTTACAATAATATATTATCTATCAAATACCTTTAAACTAAGATCTTTAGTTCCATATGTCTGCAGTTCATAGTTTTGATAAATTTTAATACAGGACTTCTTTTCTTCAGTGGTCGAGGAACAGAAGTGATTACCTTTGCTGGGCCATGAAATTGGTGTAAAATTGATGATGGTGCTGCTGACTGTCAACATGAAACAAATGCAAGCTGAGTTAGAATGGGTTTAGCTGAGATCCTCAGTTTCAGGTCTGATGTACTCATGGGGAATGGTTTTTCAAAGTATTCCAGCCAGTATTCTGTTGGCATATTCATGAGACTTTGATCACCAGACATTGATGATAGGGAAGGTAACACATTTAAAACTCACAAGAGGATAGATCAGATTTAGGTTCTCTCCCAGCTCTGCCACAAACAGCTAAATGTCTCTACAAAGAGCATTTTATATTTTTTTTATGGCTCTGCAGCTCTTTGTTTTTAATAAGAAACATTAAATGGCTGTTGTTCAAGCTATGTGATATTTGAATGCATACAGGAACATTAGAAATTCATATTGTGGAATGCTAACTGTGTACATCTTCGTATTAATTCTGTAAATATGTCTACTGAATTGCCTCCAGTGTTCAAAGTAAATTGTTGCCTTCCACTGCACCTCAATGGCCATGGAGAATGTACTGCACCATTTTACAAAGCAGAAATGTCTTGGAGCAAAGGATGTGCTGCAGTTCCCTCACAACACTTCAGTCTTGGTCTTAATGCTCAGACATCTGACATACATGGAGTAATATAAATACCAGGGTGTCATAATTTCTCCTCACACTCATTTTCTGATTTCTTTGGAAATGCCAGAAAATGAGGAAAAACCAGGAAGAGCAGGTGAGGCTGCAACTTCAGGGCTACTCCTGGTTCCAGAAATGTGCAGCATGTACTGATGGCTGTGATGCTTTTGGGGATGCCAGCCATAACTTTTTACTTTTTTTTCTCAGGCTTATGGAAAGATATGAACTTTAGGGAGGAGGTTTGAAGTGTGGAGGGTATTGATGTAGCATCCACTGACAAAACTGTTCAAACATAAGGAGATGTGTGACTAGAGGTTACAAGGGGTGACATTGCAAAGAGGATGTGCAGTGAAGGCTGGCTTGTGGGAGGATGTGTGGAGCAGAAATGGGGGTAAGGAAATGGCTTAGACACCTCCTACGTGAACCTCTGTAGAATCATCATAGAATTTCATAGTTTGGGTAGGAAAGGACCTAAAAATTCATCCAGTTTCCCCCCCCCCCCGTTATGGGCAGGGTCACCTTCTCTATCCCAGGTTGCTCCAAGCCCTGTCCAACCTGGCTTGGACACTTCCAGGGATGAGGCAGCCACAGCTTCTATGGGCACCCTGTACCAGAGCCTCACCACCTCACAGGGACAAATCTCTTCCCCATATCCCATCTGACCCTGCCCTCCTTCAGTTTGAAGCCATTCCCTGTGTCCTGTCCCTCCATGCCTTGTCTAAACTCCTTCTCCAGCTCTCTTAGAGCCCCTTTGGAAGGGGCTCTCAGATCTCCCCAGAGCGTTCCCGCTTCCAAACTGAACATCCCCAGCTCTCCCAGCCTGGCTCCAGAGCAGAGGGACTTCAGCTCTTGGATCATCTTTGTGGCCTCCTCAGGAGTCACTCCAGCAGCTCCAAGTCCTTCCTGTGCTGAGGATCCCAGGGTTGGAGGCAGCTCTGCAGGTAGGGTCTCACCTCGACCACTCTTCTTGTGATGCAGCCAGGACGTGGTGGCTTTCTGGGCTGCCAGTGCATGTTACAATATAAAAAAAGAGGTGGAGTTAGGGAGAGAAGAGGAGGAAGGGGAAGAGAAGAACCAGAGGGAATGCACAATTACAGGCTGGAGTCATTGAAACTTGTGACTGCCATTTAAAAGTTGCATTAGGAACAAAGGGGAGAAAAGACTTCTAAAGAGATTTGTAAAAGGAGCAAGCTCACATTTTAATACTGAACAGTGTGTGTCATGTAAATATTTGAATAAATCTTTTAATCGGCTTTTCCTTCTGCTATGGTGTAGAAATAAAAAAAAAAAATCCCAGGCTCTGCTTATTTCTTTCACACAACATTTGTAAATGCATACAAGAAGAGATTGTGTTATGATGATGTTTGAAGAACAACAGCTATTAATGTGTTATGGTGTTATGTACCATTTCTTGGTAATGTTAGTGAGTCAGGAAAAAACAAACAAATGCATAACAGCAAAAACAAAATATTCTGTTGCATTTTAAGTCTGTAATAGCAATCAGTTGATACCTCTGGGATTCATGGAGGGGAACAAGGGAAACAAGTGAAGAATTAATAGCTAAAGGTGTCTACTTCATCATTTCAGAAATTTGTTCTGAGGGAAAAAAAATATTATTCTCTAGATTTCCTCTTTGATTCTGAAGATTCTAAGTGCAGATTTCTTCTGTGGCTCAAATCAAAGCCACAGTATGAATATAATAATGATAATTAAAAATACATAATGTCATTGTGTGAAACACAACATGAAAATTTTCCTCAGTCTAAAATTTCAGAAGATAGGAGGCAGCAAGGGTATAAGAAGAACCTTTTGAAATTCAGCCTTCTATATGTGAACAGAGTTGGACAGTAGATTTAAAATACCATATTTGAGGGATCTAGAAGAAAAATCATAAGAAAGAGTTAATTCTACCTTTTGTTTTTTGTTGTTTGGTTGGTTTGGTTTTGGTTTAGTTTTGAATTTATTCTACCTCTGAAGTCTGGTAGAGGTAAGAGGCGGAAATTGGGGGTTGTTCATGTGAGCCCTGTTGTCATTCAGGGTGTTTAGAAGCTGTTGCAAATGTTCTTTCTCAAGCTGTGTGTGATCATCCTCGTGGGGTGTTTGCTTTTATTGCTCAGATCAAAATGCAGTGCAAGGTCCACCGAGCACTTTTCACTAAAAAATCAAAGGGAATGGGAAAAGTTTTACACATCATCGAAAGAAAAGTTTTCCTCATGAAAGCAGTGCCTGGGGTATGGAAAAGCCATCCCAGAGGATGGAAAACAGCCCTTAATGAGTCAAAGAGATTGAAGATATAAATAGAAAGAGTTTTGGGCTGACAACCCAACCTGTTGGCCATCATGGGTAGACAGGCAAACCAGTGAGAGCTGTCCTACTTGGTGGGATTTTGGACAAGAGATGGGTGAGGTCTCTGATGGAATGTTTGATGGGACAGAACCTGAGGCCAGCCCTGAAATCCTGCATTAGTAAATCCAGAACAGCTAGCAAAGAGCAAGTCAGCTGTGTGTGTGTGTGTGTGTGTGTGTGTGTTGAGAGACCTTTCTGAAACAAATTTATTGACATAATTTTGTTATCCTTCTCTTTCTGTACCTATGTCTAAAAAAAAAAAAAAACAAACCAAACAAAAAACCCCATAAATGTAACTTGTATTAGGCACAACGAATAGGGTTTGCATTCACCTCATATTTGCCTGGAGGTATCAGTGAGGAGCTGAAAATTCTTGCAGTGGAAGAAGAATAGTAGAAATCCAAAAAGGAGGGGAGGTCAAACCGTACATATTTTTCTTTATTTGTTTCATTGTTATTTAGACAGGGGAGTATTTCAGAGTAAAAATAAAGCATCTGCACTTATTGTCTGCTGCCACTTTTATTCTCCTTTTACTCTCTTGCCTTTGAGATTTTATAGCAGTCACTAGGCTTAGGAGAGACTCTGAGTCTTAAAACTTTGGGTTTTGTTTGCTCTTAAATTAGTCACCATTTTCTGCTGATCAAAGAGGAGAGTTATAATCATTAAAGCTTGCTTTTAAACAGCCAAATCATTAGTGGTTTAATAACATGACATTATTAAAAGAGCTCAGTTCCTTTTCTTGTCACAAAGATTTTCAAAGAGCTGTAAGATACGTATAAGACCTATTCACTTCAAAAAAGTTTTAAAAACAAAACAAAAAAAAACAATAAAAATCCACAAACAAAATAATCTCAAACTAAAAACCATGAAAAACTTTATAGTAACTAATCATAATATGAAAGTTTTCATTAAGAATTCGTATTTTGTTACTCATCCTCCCCCTCCACAATCTCTTTCAGGCTGTGAACAGTTGTATATAGTATAATAGTGTAGCCAAAATAAGTTGAGAGAAGCAAAGACACTTAATCAGACAAAAAAAAACAAAAAACCAAACCAAAACACTCTTTTAAAATTATTTTCACATTTTTATTATCCCTTTAGCTCAAATGCTTGCTAGAAAATTATGAAAAAAACATTTTTTATCTGATCTCAGGTTCTGAACTCTTTCCAGTTCTGTGTTATTCCATCTTTTAATTTTTGTTTAACTGAGACATAAAACTCTTTTACCTCTGCTTTTCCTTCTGGATGTTTTCTCCCTTGAAACTTCAATTCCATTGCAGCAGCACAGGTCTGCTCACTGGGAAACCTTGTGGCTGCTGCTCTTGGTAAGAAAAAGAAGCAAGGGGTATTGTCACACCTGCTCTGCTTCCCAAAATAAGGTGATGATTCTGCATTCATGAGCAAAGAGAGATAGGAGAAATTACAGCTCTTTTTTTTCCAGCAAACTAATAAATAAATAAATAAAATTTGTTTTCTGAACATGCAAATATAAGAACTTGTATGAAAAAGCTAATTCAGTTGAGAAGGACTCAGAGTCACTGGCAGAACTGGAAAATTTAGAATACCAATCATGTGACCTAACTGCATTAAAAAGGAACTCATTAACTATGTCAGGTTACTGGTCTGGATCAAAGTGACAAATATAATCAAAACAATAAAAATAGATTAGGTTTGAACAGGTTTGGTCCATGCATGTTCTCAAGTAATGCTGTGCGTTTGCTGCTGTACATTCCTTTTAATTATTCAAGCATTGCTGAAAACAAAACTGGATGAGTATAATTAATATCCAGTCTTCTGTATATACCCTGAAGGTGGGCTGTATTTGGTGCCCAAACCAAGCTGCATTCAGAGAAAAAACAGGTGCTGATAGCAGTGACAAAGGAGGTATTTTTTGATAATAATCCTTTGTGAAAGAGCTGGCAAAGCGAGCACTGGCAGTGTTATTAGAATAGTTCAGAACTGATGTTCTGAGACTTGGTATTATAATAATATTGCCTGGAGAATAAAAAGCTAACCAGAGTAATACTGATGAAGCATGAACTAAAGTGAGCCATTTTTTCTTATGCAGCATGTGCCCAGTAATGGATTTCATATATTGCTACTAAGAGGAACAATATTTGAGTAGTGTCAGCAGGTATGGAAAAAAAAAATTAAATAGTGGGAATACAAAAACATTTGTGAAATCACGAAATAGCTGTGGTTTGTGAAAATAAAATGTGAATAAAACCCCCCCCAAAAAAAAAAAAAAAAAAAGCTTGCAAGTCAGCAAAACATTTCTTCACTAATCAGAAGTTTGGTCCAGAGGAGCACGAAGGCAGTGTCGTGCCTCTCTCAGTGAGCTTGGGTTCTCCCAGAGCTGAGCTGCCAAACCACAGCATCTTCATAACCCAAACCAGCTGTGCCTGGTGTTTTTGGGCCCTAAACATCAGAACTGCCTCAGCAAACCAGGCTGAGCACAGGAGCAGCCCCAGCACAAATAAAACTCCCTGAGCTGCATTGCCTGGGGCCATCCCCAGCTCACCCAACACCCTCCTCCCACTGAACTTTACTGACTGACTGGAGTAGTTACTCTGCTGTCCCCACACCCCTCAGTCCTTGCTTCTACTCAAAATCCTCTTCTTTTACTGAAATTACCACAGATCTATGAATTAGAATTTGTTTTTTTGTGAGGGAGGCTCAGAAACAGACATGTAATTCTGCCTGGAATGGAAGTCCTATGGAGGTCTTAAAGTACTTTTTTTTTTTTTTTTTTTCCATAACTGAGATGTCCAGGCAAAAGCTACATGATTTAAGTAAAACTATCAATGATTTTCTTCAAGTTGAAGACAATTAAGCTGAAGAGAATTGAGGCCACTTTGTTTCTGAATGAGAATATAAATGGGAGTTTAAGGGTCCATAATGTATGGACATTTACATTTTGTTCTTGTCCATTTGAAGTCTCCTTGGTTTGGTTTTTTTTGGGGTTTTTTTTTTTTTTTTGTCCCCCTTTTTTTTTTTTTTTTTTTTTTCTTTAGATGTACTTGTGTTCTGGTCTTAAAAATATCTGTGTGTATATAGATAAATATTGATAAAGATTTTTATTTTTAATAAAATAAAATGAAAATAAGAACAAAATGCTAATACACAGCTGGTGTATTATGGTGTTATAAAGTTTTCTAAATCTGTATTCCTAGTGCAGTCCATATATTTCTTGTGGCTTTTAAATGTCTTAGTATTGCAGTAGTGCAAAATTGTGCAAACCATGAATTTTCTAATAAGCTCTTGTCATGCCATTCTTTCCCTTCTTCCCACAAGATAAATAACTCCCTGTGTACATGCCATATTTGAGGCATAGAAACACTAAATCATAGAATATTCTGAGTTGGAAGGGACCCAAAAGGATCATTGAGTCCATTACTCTTGCTCTGGATTAACCAGAACCACCCAGAGAAACAAAAATGATGAATTCAGTCAATTCAGTTAATTCATCAGCAGTATGATGATATCATCCTGATGGAACTGCTGTTTTCTCAGGGCTGATTGCATGGATGGCTATTTTTTTAATATATATTGATTTTCCGATCTTTTTTTATTTTTTTCCTGAGGTTTCTTGCGTGTCAATGGCCTCGTTGCTGTGCTCAGTAGTGTGAACATGTCTTGCTGGAGCTCAGCTGCAACATGACCCCTTTTGGGGGAAGATAGAGAAAAGCTGGAGGAAATCTGGAGATATTAATAGGAGATTTAAAAAAAAAAAAAAATAAAAACCTCATGGCTTGTGTAAAACTTGAGGGAACTTTGGTAACCTATTCTAGAACAGAAAATCCATATTATTCGTATAAAAGACTGTAGAGTAGCAAGGTAGATACTAATTCTTATTAAAGAAAGAACAGGAAAAATATTTTAATTAGCAGATACTGGTAAATACAGGAAAGAAAAAATTCAAGTCTGATGCAACCTTAGCATATAACTGATGTAAAAGTTGGAGTCTCTGTCATAAGGGACACCTGAGACTGTGTCTGGAAGGGATGTTCAGCTTTGGATTTCACATCAGGATGTATGTGTGTGCAGGTCTGTAAGCTTCTAATGATAAAGAATAGTGTGCTAGAAGAATAAATATCAATAATTCTATTTACTGACGTTTCAGTGCTGCTATTTAAAAAGTATGGCTGAATCATTTCCAAATTAACCCTTTGTCTTGTTTCTCCACTTGAAAGAGTTTGAGAGATTTTAAGGAAAATAGGTCAAAATATAAATTCTAGGAAGTTCTGTTTCTTCTTTTAGAAGATTTGCTGCAAATGAAACTGAAATTTGGATTTTAAAGGGATTTTAATGCAAAAAAATTATCCTGGAACACATGTAACAGTTTCTACCCACAGGCTATATCCTCGCGTTTTAGGAATTACATTGGTTTGAGTGGATAAATTGTAAGTTTAATTGTTTAGTTTTGTGTTCATAAAGCAGCAAGAGCAGCTTTCTCCTGTGGTGGTTGAGAAGGTAAATTGCTGCCTCAGGTAGAAGGTTGTGGGCACTAGGGGTGAGGAGCAGCTTTTCCTTAGAGATGAGTGTTTCCAACTCACTGACACAATTTCTCTGTTGTGTTTGATCAGCCACCGAGCTGTTAAATAAGCTGTCCAAAGTTATCTATTGAAACACACAACTGCGTCAACCTACAGTGGAAGGAGAATCAATTTCTGATTTACCATCCTGAAAATCCAGGAAAAGTCCTCAAATTGTGGGAGCACTGTCTCTCTCTTGTTTCTGAAATGAATCTGCACTGTGCTAGAAACTTCCAAACCTTTTTAAGTTTGCTCATTACCAGTTAGCTTGAGCTAGTTGGTTCATTTTCACACACAAGCATGTTAATGTGCACACAAAAAACTTGGTCCAAATCTGCAGTTGGCCTCAGTGTTGGTGTTTCTAAGGAACAGAATTCAGGAGTTTTGGGCAGTGTCCAGGCTGGCACTTGAAAACTTGTTTGCTTTGAATCAATGGGTAATTAGCTCACTGAGGATGCAAACTTTTAGCACAGGAAAGTCTAGGAAAAGGCCATTGAGTTAGAAAGCAATTTCATTGGCTCTGCTTCAGTTTTGTTTAGATCATTTTTACTCATTAGGATTTGACAGCAAATCGACAAACTCCAAACCAAAATCCTCAGGATCTTTATTCAACAGATATTAAATGAAAGCACCCTTTAATTAATAGTAGGCTATTTGAAACTCACTGCCTTTTTTACATGCTGAGAAACCACTGCTTGCAGTCTGAGAGCAGCTTTGTAAGTTTTACAAACACAGTTTTGGTGACAGACTTCTCCAGACCCAGGAATTGCACAGCACCACCTCTTGGCTGCTCTCCTCCAGCAGAATGGAAACACACTGTACTTCCTGCTGGCACAGCTCCTCTGGCTGAGCAGAAGGAGAGGAGAATAAGCAAACTGCATTCCCAACAGGGATTACACTGCCTTCAACAGAAAATCAGACCTCGAACCAAAATATTTAAATTGGAACAGAAATCGGTTGACTACACCAAGCCAAGCTCTTGTTTGGATTCCTGAGTGTCTGACATGGTTTACTGATGTGAAAACATTGCATCTCCTGAAAGTTCAAGGATTTATTTGTTTGTTTGTTTTTATGTATGAATCTCCTTGTTAACTTAGTGTTCTGTTACTTGTCACATAGAGGTTTCTGGATGTAGTAATATTTTAGTAGATCACAACACTTTGGTGTTTGCAGCTGTCACTTCAAAAAACTCGATGTAACTTTTTCAAAAGTGAAACCTTAATATTGGAATTTGTATGCATGCTTAAAGTTTCAATATGCTGGCAGCTTTATTTTGAAAGGTTTGAATGCCCACAGGTCATACCCAATTCAGGGAACAGCTGAGACTGCTCAGTTGCTGAAGTGAGGTTAGTTACATAATACATGTTGTGTCTGTGTATGATTTACAAGACTTTAGGAGAGGATTCCTGTCTTTTGCTGGTGAATTATTTTAGCCCGGTATTCTACAAGACACTGCTGCTTATGTATTTTTAATATAATTATACACACACACACACATATATATATATAATATTGGATGAGCCACTCGTGTCCTCAGGCAGAAGTTTTGCTGTGTTGAACTGCCTGTGATTTGGGATGAGGTTTTGAAAATATGTCTCAGTGTCACAGGCAGAATCGGGCTCTGAAACATTAAGCTTAAGTTGAGCAGTCATAATTACCGGGTAGGCTTGAAATTGTGGTTTAAATTCTGTGGGAGGTTCACTTCATTTAAGCTTGGGAAGATTTTGTGAAGAAGAATTCATTAATGTCTGGGAAGCAGTCAGAGACAGAGGTGTGAACACTGGTAAGTGCCTGTTTGGAAATGAGCAGCTTTGCATTCCAAGCAGGATTTGAACAGAATGTATCTCATTGAAGGGTGTGAGGCAGCACATTATGTAAGGAGGCAGCAGTCACTTCTCAGAGCACAGGCGGGGGGGGGGTCAAAATAATAATCAGTGTGGATGTAATCAACGAATTTTGATTGCCCCTATCATGGGATAATTTAAGACAACACAGGAATTGTAATGCTTGCTAGCATTTGAATGTTTGGCTTTGCACTTGTAACATTTTTTTGTGCATTTTTATTTTTCTTTTGTTCTTACTTATCTCACAGCCTGGAGATGAGTTAGTTAGATCCACACCTGCTCCACCTTGTCCACTTTGTATGGAAAAGGAGTAGAGATTTGAGGTAGAGGTTGAGAGGTTGCCTACTTTATCACATTCTTTGAAGACAGAATAAATGAGCCTGTGACATTCTACAAGCAGGTTTTGTCTAAATTTCATAATCCATGATATTCAGAGAAGAGATTGCATGAACTATACATCTTTGCCTCTGTCAGTTCAAGATTGTTGTCTCTAATTGTCCTGTGAGCTTGCATGGAGGACAGTTTATTTCCCTCTTCTTATAGTGACTTTTTAGCTATTTCAGGACAACTAGCAGATATTTATTTTAATCTAGACTAAGAAAATTCACTTCTTGCAAATTATTTTCTTAATATTATTTGGTACTACCACCTTCTTCGTCCAAACCTGTGATCATTTAGTTGTTGCTCTCTATATAGTCCCTGTTTAGACTCCATTTCCCTGAAAAGCTGAGGGAAGTAGGAAAGTTTGTTTGTTTCCTGTTATAAACACTTCAGTGTAATACTTCCTATTTTTCTGGAGTTTTTCCTTGGTGCCGTGATAGATTTAACTTGGGTCTAGACTCTGGTCAGGTGTTGCCCTGGTAAAAGTGATTTAATGATTTTGATTTTCTTCTTCCTGTGTTTTTTTTTTTTTTTTTTTTTTTCTTTCTTTCTTTTTTTTTTTCCTGCTCCTGTTCTTTCTGTGCCCTTCCAGCTGTCACTGTCTCACCTTTTAGATTTCTTCCTGAATCTCACCTGCAGCTCTCGGTTTTCCCTGTCTTGTGTCTGTGTAGATGAGTCACTAATCATTATAAAGAGGGGATTAAAAGGGGGATTTTGTACAGGGAAAGCCATTGGGATGGTTCAGCTTCTGTTGAAATCACACTATACAGACAGCTTTTCCTATACACCCTACTGAACACATCCTATTTCAGCTGAAACAGCAGGATGTCTAATTTCCTTCTCCATATTCCTTGCCAACTTCTTGGTGTTGTTTTTCAAAGCAATATGTTTCCTATATTCTGTGGCACGTAGTTCATTATTCTTAAAGATAGTTTTCTGATGCCCAGCAGAACTTCAGAAAATGATTTCTACTGTGTTTCCACTTCCATTTTTTAAAGTGACACTGGAAGGTACAGAGGGACGCAGCTGCCAGTGTGGGGAGTGTGAACTGCTGTCTGTCATCACCTTGGTGTTACACCACTTAGGGGACAGTGAAGTTGGCAGCAGTTGCCTCTCAGCACAATAATGTGTGAGCTGGCTTTTGACCCTTCTGTAAAAAGGGAAGAAAAAATAAAATAAAAAAAAAAAAAAACAAACACATACAGGATAAGACTTTTGTAGCAGAAGTACAAATTCTGAGAGATCGAATGTAAAAGCATTCTGACAAGAGATTTATTACTGTAAATACCCACACACAGACCACAGGACTGGATAAGGATATTCATCTCTTTCATCCCATGTACTCCTTAGAGATATGGCTGTGTATGATCTGCTTCTCTCTTGCCAGTTAGTAACAGGAAATATTACTTGACTAAACTCTATTTGTAGTTTCCAGAAACATCAGCCTCAGAAATATTTCTATTTAGCCTGTAGCTTGTTAATCAAGTCTCTATTCATCTGTCCATACAAGCCATAAAATTCTGCAGTGAACATCTAATTGTAATGAACATCATGGACCAGTTACAGGGTGTGAGCAGTAACACATCCAGCAGCAGGTGCTCTGTGCTTGCTGAGAGTGCAGCTTTCCCCAGACAGGGCCCTTGGTGCCCCCTGTTCTCCATGGTGCTTTCTGGGCTCTGTCAGATGGTGCTTTTACCTTCTCTGAGATCCTTAATGCTCAATGGTTTGGGGTGTTTTATTGCCCAAAGACCAAGGAGCTATATCACTTTGAGGGCATCAGCATTAACAAATGAAGGCAGCAGGTGATGCTGCAGATCAAATATCAATATTTTAATGTAGTTTTGTTTACATTCCAGGATAGCAAGAATACAATTAAAAATAACAACATCAAGGTGATCACGTCCTTACTGCAGGCACTCACAGGCTCCAATCTCACAACGTGCTGCCCTTAAAGATGCTTTTCTTCATTTCTTTGTAAACTACGCTCTGTTGTTATATCACTTTAAATATGGAGTGGATGGATGTTGTGGTGTTTGGTTTAAGATGGATTACTTAGCCTTAGCAAACTCAGCAGTTAACAGGGCTGCAGGTGGGTGTAAGAAGTCACATCCTAGAGTAGCACAGCCGTACTGAAGTCATCTTGTGGGGCAAACATTGTCATGGAGACCATGAGAGTGTCCCGTGGACAGGGCTGTGGCTTGGCTACCTGAATTTGTCTGTGTCCCACACCTCAGTGAGCAGTCAGCAGCCTGCTCCATTTCTGCAGCAACAGTTCTGACCTGTAGGCTCCTGCAAAGTAAAGCTCTGAGTTCCAGAAATCCAGTGCCCTTAGCTCTAACAAGGACAAACTGGGATTTCAGTCAGCTGACAGTTTCCTTTCTTTCTCCTTAGAAGAATACAATACTGGTGTATATATTGACACTTCTTTTCCTTCTGCCTCATTGGCTCCAACCTCCACTTGTTAAAAAGTTGCACACAAACAAGTTTGGGCATTTTCGTTCAAGTAAATGCATGGGAAAGAATGACTACAATGCATGGTAATCTAGAGAAAGCAAACCAGAGAAACAGATGCTGCCAAAAATATCTCCAGAAAACTTTGCTTTCAGCCCTTGCAACTGATTGAGAAAGTTGCAGAAGAAAAAAAAAAAAAAAAAAGAAGTTTCTGTTTTTTAATGTTCTAAGTAGCACAAACTTATATTTGTAAACAAATGCAACATAGAATATCCTCTAATATATTAAATTACAATTGTTATATTGCAGAAAGATGATGATTGAAATTCCAGGCAGAAATGCAAACCTATGTGCTTATAATACAAAAGATTGTTCACATCAGCAGCTGTTCAACATCTGTCCCCTGAAGGTCATGAGATAAACACATGACAAACATATAAATATCTGTCAATTAATACCTTGACCTGGAGTCAAGGGGAGGGACACAAAGCTGCAATCCAGCTACTGGGGCTGGACCTCAGATAAATGACAGCAAAACACTCAAAATACTACTCCAAAAATAAATATGAGGTACAAACACAAGAATTTTGCCTGAATCAGTGCCTGATCTGTGGATTTTTTGATTGTTGAACTGGTTTGTTACCAGCCAGCTTTGGAAAATTTTGGATTGCATTTGAGGGTTTGTAAAAGGTGAATGGGAAAAGTAATCTCATACATAGACTATTGTACCACACATGGATGAGATTTTGTTAGAGCTCCCTCAGAGGCGCAGTTTTCCACTGGGAGAAAAAGAATTGCATCTACAAATAAACCCTTAGAGGTATTACCTAAAGCATCCTTTATAGAAACATCCCCCACACCATTCTTTTTGTATTTTCATTTTAGTAATTCCAAGGCCTGTGTAGCACACAGTTTGATTGCAGTTTGTGTAACTCCTTTCTATTTATCACTCTCACATTCAAATGCACCTTAAATGCTCAGCTGAATAAATACAATGCAGATTACTGCTTGATGTATTAAATGCCAACTACTATCTTGCCAAAAGCCAAATATCTATTTATGTTTTGGCTTGCCTCCATATTCACACATACTGGAGCTTAATGATGAGTTTTTTTATTCTCCCATGATATTTCTCTGCATAGGTGTTCCAGGGGAAAAGAGACCATAAAAAAAGATGTGAACTTCACAGTTACAGAGCCTTCTCTATGATCAAGTTTAAATGGATGGGTTTTAATGTCTTGAGGCTATTGCTTCTCTCTTCAATTTCGACTCACATTGGAACACTGTAGAAGGGAAAGTACAATTTAGTGCTTAAAATGAGTATGGACAGATGTGGAAAAGACAATATGAAATGCCAGGTTGTAGAAAGGGCAATAAAAATAATCTGAGGTCAGACAAGCAGACACAATTCAAAGAGCAAAAGGAGCAAATTGGGTGAGAGGGGATGAAAGTATGAGAAGAGTGGACAAACTTATTTGGGATAAAAAAAAGAAGAGAAAAAGGAAAGGAGGAGCAAAGCTAAGAAAGCTTCAGCATGAAGAACATCATTAGGTTGTTGCAGACAGGCAGAGGTATTACAAAAAAAGAAAAGCTGTGATCCTGCACATTCCTATGAATTCCTGCAATCTGTGGATGGCTCCCAGGGCACAGGTTTAGTTTTGATTTACAGGTGTTAAGGTGAGTTGGCCGCAGTTTGAACCCCGGCTGTCTGCTCTGGAGAACCCTCTCCAGGATGGCAAACCTGCACCTCCCTCAGTGCACAATCCCATTTATTTGTGCTTCTTTGCCCGGTTTCACTCGTTACCAGTAAAGTACCACTGTAAAATCAGATAATGAAGTCTTACAGACCTTTTAGAATAAAAAATATGACAGCTAATAATGACCAGGGGCACCTGGGCTGTATTTTCTCCTCAGCATGTGGTGGGTTTGAGAGCTCATATTAGGTTTGCCATGGATGAGGAAGATAATTTAGCCATTTTCTATCTGCCAAAGGAGACATAGTGGAGATAGAAGAGCTTTGACAGCAGCTTTCCTATGTTTATGAAGTTGTAACTTCTGTCTTACTGACAAGTAAGTAATTATGTGCAGTTACAAAATGTGCATGTATTAAATAATCCTAGGTAACATTTTCAGTCTTCCAAGCAGCTCGAAAGCAGCTCTGATCCTATTTAAATGACATTTTTACTCAATGTCTTCCTACATACAGTCACACAGAGAGATTATATGTTCCTAAATGTGCTCCTATCTGAACACCCAAAGGAAAATGAAAGGAATGTATTTTTGTGGTGGGAAAATAACTGCTCTAGTGCTGTCACACAAATCTCCATTTGTTAACTGTCTGTGGCTGAATTACATTTTAATTTAAGCAACCTACTTTTGTTTAGGTAAAGAGAAATAGGAGTCATGAATAGGCCACTTCACATAGAGCAGAATTACACAAATTGCAGAAGCTTCGATTTTCCCTTACTCTTGGATGGGACCCAATTTT
Organism: Certhia americana; assembly: GCA_018697195.1. Lineage (NCBI taxonomy): Eukaryota > Metazoa > Chordata > Aves > Passeriformes > Certhiidae > Certhia > Certhia americana. The sequence continues at coordinate 3,918,262 of CM031863.1, forward strand.
TTCTTGATGAGACAAACTCTACCATTTCACATCTGGTGTCCTGCTGGTGCTTTATTTTTTCTGTTGTGATACTGCAGAGAAATAGAGCTCCTAATTTGCAGTTTGAAATCCACAGGTGTTGATAGGAAGCTTTTGCCACTGCAGTGTAGTATGGATTTCTGCAATTGGTAAGAAAACCCTGAGATGAAGATTGCAGAATCTTTCTTTTCTAAGCAGAGATCTCACAGGTTTTGGAGATGATACTGTTTTTTCAGTATTAAGAGTAATGACTGTCACTGTCAGTGCCAAACCTCTGGGGAAAAATGTTTCGATTTGGCCTGGGAGAGATTGGGGAGGAAAGAAATTGTACTTAACACTCCTCAGTCACTGCTTGTTTGCAACCAAAATGAGTAAAATGAGAGCTGCTCCAGCCCTTTTTACACCAATACAGCTGACTCCTGAAACCAGCACCATCCTGGAACAGATATTTTCAGGGAAGCTGCACGCAGGGAAGTGCCAGCCCTGTGAATTCTGGAAGAGAGGGGAAGGTAAACTGGCTCTCAGGGTGCTCAGCAGCCCCTTTAGCTGGGGCAGTGCTGGTACTCAGGCGAGCCCTGATGGTGTTTTGTGTGCAGACCTGAGCTCGGCCTGGTGGTTTCCATATTTTTTTACCTCTCTCTGAAAGTCAATAGGATCCTTTAAACCCAGCACCATCAGTTCCAAGCCACCCAAGTGCTGAGCAGGCTCACACTGGGGATACTGAGCTCACCCTCAAGCACTGGGAGATGTCCATGGCCTGGATTTCCTGCTTTCCTCCCTTTCCCTAAACTGATTACCAGGCAAACTGTTCTTTAAATTTCACTGAAGAACTTGGTGTTCGTGGAAGGTACTTTGACAGGAATTATGCTATAAAAGCAGGGAAAAAAGGAAAGATGCTGAAGTTTTATCTGGGAGGCGAATCTGACTAGCCATTCTGATTTCATGAAGATACATATTTTATCTTGTCTTTGGCTATATATCTACATTTTATTTTCCTAAGTAGAACACCTCATGAAAACTTAGCCAACTGTAATTATGTCATTAATTTAATAGCAAAAAAAACCCCAAAAAACTCCTAGAAAATTTCTAGTGGAGAACCCTTCCTGCATTGTTTCTAGGTTTAGTTACATTTTAGAAGGTTGTTCCTGTTCTGGTTTATGTGATTTTTTTACTCCTATTTTTTGTTTCTAATACTATTCTCCCTCATAATAAATAAAGCAATGGTCGTGCCAGAGCTCAGTTGGAACCAGGAGTGTTTTGCAGGGCACTTGACAGAGGTCACTGCTGCCCATGCCATGGCCTCTGTAGGTGAAGTTGTCTGTGTTGCATATTTGCACATGTGGTACAGTGTAAAGGAAAAAAAAAAGAAAAAAACCCAAAAAAAACCACAATACACAGCATTAATTTTAAGTCTTCCCTAATTGTATTTTTAATCATAAGATTGGTGACATTTACCTTTCATTGTGTCATTTTATTTCTCATTTTGTGCTTCAAGAGAGTGTTCCCCAAACTCAGTGCTGCTTCAAAATGCTTAATCAAATGAAAATGATTATTTTCCATCACTGGATTTATAGTTACTGTCATGATAGATTAAAAAAAAAAAAAAAAAAAAAAAAGCACACAAAAAACCTAGCCAAACAAAAAACAAACAAGCAATTTTTTTTTACAACAATGAAGAAATATTTCAAGTCATTATATGCATCTTAAAATTTATTGTGTACTTAAAATACAGTGTATTTATCAGTGTGCAACATGAGCTCTTTTCAAGAATATACAATTATTCTTTATTGAATGCCAAACTTTAAGATCTCAAAGACAAACTGGATGAATTAAACCTTTTATTTCCCAAATGGGAACATCTGAGATGCTCAACCTTTGCGGCTTCCAGTCAAGGGGCAGTGTTCTGAAACAGGGAGGTGAGGATAAATATCTAGTTAAGGAACTAAGTAGTGTGAAAAATAGATGGATAAAGAGACTTGAAGGAAAAAAAAAAAAACAAAAAAGGACTTTTAGTCTGGTCACAGATATAAATAAAGAATATAAAGAAATTTCAATATTTAAAAAAGAAACCATGCGCAAGTGGAACAATCTCAGTCTTTGGCTTTATCGTACAAGTGTTCAATGCTTTTGGGAAAATCTGCTACACCTATTATTAGTATTTAAATTGGAATATTAATATTTTGATTGGAATATTTACTGCAACCAGTGATGGGACAGTGGTTTTGTGGGAGAACACACAGAGAGCCCATGCATTTTTCTCTCATAGCAAGTTCATGTTCTTGAAAACTGAACTTTGCCTCCTGCATGCAAAAACCAACAGGATCTCACCAAAATTTAAAACAAGGTGGCTTTAATAAGTACGAGGCTGTTCAGTTGCAAAATCTAAGTCCCTTGGAGAGAATCCTTTGTACAGAAACATGTCTGGGGAAAGGTGAAACCAAAGAATCTACATAAATGTTTTGATAAATGTCAAATTTATTAATATGTCTAGCCTTAATTACAGTAGCTGCCATTGTGGCTCTGCGGCAGAAAGCCACTAAAACCTTGACCAGAAATGTAGAGAAGGTTTTCATAAAACCTTACCAAAACACAGTTTTTATCAAGTTCTCTGGACATGTGTTCAGCAGAAGGCAGAACTGAGCACTTTGTGTTTCTAAATTCTTGGGGTGTGCCACAGCCACAGTGAGTACTCCTCGTCTTCTGCAGCACATCAGCTTAATCCTGCGTGAGTCAAATGAGGTTATTTTGAGTTTTATACTCAACAGAGCTATAAATTATTTTATGTCAATGCAGGGCTTGGGAAATGAAAGCAAATATTTGCTGTACCTGGCAAACAAGGTGGTGCCAATACATCTCTGTCGCCCATGGTGTGTTTAGGCTCCAGGCACGCCGCCTGCTCAGTGTTTAGCAAAGACCCAGTGATAAACAGATGGGGGAGGCACAGGTGCAAGAGCTAAAAAAACACTGGGTTTATTTCCTGTTTTTATACTTGTCAGTTTTGTGAGCTCACTGCTCTACACTTCAACCTCCCCACCTCTAATAATACCGTCCTGTCGCTGAGTGCTTTGAGAAGGATGACAATTAATGAGTATTTGTTACGAATGACTGATTAGTGATGGGATTTCTATTAAGAAAACCTGAAAAGAGGCTTAATAATATCATCCTTTTCAGTCCTTGTACCCTGTGAATTTCTTAGCTTTCTTGGATCACTGACTTTGTTATGTGGCATTAGAGAATGCATCTGAAAAACAAATGCTAATAAAGCACATGTGTATTTTGCTCTTATGGCTTCCATTTCTATGCTTCAAACAGAATGGGTTCCCATTCACACTGAAACAGAGATTAATGAACATCTCGTGATGTCCAGTGATCTGTTATGAGAATGGAAGAGCTTTATGTCCAATTATTTTTTTCTATAAATAGCTGGTGTTTTCACAAATATATGATGGCAGTGTGCAGTTTAAAACATTCTGAGCTTTGATTTGAAGCAGCTTATCTGTTTCTGGATATGAAGATAGCTGGATATCCTGGACAGATTAGGAAAACACAAAATCAACACTACAGTTTCTGCCCTTCTGAGCTGCTTCCTCCAGCTTAGGCTACTCCTAAGTAAGAGGAGAGCATTTTCCATAAGGAATAACCTGATATCTAGGATTTCTAGCATCAAAATTGGTTGAGCTTTTTGTTTGTTTGTTTTCAAAGTTGAATCACTTTTATCTCTTAGTGTTTCAGAAGTTGAGGCAATACGGAGAACTTCTTCTGTCCCGAAAAAGATTTTCTGTTCTGTTTTGAGGTTAACCTGGGAACTTTCACAGTTACTATGAAAAATGGAAACATCCTGTGAAAACCACTGTCACAGGAAATCCTCATGTGATGCCTGGTACTTCCAAAGTCAAATATCTCCACTCCTCCAACACACCAGACAAGTGTTTAGCCACCAAATATAATCTTGTTGGAGATTTTTTTTTCCCATTTCCATTAGTGAAGAGATGGGAAAGTTTTTGTCTTGATCATACCTGGTTTTACTGATTTCATTCTCTCTTCTCTTTCAAATAGTAATAGAAAAGTTTCAAAAGAAAATGCTGAGCCAGGTTCTCTGATGTAGTAGTAGGTACTTGGAGATTTGAAGAACTCATCAAGTCAGCTACAGATTTATCCCAGCCCTTGGGGTACCTGGTACACTCTGCTGCCCTCTCACCAGAAAACTTCAGGTGATGCTGAAATCACTGTTTGATAAAATATTACACCAAAATTCCTAATACCAAATAATTAACCAATAAACAAAAAAAAAAATGCCCCACTCTCTCCAGTAAATACTTCTTTTGGATTGAATTTTTCCTCACCTTTGGAACTGTCCTTAGTTTTTCAGCTATTATTTAGAAACTGAGGAGAGTGCTGCGTTTTCCTAGACACGTTCAATAGCACGATGCTCAGATGGCAATTTATTTCCTGTTTGCAGTTGTCTGATGCTTGCAGATTAGATGTTCCAGCCTGGGCTTTGAGTGGCAGAGTTTTGGGAGCATGTGTTGAACATACCCTGACTTATTTAATTGAGTTCAGCTCATAGCCCAGCTTCAATTACTAGTTTAATTAAAAAGAAGAAAATAAAAATAAACAAACAAATAAATAAATAATAGCAGGAAGGATGGATTTTTCCATTATAATTGAGTGGTGCTTCTGTGTTCAGAGTTCTTGGGATTCATCACCTGTGTGGTGAGACCTTGTCTGAGTTAATAGGGATGAGGACTGCATCTCAGTGACTTGGGAAGCAATCAGGATTTCCAAAAGGAACTGAATCCCAGGGGTTTATGCTTTTTATTGGTGTAGGTTTCACAGAGATTTGGGCACCATCTGATCTGCTGTGCTGATTGTCACCACTGCTGTCTCCCCATTATGCTTTGACAAGTAAGCACCTCCCTTGCCAGGTACCATCAAGAAGCAGGTTGAATCAAGCAATTACTGCTTGCTGAACACAGGAACAGCTTTTAAGGAATAAAAAGTCTTCCCTCTTTTGGAATAAAGAGTGAAAAAGACCAGGAGCAGATTTTTTAATAAGGTAAGAAAGGAAATGACTGCTCTGCAGCAGGTGGTGTCTGTGTGTCCCAACCTGAGCTATCTTCTGTCTCTTCACAGAGAGCAGTGAGGAATGTGAGTGATTATAAAGTGCTGCAGGTTGTGAGATTATTCACTGGGGGTGTGTCAGAGGAGGACAATTATGTTGAAACAAAGAAAGGGGAAGAAAGCCTCAAGTTAATCTGTGCTCCCTTCACCTCAGGCTGACTAGAGTAAATTAACTTCCATTGCAGGTAATATGCAAAGTAGGTTTTAATTATATTTCTGGCATCAGACAAAAATAATGTGAAAAATATGTTTCGGTAGTGGTGCCTGTAGATTATTTCTTTTATCCTGTAAAGCAAGCAGACAGGCAGTGCCCTGCTCTCCTCCAAATCCCACCAGGCTGTTTGCTGATCCACTCTGCGCTCATGTCAGTGTGCATCAGTTTTGTCTTAAAATACAGAAGTTAAGCCTTCCTGACAGGTAGGCACACCGTGATCTGCTTTCAGGCTGTCTGCTGCAAAGGGAGTCTTCTCCTCAGACTGTATCAGCTCTTTTAATAACAATATCTCCATCAATACCTCTTGGGCTGCAAGTGCAGCTGCCTTCCTTGTGTAGCATCATCTCCTTGCCTGCTGTCACTCAGTATGTCAGATGTCAGATATCCAGAATTTGTTTTGGTGTTTATATTGTTTCTTCTTCTCCTAAAATGAGATAATTAGTTAACTAATAAAACTAATAAGTTAAGCAGCTCTAAAATGTAACTGTATTCATCACTATGTGCCTGGTAGCCTGGAGACTTGGGGAGCAGTGCTGCTTTGAACAAGGAAAAAGTGATTTAGTGACCACTGATGTGACCAAAAGCCTGTGAGACTGAGTGGTGTGAATCATAAAAACGTTAGAATTCCATTTTTCATATAGTATTAATGGCATCATATATAACTTACTTCTTTGAGTTCTGAAATTGTCATAGAATTGATAAAAAAATTGTGAGGTAGTGTGGATGGTTCAGGTCATGCTGGTATAACCTAACTGCTTTGCACATTAATATAATCTTCTACTTGGCCAGAAAAGTATTTTTATTTTATTTTTCCTGCAATTCCTTCTTCATTTTTTTTCCATTTTAGTGATTTTCAGAAATTGTCTTCCTGTCTAATTCTGTGTGAGGTAAGTTGGTATTTGAAACATTGCAGAGATGGTGTTTGCAGCCATCACTGGGGTTAAACAAATCCCTCCCTTTTTCTCCTCATTCTGCTTGGAGCTGGGCTGCTAATACATCTCTGCATTTATGGTGTTTCAGAAGAGTATTCAGTATTTTGCTGGTTTCAAAATTCCTTGTGAAATTCCTTCCCTGAATCAGGAAATCCAGGAACAGGTTCATTGTGTGCTGCAGAGGAAGATGTGGGGTGAGGTGGGACCACGTGTCCCATTCCTCAGAAACATCCACAGCCCAGAGCAGAGCAGAGTGGAGTAGGGCAAGACAAGTACTGAAGAGCCCTTTATTTTTCTGTTTTATTGCTCACTAATGGTTTGTGACTTTTTGGAATTCTATCCATGTTGAACAGGCTGTTGCTCCTTGCTTTTATCCCCACAGAACAAGCAAGAGTCAGTCTCATAGCAGAAAATATCTGATTGATATGGATATATAAATAGATAGATAGATAGATAGATAGATAATCCAATAATCTCCTGTAATAATATTTGTTTTGTTGATGAATATCTTGGTGAATTTTCCCATGGTTTTGTAGGTTCTCTGGGAAGAGACAGGGAATTTGTTTTATTTCTATCTTCCTTTGTTTGATATCAGCCAATCCCTTCATCACTTCTGTAAACAAAGCATGATTTTATGCTACTGCATTTTTCCAACTGCTTTATATATATATATATATATATATATATATATATATATATATATATGGTGTGTTTTGAGCAGAAGTGGATGCTGTGACTCTGGATCAGCTGACAGCCTCTTTAATCCCACAATTCCCACGTTGCTTCTTGCAGCCTCTTATTTAATTCATTACTTATGTTCACAACTCTGTAACAAGCACAGCAAGTGTATTACAGATATGGCTTTTCTATAAAGTACTTTGTCATGCCAGCACAGGTTTTCACTGTTCTTGAAATGACACAAACTTCATGTGGAAAGTAGCAGCAGATAATTCAGTAAATAAGGGTTATTTGAATGATCCGCTCTAATGAAAAGAGAAATTTCAAATCAAGGACTGAAATAAATAAATATATGCATATTTATCACTTTGAACATCAAAATACAGAACCTCCAGCAATTTACTGTTACAGTACAGTCAGTATCTACAAATTACTACATACCATCACATACTGAAACTTTTTTTTGTCTTTGTATTGTTGGCACTCAGTAAATCTTTCAGGAAAAGTCTGTGAAAATATTTGCTAACTAGAGCTGAAAGCAGGAACTCTTTTTGGCAATTATTTCTATAGCTTCTTGGACACAGTAGAAATTTTTTAAGCAATGTGGCAGGTCATCGATGGGGTCTCAGTTGGGGAACCTTTGGAAGTCAAAATGGAAATGCTTCTGTTGGTTATATATTTGTGTTACGAATCAGCACTCTATGGCTTTAAATCCTGAATATATTCACAGTTTTCTAGCAGCTTCATATTAGTTCTAGTAATTAGGCACTAATTACTAGTGGTATTATAAATAATTCTGCCTTCCCACTAGGCCTTGCTGCTGTAAATTAAAGGTTAACAGATCAAGAATAGAGTACCAACAGCAAAAGCACAAGAGCCTTGTCTGTGGTGGAATAAAACCAATTCTGTTGACACTTAACTGAAATTGAGTTCTGTTTTGTAGAGCCTTAAGAAAACATATCATGAAGATTTAAAGAGTCTGTCATCTCAGAAGAGATAAAATAATGCAAATACAATACTTCTAACCTAATTTCAAATATTACAGTTCTGTATAAATCCTGCTTTGCTTTTTCATTCTGCTAACTTGATAATTTGATGCCTATGATTTTTGTTTTAGACAAGACTTTGGTTTGGGGTTTGGTTTTTTTTTTCATAAATTTAATTTGCAAGTAGAATTTTTGGGAAAAAATTACTTGTTTTCTCAGTAGTTATTGAGGAAAAAAACCTGCCATTTTTTACTTACTGCCAAGTGCCAGGCTGAGACATGGAATCAGGTAATTCACTTGTTGCTGGCATTAAATAATGCACCACTTAGGAATTTGTAGTGGGAAGATCTGGAGCTCTGAGTCCTACACAGAGATGTGCCATCACTGGGACTGGTGTGGACCAGCAGCATCCAAACCAACCTCTGCAGCAGAAAATATTTGATCAGAAACTCAAGATGTAAGTTTTAATATTCAGTTCAGAACTTATTACTTTACAAAAAATCCCCACAAACATTAAAGAACAGAGATTCCTAAGCGGGACATTGAAGTGCTGGATGAGAATCCTTTTTTTAATTTTTTTTTTTTAATTCATATTGTTCAGTTATAGTTTGGGTAGATACATTTTTTTTTATTTTTTGTGAGCCCTGAGCCTTTCTCATTGCTGTTCACCACTAGAATAATCAATTGAATTGGAATAATTCCTTAACCTGAAACGTTTCCTGCATCATCCCAAAGGAAAGCCAGGATACAGATCAGTTCTGTAGCTGCCAAGCACAGGCTGACTATTTTCTGTTCTACAAAGTGATGAATAACCATTGGCACAATTTAAACCAGCTTAAGGATTTATTGTCTTAGTAGTGTTTGCTTGTGGAGAACAAATATTAAATGTTTTTGCTGCTCTTTGGCATGAGGTGAGATCATTAGCATGCATAAAATTGATTTGTAGTAAGTTTTTATACAAATTAGAATTTATGTGTATTTAAATATGGAATTTAAATTTTAAGTGTAATTTTTCCAGAATAGATTTTTTACAACCTCACCTGTTTCTTCATCCAAGATCATCTTCAGCTTTGATGTCATTGATTATAATTAATGACTTAAATCTAACCCAAGAGCTTTGAGAGCAGGGGCACTGAGGGATGTACCAGCACAGTTGCTTCCCACAGCATTCCCAGTGTGACTTTTCCTAAGTGCAGAAAAAAACCCAAACCAAAACAAACCAAGAACCCCCAACCAAACAAAAAACCAACCAAACAAAAAACCCAAGCCACAAAAAAAACCAGACAAACAAAAACACAAACTAAAAAAAACCCAAAAAATCAAAAACATGCCTTAGATGAGAAAGAAAGAATAACTCAGCATCTAGCAACAGTTCCCTGCACACCTGCCAGCTTCCAGCACTGTGCAGTGCTGGGATTTTCAGAGTTTGAAACATCAGTGCATTTAATAATCACTGATTCATCCTTCCTTGAATTTGCTGGAAAGAAAGAAAACAAACAAACAAAACAAACAAAATAACAAAAAAACCAAATCATCCCTTGTGTTGTCTGCTAACTCATCATAACTTCAAATCATCAGTTTTCAGGGTCTGAAGCCTTTGGGATCTAAAGTCTCAATGTAATCCTGGCCTTTCTGCAGGTCTGCCTGGGAAGGAGCCCTGAGATTCCTAAAGCTTGCAAACTGTAGATTTTTGATTAATTTAATGTAATCCTACATAATGATGATTATTGTAGCATTTTCTGCATAAGATGGATGAGACAGGTTCTCAAATGCCAGCTATTACTGACATTTAATCTGGTATAGGTCATCAAATACCAAGGTGGAAGAACTGTTTTAATTTATTTCTTCTCATTAATAATACATTTAAAAGAAATTAATATTGCAAAAATGTTTCCTTTTTCATTGCTTGTCACTAAGTGGAAAAGGTTGGTTGACAGAAATCACACAGTTGAAGACAAAGCATCCTGTATTGTGATTGATGCTGATGGTGTGGAAAACAAGATTTTAAATCCCTGACAAACTGAGTGGGCCATTTTCCACATTTCACGGTGCCAAAAGCTCTGTCCAACCATCATTTCTCAGACTGGGTTGGAAAGGCCATGTCTCAAATTCTGGGAAGGAAAAGCCCCTGGAGAAGTGAGGCTGTGTTTGGGAAATGATGGCCTCCTGTGTCTAGACAGTCATTTTTAAACAAGGAGTTGCTGCTGGTGCTGTCCTGATTTGCTCTGAGCCTGAGCTTAGCTCTAGGACAAAAGTTAAACCTTCCAAACTCCACACTGCTTTACCCTGAAGATCCTCAGGCTGCAAGCCAAGCACAATTTCAGGGATCTTCTTTATTTTTAACCTTTATTCCCTCACTATTGCTGAAAAATTAACAAAAACTTTCCGCCTTCCTCCCAAAAAGAAAGATCTTATTTTCAAAGTAATTTTTAATATTGTCTCTTTTCAACTACAGGAAAAGGTTATTTATTAAGTGGAAGAAGCAATAGTGTCTGACTGCACATAATAATATCTTGTGAAAATTAAATACCTTCAGGAAAAGTGCAGCATTTATTTCTTCTGTGAAAGAGCTTTGGTACAATAGTAAAGAAATCTTTGAAAATAACTGTATGAGTATGTGTATTCTGCTCTGTACATAAAAGAGTGCATGTAAAGAGTATAAAAGGTCACTTGGCACCATTTTGATGCTCCAGAAATCATTCAAAGCAGAATAATCAAAAATTGCACATTGAAATACATATCTCAAGTTGAGTTTGAAGGATAACAAATATATCAGCCACTGAGCTGCCAATGAAGAAAGAGAATTGTAATTTTCTGTGGCAAAATTATTTCTCTGCATCTTGTACAGCTGGTAAAGCAGCGGAAATGAACCATCTTACCCTCAAAAATAAGTACTCAGGACAATCCAAGAACTATTCCTCATCATATTCTAGATTTCAGTATCTCTAACATCACTGTGCTCATGGTTTGAATGTAAACACATATTTTATAACTATATAAAATCTGCTAAATATTTTATTTAGTAGGGTTTATAGCTACTTTTTAAAAATATGATAGAGACTTCATGGTATTATTTCGATGTCACATTAAAACTCTACTGAAATGTTGAAATAAAGCCATGTAACATGGCACTTTGTTTATAAAATTATTTTTTTCAGTGGATCAGCACATTGATTTGGCACAGCTGGTTCGTAATAAAATGGGAATAATCAATGTTTCTTCATTTCTATTCTAATTGATGAGCTTGTAGTAACAGTTGGGGAAACACATTTAGTCTGAAAGGGCTCTAATTCCAAATTTCTGCATCTGATTTAAGTCTGAATCCCTACATTTTTAGATAAAGGGCAGTAATCTGACAAATAAGTATTGCTGTTCAGGGCCCTTAATGAATCCAGGAATACATCTGCAATGTGTCTTTCATTTCAAAGTGACAGTTGTTAAAACATTGCATGTAGTTATGGAAAAAAATATGGCTAGGAAGGTAATATTTGATTTACTTTCTAAAATTTGGTTTTGGCAATGAATTTTGAAAATTCAGAGAACATGCTTTTTATTCAGAAAATTACTTTGTGTGCAAAATTACTCAGGGTAATTAGATGATTTTAATGAAAAGACATTAAAATGTATGTATACTGAAAGCAGGTTTAAGTATAAATTTTTAAGTATAAATTTGATGTATTCTAAGGGATGCACTTTTTCAAGAGTACATCCCATTGCTGTAGTCTTGGTATGGGAAAAAAAAAAAAAACAAAATATAGAAGTCTTGTAATGAGAGTATAAGACAAATTTTCTGTGCAATTTTAGCCACAAGCAAAACCTATGAACTGAACTTCCATTTCTCTGCGTGTAATCTTGATTTATTGCTGTTGTATTCCAGATGTGCATTTTTAGCATGTACACCCACAACTACTCATAAATGGAGCAAGAAATAGAACATGGTAGGATTGATATGGGTTTATTACACATTTACTCTGCATAGGAGAAGTAGAGCGTGTGTGAAAAAATTGCAGCTGTGACAAAACATCATTAGACAGAACTCAGCTGTACATCTTTCTATCCTGCACCATTCCTGCAGGACACAGGGAAGGTAGATGAGTGCACAGGAGAAGCATTTGCACTCTCACCCTGCAGAAAAAACATATTTGGTGGAAAAAGGAGATGGAAAGCTCTTTTAAGGGTTATTATGAACTTTATATATGTATATTTGATTGATATCCCTAAGACAAATAAAGTGAGGGCTTTTATACCCTCTGTAGTTGAAGGGATCAAACTTGAAGAAATCAAACTTTAGCAGGATTGCTAAAACAATTCTGGAGTATAGTCATAACAATACAATAAACAACCACCCTGAATTATCAAACTGCATTCACTTTATAACACCTGAAAATTCATATTTCTGTGTCTGTAAGGAAACTGGGGGGGGACACTTGTTGGTGGCAAACCTACTTAGCTTTCTAACAGGCCTATTTTTAAAGCTGGATGATGGACAGTTTAAATAGAAACAAAAAGCAACTAAACAAATTATGACAACTTGTATCTTCTTTAACAGTGAACCAGATTGGCTCTGGTTTTAATCCATCCCCAAATTCTCAGCTACTTTCCCCATGTGCAGTCACCCCTCTTGCTGCAAATAAGAAAAATTTGTTTGAATTGGCAATTTTCCTGTAAAGAGAAGTTTATTTTATTACAGATTTCCCCCCTAAGGGCTGAGTTGTGCTGATTTTTTTGCCTGTTGTTGTGCAGCTAGCAGAGAGTGGAGCTGGGCTCTGCTTGGTGAAAATGAGTTGTCTGACTGGGTTTTACTTTTATCTGCAGCTCGACCCTGCGCTGCTTCCTGTGTGGCACTAAATCTGCAGCTCTCTAGGAGAAGAAACCATTATTATTTTACTCACAGGCACTCATTGCTAGATTTCCAAAATGCCAGGAACATTTGGAACATATGTCCTCCTTTACGCTGCAGAAATCACAGAGGAACTTTAATAGAATTTCACTCCCATGCAGCACAAAAACATCCACTCGATTATTTCTTTCCAATATCAGTTACAAAAAAAATAAGGCATGTTGCTGGGGAGCCAAAGAGTTTCTAACCCCCTCAAATAATGTGGGAAATTATTCTCCTGGTGATGGGTGCTGTGTTGGGCTGGAAGGCAGCGGAGGAAGGAGAAACCCAAATACTCAAATCCAGTGGTAATTCAGTTCCTCCCCTGGGGAAATATTTCCCTTTGCCCCAAACCTGAGAATTGCTTTCAATGTGTGTGTGTGTGTTCTAGCAAACTGTGCTCTTCAAGTTCCTAAAATCTGTCTGGGACACTGAGGGCCATGGATCATTTATTACCAAAAATGGGCCAAATCTGAGGGTGGCAAATTTCTTTTGCTTTAGATATGGATGAAAAAAGAAAACTGCTGTACCCAGAAACAAACCTAAACATCATCAGAGGTAAAAAAGCTCCTGGACCATGCTATAAAGCTTATTATTAATTGAATGTGATGTAAACTTAATTGAATCACATTCCCTTTTCTTTTTTTTTTTTTTTTTTTTTTTTTTTTTTTTTTTTTTTTTTTTTTTTCTCTTTTTAATTCAATAGCAATCAGGTAGAAGACTGCATGGCAGTCCCCTTCTGAGAATCTAGTCAGTTGATCACCTCATACCACAGGCTGTAAGAGAACCCCACAGGGTGTTCTTACACAGTCCTTTTAATTAGCTGTTTGATCACCTCCTCTGAAGAAGGTTCTTTTTTCACCACAGTCCCCATAATTTCAGTTATCCTATTTGTCCTACAGTAAATCTGTCTGGTGCCACTCAATGGCAATTCTGTTCTCATTATATTTTGTACCAATTAAATTGCACAGCATTTTGGTTAATTCCAACTCAAACTTTTTCCCCACATCATAATCCCGCTCCTGAATTGGTAAAAAAACCCTAACTTTTTGTGACTTGTTCATTTTGCTAAGATCAGCTGAATATCTTTAGTTGCCTTCTGTCTTGAAAATGACGCTCTCAGTGTAATTTCTGAAAATTAAACCCTGCCCTATCTACTACTGTTGAGGTGTGCTAGGAATTATTTTACTTTATTCTAGTTAGGTCTTGTTCACAGCAGTAACTTTGCCTAAGAAAGCATCCTCTTTTTCTATATATACTTTACTAATTTGTATCTTATAATGTTTCATTATTTTTTGGTTTGTTTTTTGGGTTTTGGGTTTTTGGGGGTTTTTGGCAAGGAGCTCCAGAATTGTGTATTTATAGCCCCCAAACTCTGATTTTCCTGTAAAGTGTTTGGCACCTTAGGAGCATTAAAAATTACCAGTTTTCAGTCATACAAGAGCCCAAATGTAGCTGTACAGGGAAAACAAGTCCTTCTCAGCTAATTAAATGAGTTGGTTATGGATGAGGTGAATTAAAGTTTGGAAAACAAAAGGAAGTGAGGAGAGAGAAGGTTCTGGACAAAAGCAGTGGTGATAAGGGGCTTGGCAGCTGAACTAAGGCAGTAACTATCCTGCAGATGTCTCTGTGAGGAAAGAACATCCCTTTGGAGGCCTGATAATGAAGGAGAGATGAATCTGTGACCTCTGGTGTGTGGGCAGGGACTGGGAAGTTCACTGCCACTTTTGTCACATGGCAGCATTCTTTTCCTCTGAATCCTGGAATTCTATTTGGTAACATTTGCTACTATTTTTAGTCAGTGGGTTTGTAAGGGAGGATATTTTAAAATTCTGGGGAGCTGTCCTTGCTCAGATGTGGACGGAGTAGCCCCTGTGTATTTATTCCTAGCTGGAGCCAAACTCTTTGGAAAACCCCGAGCCATAACTTTTTAAGGCTAAGTTGTTAGACTGAGGAGGTTGCATGTAATAGCTGGGGAGAGGATGAGTTTGTATCAGCAGTGTAATAGAGCTGTGAAAACAGCAAATGTCATCCAGGGGTGGCTGAATCTCCAGCTGGTGCAGGGAGGTCGCTGGGCCATTGTGCAGACCCCGGTGAACTCCACTCTGGAACAGCAAACCCAGTGCTGGCCATGCAATCACTGACCTAAAACTGGAATAACTGCACAGAAGGGCAACAGAAAGAGCCTGTCTTATGAGAGAAGGAAGTCTGTGCTTATCTCTGGCTGCTAGGCAGAGGGAAAGAATTTGATTTCCATCTAGAAATATCTCTGGAGAGGAGGATAGGTGAAATAGCTGTTTAAGCCAAATAAGCTGCTGCAGAAATCAGTCTCTGTAATTCAGCCTGGAAGATATCACCATTAGTTATTAGACGTAGATTCCTAACTGCTGAGGCCACTGTGAAACCATTCTGGAAGAGTCAGAACAACTGAGTACTTTTGTGAGTTTAAATGCCTGCACAGCACCAGAATTTGATGAAGAAGATTCCCCTTTTTGTTGTTGTTTAACTACAGGCAAGTTTCAGAATTTCCACACGTGAAATCTACAGCTTTCCAAAGATAACATGTCTTAATAAAATTCAGTTTAGTGCCAACATTTTTACTGTTGCAGCAGCCTCAATTAGCATCCTGATAGGCAGTCTTGGGAGATGGAGGCTTAATGAACTCAGCTCTCCTGTCAGAGCCTGTTCCTCAAGGTCAGTCCCAGTGCCCTGGGCTGTGCAGGGACATGCACACGGGCAGTTTTCCTCCCAAAATTGCTCTGTGAATGGATAAGAGATTTCATTGCCCTCTGCTGAAAATGGAGAGGCAAACCCAGCACCATTTGTGAGCAGAAAAATTTTCCTTGAGCTGAAATAAATACTGTGCAATGCATCCTTTAGAGCTCCCAAGGCAAAGGAAATACAGTGTAATTGTGGGTCAACTTCTTGTGTTAGAAAAGTAATTCTAGTTTAAACCTCCCTCTAAAAATCTACATTAGTCTTAAATACAGAATTGCATTTTAAGATTACACAGGAAAGCATTTAATTCTCGTAATTTAATTTTCAGAGCACTTTGATCATGCAGCAGCATTTAGGCAACTACTTTCTTGTTCTGTCTTTTACCACTTCTTTTAATTATAAAGTTTCATTGTTGTCAGACTCCAGGAGAAGAATAATGATTTTTAGAGTAAAAGGAGTGCTATTTATTCATGAAGTCATGATAACTTGCACAAATGATGTTATTATAAGACAGATATTGAGGAAAAAAAAAGAAATGACCATTTATTCCAGGAAGCTGGAGCAGCCTCTTAAATTTTTAAATATTCTTAATTCTTAAATATTGTTTACTGAATCTATTTATCATTGACATGTAAACATTTTATTTCTTGTCTGATATGAAAAGATAATCCTATTGTAAAAAACTAATAGTTATTTCTTAAACTTATATTTTAATCTGTAGAAATGTTAAATTATGAATAAAACTGAACATTATTCATGAGAGTCAGTCTGAAGTCAAACTTCAGGTCTTTGTAAATTCTGTGTGTCTGGATATGTGTTTACATATATCTGTGTGTATTTATATATTTATACAGATGTGAGTGTCTGATCAGAGTTGGTTCTATGATTCCAAAATGAACTTTATTTGAATTATTGAATCTTGAGTCACAAAGTTCCATTAAGTAGCATAAATCAAATCCCCAGAAGTACAGATTGTAGACTGGAGTACATGTAACATTTTACCAACTTATTTTAAATATATATTGGTGTTGGCCTTGTTATTTCTGATGATACGAATATATACATAAATAACTGTATATACTGCTATATACATGCTTTTTTTTTTTTTTTTTTTTTTTTTTTTTTTCATTCTGTTTTCATTCCAAATTACTTTTGCTTTTCAGGCATGATTTTTACTTTGAAATATTCTGTGCTGTGGACATTTTGATTTATATAGACCTGAATGTTAAGTGTGTGTTTTTAAATGTATTCTTAGAGTACAGTTGGGATAAAGAATGAAAATGAAGGACAGGACAGGAATTCAGAATTATTTTGATAAATAGAAATCCCTGTCAGGAATGGAGTCATCCCTCAGGAATGTTATAGGTAAAGTTTATTCTGCCTTATGGCCTGGTGATGGACTACATGACCTTTCAAATTCTCCTCCAGACTTATTTTGTGACTCTGAGATCAATTCATTTTGGCATTTGACAGCTCCTGCTCATAGACTACAGATTATCCTAATGCCTTTACTTAAAAAAAAAAAAAAATAAAAAAAAAATTGTGTTTTGTTTGTTTGTTTTTAATTTTTTTTTTCACTTGAAACACTTTATCTCTAAAATATATTCTTATTTATTTAAAGACTAAAAAAAAGGATATGGGTTTCATTCTACTGTTCAGCAAATAGCCTAAAACTGTTTTTTTTATGAAAGGTTACAAGGCTATAAATTACTGCTCTGCCACATAAAGATATCTGAAGTTTTATATGCTGTTGATCCAAAGTTATTCCCATTAGTGGTAATAACTAGGAGATAATTCACTTCATTTGGATAATGAAATCCTGGTTCTCAAAGCAGTTTTTGTAACATTCAGCCTGGAATCAGATTATTCTTTACAGGATGTTAAAGTCATGGCAAGGTGGTCTTCAGCCTGCAAGTGTAATTTGTTCTCCAAATAGGTAATCCTGTTAAAATATTGTCAGGTTAATCAAAATTGATTTGTATGTGCTAAACCCAGAGAATGCTAATCAAGTATCAGGTTAGGAAGCTTCAGCAGCAATTTTAAGTCTTTGATAGTTCCCCATTATTCCTGGATGGAATGACTCACTGCATTTGTGGAAGCATTTTGAAGCCTGGACACCTTTCCAAGGCTGGAGATAAATGTACTACAGACTAAAGCATCTCCTTCAGAAATAGATGTTAAAACAGTGGGGATCCCTGTATTTGTTATAGCTTAGGTGCAATAACTGTTCTCCAGACAACGTGAATGCTTTGTGCTTTTGTCACTGTTATATGTTACTCTCCTACCATTTTTTACAAATAATGGCTAAAAATGAATTTAAGATTGCAATTTTAGAGTATTACATGGTGTATATGTTTTGCAAGAAAATGCATTTAGAACTTTTGTGTTTTACATTTGAAAGATAATTCTGTGTAATTGTTAATTTTTTAGAAGATATGGTGAATTTTTAAAAACAATTATGTGCTTATCAGTATGAGGTACGTAAGAAATTGAAATGACAAAGAATGAAAACTTCCTTTTTCCAGAGCCAGCAGGAGCTTTGCACTCTTCTCACACCCTTTAAAACTTACAACGTCTTATTTTCTTTCAACAGAAAGCTTTTCTTTACAGACTATGGGAATGCTGCCAAGGTGGAGAGATGTGACATGGATGGAATGAACAGGACGTGGATAGTAGACTCGAAAATTGAACAGCCAACTGCTCTGGCACTAGACCTCATCAATAAATATGTGTACTGGCTTGACATATATCTGGAGAGTGTGGAAGTTGTTGACTATCAGGGGAGAAGAAGGCAAACTATAACTAAAGGCAGACAAGTAGGTATTTATTTGCAAATCAGTAAAAAAATATAATATCAATAAATGAATGCACATAATGTTAGCAGCTGCAGGAATTTCATCATTATTTTTTACCTTTTTTAGTTCAGGTGTGTTAGGATTTTAAAGATTCATCTACATGTTTTGGTTTATCTGCAATTTAGCAATTTTGCAACCTATGAATGTTTCCATGCAGTGTCTCATTAAAAATGCACTCTGTAAGTCACTATTGTTAAAAGACTTCATGAGGGAAAATCTGGGCTGGAAAGGTGCAGGGAGATAAATCATTAATGACAAAATGTCTTTACCCACTCAGGAACAAGAGACTAACAGGCACAATAATGTGAAATAGAGTAGCAAAAGCTGGTCACCCGTTCAGACTAATCTGGATGCCTTTAAATCTTATTTTTGTTGATGTCAATGATGCTTTTCACAGCTGATCCTGATGTTCAGAATCATAAATACAAGCTCTGAGGCTGTGAGTCTTTGAGTATTTCAGTCCATTAGCCTGGAGAGTGGAAGAGTTCTCTGGAAGTTGTGAGTCTTATATAAATCCAGGGAAAATCAGCAGCGACCAGAAAAAAATCAACAAAGACTGTTGTGGTCACTGCTTGGACTGCCAGGGCTGGTGTGGGCCTCAAGCTTGCATCTATTTCTGCCTGAGTTTAAACAGGGAATGTAAAAATGTGCAAGCAGAATGAACGTTTTACTTTTCTTCTGTCATTTGTTTCTTCCAAATAATCAGTGTTTACCAAGATGCAACTGGTTAGACTGTTAACTAAAGACAGGCAGAAAATGTGACAAAAAAGCAGTCTAAATGGTGGTTTGGCAAACACCTTCCCATTTTTGTCAATCTATCTCCTAGTTTTTAACTAATTCTGGAACAAGAGGTCTTGAAAAGTTTTAGGTTCTTTTGGTTTTGGATTTGTTTTCTTTTCTAACATTTTGGAATAGACACTTAAAGGCTAAAATCGTTTTCAGAAGCCATTAGCAAATCTCTTTACAGTCTTGTAACTGATCTGTACTTGTGTCATAGGAGAGATATTTGTTCTTTCTCTTCCTTCTGAAGTGTAGATGTAAAAGAGGATACTTAATGAAGTTCAGAGGGATTCTTCTCCAAACTAGCTAAAAAATGAGATCTCTGGTTTTTGATATGGGTGAAGGGTATTAAAAAGTTTGGCCTCCCACTGTTGTCACAAACAGTACCAATTGTCTTTCCACTCAAATGAAGAATTGGTAATTTCAGTAGGATTTGTGCTGCATATGCCATGATCTACAATGGCTGCTTCTCCAAATTACTCCTCATTAGTCCAAGGAAACAGCAGAACACAAAACTGTTCCCAAGAATCTTTAGGGACTAAAGTTAATTGTGTAAGTACAAACATATCAAATATGTGCTTTCCAGACAAAACTGGATTCTGTGATACACAGCCTGAGTGGCTTTCAAAGGACAAGCCAGTATTGTTTTCACTCATGCACGGGATTGCTGGAAAGCTTCATGAGATGTAAAAAACCCAACAAATTAAAAAATAAATGCAAATAATTAGATCATTATAAAATTCATTGCAGAAAGAGCCACACAGTTTAAAAGTTTTAATAAAGAAAATTTCTCATGGAAGTTAAATGATAAAGATTTAAACTGAATGAAATGGGAAATAAGGAAGAAAGGATTGTAATTCAGGGGTGAATTCCACAGTTTGGTACAGATGTGTCTTTATTTTCACGACTGTTTTCTTTTCCATCTTACTATAATTGCATTGAATTTTTATTGGGTCTCAATCAAACACTTCCAATGATGTCAATTATTATTCCTTTTGCTGGGTGAAGA
Source organism: Certhia americana (assembly GCA_018697195.1). NCBI lineage: Eukaryota > Metazoa > Chordata > Aves > Passeriformes > Certhiidae > Certhia > Certhia americana. Next base: position 3,938,452 of record CM031863.1, read on the forward strand.
CAGAATACAGTGGCAAGACTTGGCCAACTGTGATATAATTTCCATAATGACTGAAATACTTGATGCACAACAGTATTTTTTTGTTTGGGTTGGGTTTTGGTGACGTATGTCTGAATTTGTGAGTGAATGAGATAAGTAAATACTTTGTAGTGAGAAATTGAATGATTAAAGTAATAAGATATTCAGCCTGTGAATATCTGAACACCTGCCAAAAAATTCTCTTCAATTTGTTCAGTTCTCAGAATTGTCAGTGAGATATTTAACATTTTCTAAATCTATAAATCAAGCACAGCCTATAAATTATTGAACATTTTGTGTTTAGGCTGTGATTGTCTAACTATCAGCTATTAGGTAATTTTTAATCAATGTGCTCAAACACATCAGAGATTATCGCAATTTTAGAATTCACTTTTTTGATAAACAAACACTACCAAAAAAGGGCCACTACCGTATTCAAAGGCACCAACACAAAAGGAGCACAACAGAGCTGCCAGAATTTGTTTATGTCCCATGTATCCAAGAAAATATTTTTCATTTTCAGGTATATCTTGCACCATTTACCCTGATTTGATCATAAAATAATTTTAAAAAGTGGATCAATTACACCTATGAACTTAAGTGTTTTAAATTTCTAAGTTTGCTATATTTATTAGTCAATAATAGTTAATTTATCCTAGTTATTCATAATTATTGATCATTAGTTAATACTAATGTAGCTGTTGCACTTAAGAATGTAGAAAATTTCAACAGAGAAACTGAGGAATTTGTAGAGTAAATGAATTCAGATTGCTAAATAATTTGAATTTTCTACCTTTGTTGTACAAAGCTTTTCTAATTATAAATTTCAGACGACAAGAATATAAAGTATACTTTTAGTGTCTTTTGCTTTTATTGTTTACAAATCATTACTGACATATTCAGAAAAAAACTTTTGTACAGTTTATGACTTACAACTCACAGAAGTGCTTGATGTTTACAACTCGTGGATATGCCTAGAAATATTAAGCTAAAATAATGATACTTTTTTCTTCTTTTCTTTTCTTTTCTTTTCTTTTCTTTTCTTTTCTTTTCTTTTCTTCTAGATTAGGCATCTTTGTGGTTTGGCAGTGTTTGAAAACTATTTATATACAGTTAATTCAGATAACCTCAGCATTTTACGAATAAACAGATACAATGGTACTGATGTTCAGGCTCTTGCTAGGCTGGACAATGCTAAGGAGATCCGTGTGTACCAGAAAAGACCCCAAGCAGCAGGTAAGATCAAATTTCCTCTCTCTAGAAAACACAAAAAAAACCCAGATATTATGTGGTTGTGCAGTTAAAAACGTACTACCAGAAAAAAGTATCTGGAGTGAAAATTTGTCCTTGTGGCACAACTTTCTGTTCCTTGAGCTGCTCAGTTTTCTGTGTGGTTGTTCCACTTTCTCCGTGTCCCTAAGCTCCAACTCAGCCCTTTTGTGAGAATTCAGTTTGGAGAACTGTTGTTATTCAGGATTGTTGGATGCCCAGTGTTGTCCACGTGCTTTGGCTCTCAGACCTGAGAGATTCCTGTTTCCTCTGAGCCTGTTTTTCACAGACACTCCATACCACAGGTGAGCTCCTGCCTTTGGGGCTGCCAAAAAGTCACAGAGGTGTGGGCAGCCAAGCTGCCAGCACAGACCCAGTGAGAGAGGAAAATACTGACAGGGTTTCCTTGATTTGTGTGAATGTCAGCTTTGCCATCTGTGAAAGAAATCTTCATTTTCATCTAGAATGAAAAAAAACTCTTCTTTATCTCAGATTTTTTTTTTTTTTTTTTTTTTTTTTTTTGTTAAAACAGCAATTTCTGAAGTCTGTAGTCCTGTATGACTGTAATCTGGTCACATCTTTTCTGTACGAAGAACGCCAGTGGGAGCTCTGGGAACTTTGTGCAAAGATAGCAAGATCCAAAATGTTTACTGTGACGCTTTATGAGAATTTTTTTAGCATGACTGATAACAATAAATCGTTGCCATGACTGCTTAGACAGAAAAGCCAACACATCAATTCTCAATGTCGATGTTTCTAAACAGAATAGCTGCTTCTGAAGAACTTTCTGAAGTGGGAACAAACTCTAAATTGATGTAGAGTGGGTGAACTAATTTTCACCCTGGAGCTGAGGGCATTGATTTGCAGATGTCAATGTCTGAAGGAGGCTGCAAAGACTCTTTCTTTGCTATTATCATCCCTCTCCTGAGGGAGTTGGAGAGGTTGAGTAGAGGAGAGACATGAGCACAGTGTAATCTTTTATTACATCCTGTGATTACTCCACTACTTCTTTTGTTTTGAATGGACACGTTTGTTGCTTGTCAAGATTCTCTGTAAAAGCTGTCTCAGCTTGCTGGAGTTTCTGTATTACCTTTAACCTTATCGACCCTAAACAATTTGATTACTTTCTTTAAAAAAAAGAAACAAAACCTGAAAAGCTTGAGGTAAAGTAGGAAGAACAGAATATATTTTGAGCTAGACTACTCTTTTCTGTTTCAAGACAGCTTAATATATGTAAGGTGACCTGGTAGATTTTGTTTCTTTAGCATATTGCCTTAGACAGTTTAAAATTTAAATTAAAAAAAAATAAATTAAAAATTAGGCTGTTAATATAGAACCATGGATTTCGAAATATGAAATCAAGGGAAAAAAAATTCTTTGGCTTCTTCAGCTGAATTTATATCCCAGCTGTACAAATCTGCACCCCATCCCTGGAAGTGTTCAAGGCCAGGTTGGATGGGGCTTGGAGCGTCCTGGTCTAGTCCTGATCCACACCTGGAAGGGGTATAGAATGTCAGGGGTTTGGAATAAGATGGACTCTAAGGTCCCTTTCAACCCAATCCATTCTGTGATTCTATAAATATGGAAAAATTCTACAAGGCTTGTCCTGTTCTTTAGTTCCAGCATTTGTATCTGTCCAGAAAGGTGTTGTCTAATGGAGCTGAAGGAATACTAGCCTGTGTGGGCATGGGATGCACTCTGTCCTCAGAAAACCCCAACCAACCAAATGAACCAAAGCGAGAAATGGAAAAGGGGAGAAGTGTCAGCTCCCCCAGGGAAGCACTGCCTGGGCAATGCTGTGGAGCCTGATTCACAAAGGGGTGATTGCACACAGCCATGAGCACAGCCCAACAGCCCTAGGCATTATTGTCCTGGCTGGGATATCATCTTTCAAACACTCCTTCCTTAGCAATTATATTCTGGGTAAAGATCCATTGTGACACAAATCCCCTTTCTTTCTCTTCTTTCTCTGTCTAACCTTGCTCCATGATGTAATTGTGCTGCCATGCTGTTTTCCCCTCGCCGTAGTCAGGAGCCACGCGTGCGAAGTGGATTCCCATGGAATGCCGGGGGGATGCTCCCACATCTGCCTGCTCAGCAGCAGCTACAAAGCACGGACCTGTCGCTGCAGGACTGGCTTCATCCTGGGGAGTGACGGCAGGTCATGCAAAAGTATGTTATTGGAATCAGAGAGTCTGCCAGCCAGGAATAACCCAGGGGATAGCTCTGGGTGTTCTTTAACAAATCACATGGGCTGCTTTGGGGTAAAGTTTGTTTCTAATGTGTACCTGATGCTTCGTTCGCATGCTCCTTTCATCCCATCAAAATTGGTTGATTTGGCTTAGTTCCCAGGAGTGAATGACAGGTTGAACCTGGGATGCTCAAAGGATGCTAAAAATTATCAAAAGTTTTACATTAATCCGCCTCACTCTTTATTTATATGCCATGCATTTTCACAGGACACAGGTACTGGAATGCTGCTTAATAGTTTGTCACATCCAATTCCCACCCATGCAATCAACTTAGAGCACAAAAGCAGAACATTCATGTGAACAAGTCAAGGTTTTTCTCAGAACACTTTGTGAAAGCAAATGTGATTTGTGGAGCTGTGGTTAGACCTAATGTGTTGGTCACCTACAGCCAACAGGAGTTCTGGGGAATGCCTGTTTTGTGCCTGATTTTTCAGTCAAACAGTGTTTATTTAGTTCAGATAAAAGACATGCAGTTAGATACCCTGATGGATGCTGGTAGATGGATTTATTTGACCTCAGTCAAGCCTGATGCAGTTTTCAATGACAATTCCATCAAAAAACCCTGAGAGGGAACATGAAAAGTGTATAGAGAATTTTAAGCAATATGTTGATAGCATTAAGCCTCTAAGGGTATTTATAAGTACATTTAAAGAAAGAAAAACACTTTGCTAAGCTTCAGTTATTTGTAATAAACTTAATAATTGAAATTGTAAAAATCTTAGAACTATAAACTATTGATATCCACGTTTTATACCTCAGTCTGAAAGAACAGAATATGTTGATTTGTTGCATTACTTTCAATGTGACAAAATCTTTTTTTGTTGTTTGATTCTGAGAAATCTAAGGTGGAAAAAAAGTGGTTTGTATATCTGGGATTCATGGTGGTGTTCGATTTTAAGATTTCTCCAGTTGTGGTCTACATTACCTTGATAGATCCTAATGGATTGCAAAATTAAATGTCTACAGACATGTATGTGTGTGCACGTAAATGTGTACAGACATGTACAGCTGTGTATGTCCATCTCACAGCAGTTGCAAAGTTATTCCGTGATTTACAGTTGCTTCTTCAGTGTGAACTTTTACACCAAAAAAAAAAAAAAAAAAAAAAAAAAAATTAGATGTAAGTAGCTCACTGAAGTAACTTTTATTTTGAAAAAGGTAATGAATTAGTTGTTTTGGTTTGTTTGGTTTTGTTTTTTGTTTTTTTTTTTTTTTTTTAATCTAGATGCCTTCAGAATATGTGAAAGTTTAATTTTTGGTATCAAATAAGGCTCCTGCTCCCCACTAATTATGCCAGTTAATTAAACAGGGACATAATGCACTGTGAAGAAGATTAGGCAACATCAGTTGTTTATGTTTGTAATCTTTCTTTTGCAGGACCAAAGAATGAATTGTTTCTTTTTTATGGGAAGGGACGGCCAGGAATAATCCGGGGAATGGACCTGAATACCAAAATGTCTGATGAGTACATGATCCCCATAGAGAACCTGGTCAATCCTCGTGCTCTGGACTTCCATGCTGAAACCAATTACATTTACTTTGCTGATACCACCAGTTTCCTAATTGGACGACAGAAAATTGATGGCACTGAGCGAGAAACAATCCTCAAAGACGGTGGGTGATGCTCAGTGATGGTGACATTCAGAGATGCTCACTACCGAGAAGTTGAACTGACATTTGCAGATAATTTAAAGGTTTTTTTCAGATCTCCCATGGAAAACAAACACAAATGTGACCTTGAACTGAATTGGAAATAGTTTTTTTTACAACTTCTTGGGGTTTGGGGAGTTTGTTTGTTTTTTTTTTTTTTAATGTGAAGTTTGGGTAAGTCACTCTGTTGTAAATTCTTACTTTGTTCATTTAAGCTTATATCCACTGGTGAGTAATTCCTATGTCTGCACTGTCCTTCCAGTAGCTGGATATTTCCTGATCTTTCCCAAATCCTTGCAGATTTTTAAGACTTCTTCACTCCAACCTGCATCACACTGTGAATTCTGGAGCTAATTCAAGTAGTTTGGCAGAATAAGGCTGTTTGTAGTGCTTGAAAACTCATTAGGAAAAAAGCATTGTCTTTCCTGATGCATTTTCCATTGTGGATCTGGAAGCAACAGTTAGACCTAAAAATTTATTAGAACCTTAATTAAGACGCTTGTAACATTTATTACAGCAATGAGAGAAAATGCCAGCAGGTCTTTAGTTTCCACATCTCCCACTGCACTGAATTTCCCTGGTCTAGAATCATATCTCATCATACCAAATGTTGTTGTGCTGAAAAAAGCTTCCAGTTTGTCAATCGATATTTCGTTTTCCTTTATGGACCCTGCTCTGACATACTGCTTCAGCAGGAGGTAGCAACTGCCTCAGCTGAAATTCATTCTACAGTAATTATTTGCTGGTCCTCAATCTAAGAAAAAGCATAAATATTCATCTTAGCCTTCAGAGAGTTTAATATCTTTACTTGTGAATGGAAGCTCGGGACAGTGAAAGTAACTAAAATACCGTTGTTTTAGCAGGGGGATGTTCATTCCCTGTCATTCATAATGCATGTTTTAATCCACACTTCTGAGGAGCCATCTCCTCTGTGCAGTGATATGATGCTCTTTTAGTGTAAGGTCTCTCCTCAGAGTCTGCACAAAGATCCCTTCAGCAGCAGTTGCAAGGAATAGTGACAGACTCTTTACCCTGCTCTGGTGAATGGTTAATAAAGGGCATTTGTCTCAGAAAATAACAAATACTCAGCTGTCAGTCTCGTAATTCTTCATTTCACTGCCAGCATAGGAATGTATGTCTCACACCTTCCATCGCTGACTTTCCTTTACCAAGTGTGCATTGCATTTGACAATGAAGTAATTCAAATGAGAAAGGAGCAGGAAATATATAAATTAAAACATTATAAAGGAGCAGCAAGGAGCATCCTGGCTGAAAGGTGTCAGACAATTCGGGGTCAGACAGGTTGGGATTGGTCTATTCAAACATGAATAAACTTTGTATGCCAAACCAGAAAACTGGTGATGTCCCTGTAAATAATGCTTAAGTGCAGTGTCTACTCTTTATAAGTACAACATAGCAAAAAATATTAATGCAATACTGAAGGAGCTGTGGATTATCTGATGATTTATTATTGGTGATTCTACTATTTGCAAAGATCAAAAATATGTCACAGTCATTCTCCCCTTCCTTCTTCCCCAGGAGCTTACATTGTTAGTTCTAACTTGGTGTAGTTTCATAACTTTCAAGTATATTTAAAGAACATTTGTTAATGTATTTTTCATGATTTAAAAAATTAATATGGCCTCCAGCCATAACACCTCAGCTTTTATTCTTGTCAACTCTCACAAACTCAGCAGGGACAGATTAAATCATTCCTTGGTGGAAGGCTACTCCAGAAAATCAGGTGTGTCAGGAGGTGGTTTAATATTTGCTCTGAACAGCATGCTGCTAAGGGCTTCTAGCTGTGGTAGGTGCACTTCTTAGATTTGAAGTTGCCTTTTTTTTGGTGGTTTGTCGAGAATGTATATGAGACAGCACTGCTACTCAGATAATTACAGTTTGCCTACATGAGAGTCTGATCCCTCAGCTGTTGACTGGGAATGGAGCTCACTGAGCACCTCACACTGCTGGAGTTTGATTTCCCATATAGTTTCAGCTGTGATTTCTGTCTCTTCACTTTGGGTAGCAAACTGCTGTGTAGTGTTGATAACAATTTGACAGCCCCCAGCACAGCCTAGCTTAGAGCTGGTGGCACAGCTGCAGTAGTACTGTACTGTCAGCAGCAACAAAAATTATAATTAACCTTTCAAACTTTCATGTAAAATTGGTCTTTTTACATTAAAAGTTGGGAAAAGACACAGACATTTTTAAATGGATCTAAATACTGTTCAGTCAATGTAACGTTAACACAAGCTCAGAGTTTCTTACTTGTCTTTGTTCCCTTAATTTTTTTAAAGGTGTTGCTGTGCGCTTAAAAGTCTTATATTTACTTGTAATTATTAGTCATGATGGTGGACCTGTTGTTTAACCAAGGCCAAAGTCTGTAAAGCTCTTTGGAAGCTCTTTAGATGGTTGGTATATAGAATTATTTTCCCACCAGGTTTTATGTTAATCTTGCATTTTAGGCACTATTTATTACACATGACAATGATGAGCTTGGCCATCCTGTACCAAATTACATGTTGTGCCTGTTATCTGTTCCATACTGAAAACCAGTTGCTGCCTCTAGAACTGCTTCTAAAAACTTCACATCTACATTCAACGTATTTGGAGCTCTCATATTAGTGTTGGTAACCAAATTCTGGTGGAAATTCTAGAATTACAAATGTTAACATTTCAATTATCAAGTGAAGAATGATCACAAGGGTATTTCGTTTCCTAGATAAGGGGAAAAAATCAATTTTAAAAATGTGACATGGATATCACATATAAACAGTGATCAGTGAATATAGAACAAAAATAGTATTAATCTCTTACTACTGCTCTCTCTCTCTCTCAACAGATCTTGACAATGTGGAAGGCATAGCAGTGGACTGGATTGGAAATAATCTGTATTGGACCAATGATGGCTACAGGAAAACAATTGCTGTTGCTAGACTGGAAAAAGCTGCTCAGAGTAGGAAAACTTTGTTGGAAGGAGACATGTCCCACCCTAGAGGAATTGTGGTTGATCCTGTCAATGGGTAGGAAGCAAAATGATTTTTCTGTAGTGTTTGTCTTTGTAGCATAAATACAGGATTGAATTTGCTCAGGATGAGGTCTGTAGAGTCATGTAGCAGTCTGTAATATCTGTAATTCCTGCCCAGCATTCTTGGCCCTGAAGCCTTCAGAAGAATTTGTATGCCTGTCACTAGTGAATGTATGTCCTGTTAATTTGAATGTGATTCACCTTTTTCTCAAATGTATTGAGGGTGTAAGTCCTGTATGAACTTTTTAATATCAATTGAACTTTAAGATGCTCTCCATTGTTTTTTCACTCTGTATTCTCAATTTCTGGAGCTAATTATGACCGTTATCTTGTACACATTGATCTGAGACAGGTACTCTTCATTACTTATTAGCTTAAATTAATTTTGCTAGGCTGCATAATAAAAAAAAAAAAAATACATAATATTTCTGTGCAAAAAAAAAACCACCCACATAATATTTCTGTGCTATATTGGTGGTTAACTTAAAAAATCACTGCTAGGTTTGTCCAGAGAATTGTCACTAGGGAATGATGTAGCTAGGTAGTTTTCAGTTGGCTAGATTGATTGCTATTTTCCTGTTATAGAAAATATTTATACTCTAAGTTTTCCCTTTTGAACCTGTCCTTTAAGGAGTGGAAGTGGCTGTGGAAAAGCTGCAATTCATTAAGGTCAGATAGTGAGAGTATAAAATCAAACCACGAACCATAACCACACCTGCAATTACTTAGTTAAATTTTCCAGCTCAGTAAATGCACGGCACAGGAAACAGTGTATGAAGATGTATTGCCTGAAAAGGGCCATTATACAAAACACTTCTCTAATAAAATAGTGTGTCCTTCATGATTATACTTCTTATGGAAGCTCTTCCTGAGGGATAGCTTTATTATGGCTTTTTAATTGTTTTTCCAAAATTTTTGTCTTGATTTAACCAGTGTTGGAGCATTAACTGCATTTTGGGATACAATTAAAGCACCCTGACATAAATGCCTGTCACTGTGAGAAGGTTTTAGCTTATGACAGGCTAGCTGGAAAAAGGACAGACAAAAGTTAATGGAGAAAGGCTCAGTAATTGCTGTTGAGAAGTCATGTAAATATTTGTAAAACATATTTTGTCTCCCAATAAAATTAGTGCCATATTGACCTGTGTCTGCCTGAGCCTCAGGGCATGTACAGGGTTTATAATTCTGAGTAAACCCAGTGCTGCTTGAGTCAAACATCCAATGGAGTTTGTAAGGCTTGAGGATCAAAAATGGATTGATGTTCTTTGCACATATTTACAAAAACATTAAAAGAACCTGAAACAACCTTCTAGTGGGAGATTTGAGAGAAATGAAAAATAAACAAAAAAGCTACATTTACATATCTGCAAACTGGAGTAATGCAATTTTTTTTTTCTTTTTTTTCCAGTTTCTCACAAATATCAAATTATTCTTATGCATAAAAGTGCATTTGAATAATTTTTTTTGACCAGTAGATTTGAGATAATTTGCACAAGAGTGATAATAAAATAATTTTCACTTCAGTGTATCATTTCTTTATAAAGTCAGTGTTTAAATTCCAGTACTTCAAAGTACAGGCCAAATAAATGGTTAATGGGTTAGGACCACAGAAGTTGGTTCAGAAACGTGAATCTGGTGAAAGAAAAGGTGAGGTACATCAATACCAATTAAACCATGATAATTCAAACAAATAGGATTTAAGATTCTCATGATGCTTTTATTATCTTTAATGCTTATTAATTGAAGTCCTAGGTTTGACTAAAAGTAAACATCTGCTGTCTGGCAGATGTTTTTATTTGTGAAATGATGTGACTATATGTGAGAGTCAATCTCAATCTGAGATGATTCACAGAGTGCCCACAGGTTTCTAAGTATTTCTTCCCATTAACTCATTTTCCTTAGTAAAAAACAGGTTAAAAAAATAAAATAAAATATGCAAAAAAACCCGTTTCTTAACATATTTGCTACCCTCTGCTTTTGTGCAAGTTCAAGTTGCATATTTTAGATGGTTGAAATCACAGTTTTCAAGGGCAAATTCTGTAATAAAATATGATATTCAGGATAATTCAATGAGGAAAGTTTTATCCTGTAGTGTCCAGTAGAGAATGGCTCATAGAATTCCTCTGAGCCAATAGTTTTAGAAGACTCAATAGATTTTATTTTTTTTTTTAATTAACTTTTCCAAGTAATATCGGAACCTTTCTTTCAGACTTTGTTTTGAAATTTATTTTTTTTTTTAATCTATATTGCTTCATTATGAGCCATAAAGCTATGCAAAAATTGCCTACTGCCTAGTTAGTTTTCAACTAATTTTCACAACAGCTATTTCTAAACATTTTTATGATGGACAAAGTACTCCTGACAGTTTTCTAAGTGATTTAGCTGCTTTCATGTAGGACCTGAAGTTCACAGAATGTCAAGGTTTTCCTTTAGCTCTAAAACCAGAGTGCAAATAATTATTGTGTTGCAACATCTTCCATAGAATTAGATGTAGTAAAAAAGAAATTTCCATCATAAAGGCAAATCAGACCTGGCCAGAACCAGCTCACATTGAAAATTTGAAAATTGCGACAAAGTCAATACAAGTGATGGTTTAAGAAAAACAAAAGTAAAGAAGCCCCATAATTCTGGTGAGAATAAATAAGGGCTTAATTCTTCCACTTTCCTTGTCTATTGGTTCTCTGGTATTCATGTAATTTATCACAATATGAGCTAAATAATGTAAGTGTCACTTCAGCAGCATCCAGTGGTCAGGGACAGTAAATAGAGTTGTAGAAACAGCAGTGGAAAAAAAAAAATATGCAAAAGTCAAAATTGCTCTGGCATGGAGGAGCTGCTGCTAAAAGCCTGCAGTACAATTCACCTGATTAAAATGGGTTCTGAATGCTCATTTTTGCAATTCCCTAGATGGATGTATTGGACAGACTGGGAGGAAGATGAAATAGATGCCAGCGTGGGGAGGATTGAGAAGGCCTGGATGGATGGCTACAGCCGGCAGGTTTTTGTCACATCAAAGATGCTCTGGCCAAATGGTTTAACTCTGGACTACCGTGCCAATGTGCTGTACTGGTGTGATGCCTATTATGATCACATTGAAAGGATCTATTTGAATGGGACTGACAGAAAGGTAAAAGAGAAATGCTGCTGGTTTGCCACAGGCATGTTCTGTCCCTGGATTTTATTGTGTCACGTTAAAAATTCTTCCCAAGGTTTTGAAAGTCTTCAGAACCCCGCGGTGTGTCCGGTGTCACCTCTGCTGGAACGATGGTGGCAGTCTTGAGTGAGAGACTGAAACACAGCTTAGAGTGTTCCTCTGTCCTGATTGACCCCAAACCTGATTTTTTTTTTTTTTTTTTTTTACCTAGTTTTTCTCGTCTGGTAATGAGTTATATTTTGATTGAGCCATGAAGCTGCAAAGAGAGATTTTCAGTAGAAAAACCTGGTTTGTTTTTTTTTTTGCTTTGCCAGAGAGAGGCTTTGCCTTGAACTTCACTGGGTGAGCTGTTTTTTTATGAATCTCTGTGCCTCTTTTGAGCCTTTGTGGTACTATTCAGAGGGACAGCACTCACCAAATGCTGTCAAAGATGGACAGGGATTGCTTTAGCTGTTACTGATGCCTGTAGTAGCTGGATACAAGTCTGTACAGACACCCTGTGTGGATTTGTAGAAGCCACAAGCACAGCATAAGACTTTGTTTTGAATTTTTCTGAGTTAAGGCTCAGACTGGAGTCTGATAATTTGGGCAAGTTTTACCATCTGCTTTATAAAATTAGTGACTATTTAATAAGTGAATAATAAGAGGCACATGTCTTTAAAAGCCTTTGTTTTGAAGCATCACACAGAACAGGCTTTTTGTTTTTTTTTTTTGTTGGGTTTTATTTTTTTGAAGAGTGATTTTTCTATAATATTGAGATATAACAAAAATGCATAACTACTTGAATTTATGTAGCTGAAAAAACCTATAAGATACTTGTTTTTTGATGCTTAATCATTTGTATTTAATTATAGGATACACTGCCAAAATTTAGTTGGATCAGTGACATCTATAATTCTTTAATACAGTAAAGATTTTGGTGGATAGGGAGATCCTTAATTCCACCAATAGCTGTCAGATTGTTGACTGATTGATGAATTTGGATCAAAAACAGTTCAGAGATGAGGAGCTTTGACTATAAGAATTCCAAGTCCAAAGAGAAAATTTGAAGGGCGAAAGGGGATGATGTTTGTCAATCACCTCAAAGAAGTATTTTAGTTCTTATCTCCACGTTCTCTTGGGTTTGAGTCTAGAAATAGGCAATGTAGGGCATGTGAGAAGCTACTTCCTTGTCTCTAGAGGCAAGGCAGAAAAAAGGCTCTTGGTTCAAGCAAGGATCTCAGCAAGAAAAAGGAGACCAATGACTCCAAACTGAATTTGTGGGGATAGAATCACAGAATTGTGGAATTGTTTATGTTGAAAAAGGCCTTAAGACCTTCAAGTCCAACCCTTAACCCAGCACTCCCAAATTCATCACTAACAATGACCCTAAACCCCACCTCTATGTCTTTCAAATCCTCCTAGGTTCAGACACTGCACCACTCCCCTGGGCACTCTGTTCCTGTGTTCTCTGATGGGGACACTTAAAGTGAATTTATATGAAGTTTGGTTTTTTGAGGGTTTTTTTTTTTGTTTTGTTTTTTTAACAGAAGGGCTTTGCACTCTTTGTTTACTTTTATAGCTATAAGTTGTTGTGTTTGGGACAGTAATTATCTCAGTTTTCCTATTTCTTGTTTCACCTCCTCTGAAAAATTAAAGATTCTTTTGACCTTACTGATGCTCACCTACCACTAATTAATTGCAGGTAGTCTACAATGGAAAGGATTTGAATCATCCTTTTGGACTATCACATCATGGAAATTATATATACTGGACAGATTACATGAATGGGTCAATTTTCCAGTTGGATCTGGTAACAAGGAATGTGACCCTGCTGAGAAGTGAGAGGCCACCTTTGTTTGGGCTCCAGATTTATGATCCACACAAACAGCAAGGTACTTATACAGTTTCTCCAAAGGTTCTTATAAAAGGACATTTTCCCTTAAAATCTTCAAGTATTTTGAGGTAACTGGATGAACAAAAGTATAAAAACAAATGTGGGTTGTAATATGAGTAAGTTACTCTCTAGAGTTTCAGTCTGTTGATGTAGAAATTGATTCTCTCATAAATACTAAAAAGTGAATCACAGCATCATTCCTGTCTGAATTCCTTCTCTGCATTCACACTGCCTTTATTGTCCTTTTCCCTTGTGTGACCAAGAGATGCTGTGCAAGTATCAATTACAGGGGTTAACATATCTGCATTGGCTCATAGATATAAAATATATGATTGCATTTACCTTTTCCTAAATGAGATCATAGATCCTGCCTGGGTTTTTTTTTTTTTTTTTTTTTTTTTTTTTTTTTTTTTAATTTACTCCCTCATCTTGTTCTACAATCAACACTATATGCTGCACAGAATAAGAGCAGCTCTCTGAGAGCAGTGGAAAAATCCATAGTTCTTGCTACTTGTATCAGTAGAGAAATGAGATAAAAGCCATAGGTTTGCATGGATGGAATTTAGAAAATACAATTACTGCTCTACAGGTAGAGTTAAAAATGTGTTTTACTGAAGATAACTTTGCATTCTGTTTACTGCATGCAGCGTTCCTATGAGTTGTTGAGTATTTGATCCCTTTAGTTAAAACATATTTCTAATACCCAGAATGTTTGTTTGGTCTGCCACCAAACATAAAAATGAGCATCAGGAATAAGGATAGATAAAATACTGTTTAAAAGATGATTTTTTTACTGTTTAAATTTTCTCTTTTCTGATACTGTAACATCTAATTTTCCTTTACCTAAACCAAGCTGGTTTGTGTAGTGCTGTGGTAAGTCAGGGTTGTTTCAACAGTGTTCCTCTTATCACAGCTGCTTTTCAGGGACTCTCCCTGACATTCAAAGACATGTAAAAGTATAGTGTGTTTGCGTTTTTTTCTTGGATTTAGTGTGGGCTTTGTGTGGTTGGTATTTTTAAGGCAAAATCTGTGCCCGAGTCTGCCCTCAAGGTGGCCAAATTTCAGAATGCTGTGTCTGCTAATAGAAGATGCAGTGTTTGCTTTCAATACTACTGCTTCTTATTTTGGTACTCAGAAAATTCCGTTATTTTTCAGAAAAAGAGACATTTAATGAAGTTGCTGTTAGCTTCCAAATAAGCTGACACTAGAGAGAGAAAGTACTGCCACTCAGACAGTTTTGCTGAATGAGCTGAAGTCTTAAGGGAGGGAATTTGGCTTGTTAATATATTCTTTGTTTGAAATTGTAATTGGAATTTTGTAAGCTAACTGCAGCCTTTAGGAACTTCCCTTTTTGTCATGCTCAGTGAGGTTGATCTTGCCATTGTTCCCCAAGGAGCATGAAAATTTCTTTTAAAGAGACTATTTGTGTGTGTGTGTGTGTGTCTGTGTGTGTGCATGTTTTCCTTGTAAAAGAGCAGGCTCAAGGCTGAATTGTTGTACAGAGAAAAACACAGGAAACCACTTTATAGACAAGTTGTATATTAAAGATTACGTGCACATACCTCAGAAACTTTTGGCTGTGATATTTTGAGGTGACTGCTTTGATTCTGCTGGGCTTGTCACTATCTACACAAGCAGAAACTGTCATTTCATTTGGGCATAATTCAGTTCAGACTAGCATTTTTATCAGGGGGTCTTTTCCATGATATTGTTCTAATGCTGTTTGCTTTATGTTTTGGGAAGGGACAGGAATCTTTTGTGATCTCCTCAAGGAGAGGTGTTTTTCATTCTCTATCTCTCTCATGTGGCATGATCCCCTTGAGGAGGAATGTTTTGGGGTTTTTTCTTTTTTTTTTTCCTTGCTTTCAGAGCTTAGAATTCACCTTACCTCCTTAGGCTGAGTCTTTGGGTCTCTGTGAATCAGGAATCCCTAAAAAATGAAATAAATAACAAGGGGAAGCATATTAATCACAAGAGTTGGATTACCCTCAGAATATGGCCCTGCCAAGGTCTGCAGGTATTTCCACTGCATTCAAAGGCTGGATTGCTGCTTTCATTTAAATTATTCTGGAGTAAGTGCATTTACAGCAGATAAAGTAGCCTCTTTTGAAATCAGCTAATGTTTTAACTCATCAGATTGCAATGAAGAGCTGGAGCACCAGGCTGGTGCTCTTCCTGTGTAGAGGATGATCCTAAGAGTGAGCTTACACAATTTAACAGTACTCAAGGTTAGGTTCATAGGAAGGTACAAATGCAATAAATACTTCAGTGTATCTCTTAAATGAGAAGATTAAACAAATATGCATGGTTTCCATTTATTTATTTATTTATTTATTTATTTTTCCCCTGAGAATGATGACTGAAATGCAATTACATTGTTGGTTTATCTCTGGATTAATTTTTTAGATAATTAAAATGGAATTGGCCTAATTTATTCACATGCAATCAACAGGGTAGCAACAGTTTTTAAAGCTGTCAAAATATGAAAAATTTGATAATAGCTTTGAAAGCATTTTAAAATTTTGAGACTATTTTAAGAACAACCCCATGAAATAGCTGTTAGGTACTGCAGTCGAGGAAATTTAATTTCCCAAGTACTTGATAGCTTTACAGATTCTACAGCTTGTTCAATAAAGAGGCTTAACCTACTTGAACTGTGTTTTGGGAGACATTTCAGCCTAGGACTCTCTTCAGCAAGACTGATGGGACTGAAGGTCTCATTGCACCTTCAGGTTGAAGACTGCACTTTATAAACCTTTTTATCTTGGATCTTTTTTCCTTTAACTCTTGGTACTTATATTTTCCTTGTCATCATCCCCTCTTTTATCACTTTACTTAGCACATAACCCACTGTGCAGGAGTTTGTCATCCCAATTAGGAGGTTAAGTAGGAACTTTTCATCTTCGAGATGGACCATTTGACTTTGATCTAGTGATTTAATTTTTGATGTTATTTATTTCCAGCTTGCATTTGGCTTCAGAATCATCTTGTGTTTTCTATATTTGGATGAAATAATCTTTTATTCTGTAGGCTTATTCTTTTTTAGTGAGTTGACAAACTCATATACATTCTTTAATTAAATCACTGCAAATGTTTTGACTTGTGCTATACAATTTTGGAGTCACTTTTGAAGATTGTATTTTGATTCCTTTCTTTCTGCAGCTTCTGAAAACTTTTTAAATCTTTGTGTTACTGGCATCCTTTGATTTGTACAATGAGGGCCCTGTAAAGAAAAAGAGCCTTTCAAGGCTACTTTTTCTGAGGTTTTACCTGAGGTTATCCAAAATTTAGACTAAAATACATTTCTTACATTTTTGGCATTTTGTTCATAATATTTTGGGTTTGGTGAGCATAGATGTAACAGTTGTTTTTCTTTAGTGCTTTAGGTCATAGTCTCAGACTTGAAGTCAGGATCTAATAACGTGTATTAAGTATCCAGTCTAAGCTCTTTCTATAATTGTGATCAAGCCCTCAGACTTCTCAGAGAATTCCCATTTTTCCTGGTTATGCAGCTGTGTTCTTGTTATCTCACTCACACCTTGTCTAGTGAACGCACCACAATGGCCTTTCTCATCATTCTCTAATAATCATTTTGCACAAATTTATTTAAAAGTCCATTGGGGTTTTAATGGACTGTTGACACATTTTCTTCTAAGAAATGTTGTGTATGGTGGGCCAGAAAAAGTATAGAAAAAATTATACTTTATTGAGCACTGCTCAATATTGTATGATATTAAGGTACATCTTAAAATATAAACATTTCCAAAATCTTAAGTTATTTTCTCATTATCTGATGTTCATTTGACAATTTAGAGAGATTTCCCTGCACCTGCAGGAATGGCTCTGATGAGACAATTTGATATCCATGTTCATAGCTCCATGAGAACTTAATATTATATTTTTTATGAAAAGTGAAGTGAGGAGCTCTGAGGAGACGGAATTGTGTGGAGTCTGTTTTAGCCCAGGAAGCTGATAAATATTTTGTACATCTTTAAAAGGAGGATCTGATTTTTAATAGAACAGGATGATAGGAAAAAAAAAAGAAAAAGTTAAAAATTAGTTGAAAGGTTCACCAGACATGACATTTTAGATTTTGCTTGATTATAATCACTCCTCACCAACACCTAAAATCAGCAGAGTTTTGCTCAGGAGAAGATGGGTGTCCCCAGCAGATCTAAGCAATTAGGTCGTGACCAAAGTGACAGAAACAGAAATTGTGACTTTTGTGGGGTCTCAGTGACTTTAAGTGTGGTTGCCTCAGGAATGAGGTGGTGAGGATGCAGCAGCACTTGGTGGATGGTTTAAACACCTGACAGCTGTCAGTGTCTTCATGGGAGCAGCTTTGAGGAGGGAACAATAATGCAGAAAACAAAGCAGAGCAATGGCAGATGTGTTCAGAAAGAGTGGTGGAATATTTGCCTCTATTCTATCTGCCATAAATCTCTCTCTAATTTTTTTTCTCTCTCTTTTTTTCCTAATCTTCATTTGTAGCCACATTGTTTTAACATGTGCAGATGCCAACTAGCTTCAGAACATTCCTTTATCTGCTGCTTTATTCCTTGAAGCCAGTGTGGATGTAGCTGTGCCAAATATTTTGCAGTATTTGTTCTCTTCATAAAACAGGCAGATAGAATGCTGTGAGCTAATGGCGCAGTTTTGTGTAGATTATTATTATTATTACTATTATTATTATTATTATTATTATTATTATTATTATTATTATTATTATTATTAAGTATTGCAGCCTGTAATTAATTGTGTTTATATGTTTTAACCCACAGTAACCAAACTATGAGAATAATGTGTTCTTAACATGAGAATAAAATAATTGCAAAAAATTCATCTGTTCCTTTTAAAAAAACAAAACCAAAACCAAAACCAACAAAACCAAAACCAAACAAAACAAAGCAAAAAACCCAAAAAAATAACAAAAAAAGCAAACCCAAAACAAAACAAACAAAAGCAAACCCAAAACCCCATTGTTTAGTCTTAAGCATGGCTGTTAGTTTGAAAGTTGTTTTTTATTTCTTTTCCCAGGTGATAATGCCTGTCGTGTTAATAATGGAGGCTGCAGCACTCTTTGTTTGGCCATTCCTGGAGGCAGAGTTTGTGCCTGTGCTGATAATCAGCTTTTGGAGGAAAACAGTACAACCTGCATGAGTAAGATTCTTACAGGGATCTGTTAAGGGATCAAGTCAGATCTGAAAATAAAACCAGAAAGTTGTGCCTCCTAGAGGGTCTATAAGACAAAGAAATATTACTTGAATAAATATTCTAGTTTACAGTTTACAGAATATAAAAGATTTTCCAAAGAAAACAGAATATTACGTACATCATTTAAGGACAAAATGTATTGAAAATATTTCAGCATATGTGATATCATAAAGCACTTAAATAGTTCACTGAAATCTTCTAAAAATATCAGAAATTGATCCATATAATTATTAAATTAAATCTTTATGAACAGTTTCCAGATTATTCTACTAAGTATCTTAAACATAAATCTGACCTTGAAATGATCATGATGAAGCTTTTCATAAAACACATCAAGCAGATGTATTTATATATGATGGGTTCTGACACAGACTGTGCAAATATTGCTGTCTTTCATCTTTTCTTTATACATCTCCATTGAAACAAAGATAAAAGTTGTTCTAATAAAAAGTGTGGATTTCAACTAAAATAATAACTTGCCAGGTACTACAGGTATTTTTTTTCTTTTAAATGTTTAGACTTGTTGTTTGTAACTTTCTCAAAATGTTCTCTTTTTTTCCTAAGTCTCATTGATGTATTTCTTGAAGTCAATTGTAACATTTTACATAAGTCTCCTGCAGTAAGCTCAGTAGAGATGAGTAAAGCACAAGGATTATTTCATAACATGATGAAATTTATGGAGCCTGCAACGGCCAGGCAGAGCCACCACATTTGTTAAAACAAAGCTATTTTTCTTTTTAGCAGAAATAACTGGAATGGGGACTCCTCACTGGTAAGATGGAATGTAGGCATTAGGAAGAGAGGTGAAAGATTGAGACTGGAATAGGGCAGGTTTCCTGCTTTTTTCCCAGCATACTTCACTGCCTGGTTCATTCCAAGGACTCAGGGGGTCCTGGACTCATGAAATATTCTGAACCTGATGTTGAGAAGTACATCTGCCTGGCTTTATCAATAATCTTGTAGCTCACTACTTAATTCTAAAGAATTTTATCCTTTCTTCTCTAAAAAGTCCTTACCAGTGCGTAATTCAGATGTTTGAATTGATGCTTGCATACAAGAATCAGCTTTTTAGTAATTATTTTCTGTCTCTAAATGTGCACAAAAGTTTGGCCAATGTCCGTCAGAATATTTCCTGTTTGCTGTTGATGAGGTATTGCAATATTTCAAACTGATATTTTGCGCTGTAAATTTAAAAAAAAAAAAAAAAAAGTTTAAAAACCAGTTTGAGTGCCATCTGTTCAGAGTTTTTTCCATTTATTAAAAGTTCATTCCTTCAACCATGCGCTCGGATAAGTGTGCCACTAAAGGCTTCAGGTGGAATTACCTCAGATGGACCGAGTGTACATAAAAATGTTCTGAAGAGCGAGAACAAGAACTGCTGTGTATTTATGTAGGGGTAGTATCTTTCTGGGTGTAGCAAGCAGATAAAGAGATATTCTTGTTGGATGTTTTTCCCAGTTAAAGAGGGAGAAGTGCTGCCCCAGCTGTGCAAGGCGGAGCAGTTCCAGTGCAGCAACAAGCGCTGCATCCAGGAGCGCTGGCGCTGCGACGGGGACGACGACTGCCTGGATGGCAGCGACGAGCTCTCGGAGATCTGCTGTACGTATGCTCTGCCCCTTTCACTTTCAGACTGCAAGGATTGCAAACCAAACAGCGCCAGCCAAACTGGAAAATCATCCAGAGGCAATCATCCTGGAGCTGTTCACGCAAATTTTTCATTTCCTTCATTTCCTACGTGCAGTGTTAGTAGCATTTTCAAATCTCACTGGGGCACTCATTGCATAGCACAGTGCAAGAGCAGTCATCTTTTGGGACTGGCATGGTCACTCCTGATTCTTTAAATATTGGTGGGTTTTGCTTTATTTTCCACAATTTCTTGCACAGTGTAACACCTGATAGGAAGGAATGAGAAAAGGGAGCCTGGCTTTTCTTGGTAATGTCACTAGCAGGACAAGAGTTGATGGGAACAAACCAAAAAGCATTAATTTTATCTGAACACCTGAAAGATAATGTGTTTTTACTGTCAGACACTGGAATACATTGTCCAAACTGGTTGTGTAGTTTCTGTCTGTGGAGATGCTTGAAATTTCTATAGACATGGTCCTGAAAAACCTGCTCTATCTGGCCCTGCTCAAGTAGGGGATTCCACCAGGGGATTTTAGCAGGTCCCTTCCAACCATGAAAATTTATGATGTTGTAGAATGCATTTCTTTAAAAAAAACAAAACAAAACAACAAAAGTCCTCAGGAAAAAAAGTAAAAAAAAACTTAAACAAAACCAAAAAACCCCAGGAGTAATCAAACCAACAACGTAAACAAACCACCTCCCCCCCCCAAGAAAACCAAACCAGCAACAAAACCAAAACCCAAATCCCTACACCACTTGCAGTATTAAATTAATGTGCATTGTCTTTAAAGTTATGGTTTTACAAGAGACATATTTTTTAGCTGTAGAGGAGTTCCACTGTTGAAATGAAAAATAATAGAAAACATACCAATTACATCCCTGTCATTTCTGGAAGATACTTAAGTAGCCTGCTTTAAAATTAATGTTGCAGCACTGAGAATTCTCTTCCTTACTGTGTTTGTCGCAATGCTTTCTATTTCTGTCCTTGGATCATTTCTCCAAACCAAACCTCTTTTACTGAAATAAAAGTACAATATTTCTCCAATCAGTTGTAGACATGAACACTCTTCTGCTCTGCAGTATTTTTCTATGTGTCTGAAAATTGTTATCATAGTCTCTCTTTCTTATCTCTTTCAGACCAAACTACTTCTAACTGGGTTGTTCTGGGTTTTTGTTAGTTTTTTATTGTTGTGTTTTGTTTGTTTGATTGTTTGTTTCCCCTAGTAGATTATGGCAGGTTTTTTAGATTTTATTGCTCTTTTCTGAAGTGATTCTAGGGGTTGGATATCCAAAATTAGATGTGTGTATTTCTGCTGAGACCTTTGTGGAGCTAGTTATGCTGAGAGAATGTGTTTGTGAAGAGTGATTGTTTATTCATCCTTGGGTAAACCTTACCTGCTTCACCTGGGCCTCATTCTGCTGACACAAACTCATCTTGTGATCTTCAGTAATGCCTAGACCTTTTGCCATATGGCTGTTCAATGGCCAGTTCTGGATTTGTTTTGTTTCACTGCGTTTTTTTCAACAGCATTTAGGTATTTTGGTAGCTCCATGTAGTAGCCGTTGCTGATTTCAGTAATATTTTAAAAATATATTTTCCTAATTCTGAATTGTAGTGCTTACTCTCGTATTCTTTTTTGAAACCAGCATTTCTTGCAGTTAGATTGAAGAGCTCAGCTAATAAAGACAGTGAGAGGAAAATCTTTCAGCAGATTTGACTGGATTGTCTTTTAAATTAGTGTCAGAAAGACCAGTTCATTGATCAAAGCTTGTAATTCTCTGAGGATTTATACAAATATAAATGAAATCACAAACTTGAATATGACCTATAGTTTACATGGCCACTGTGATAACATTGATCTCTTCTCAGCAGTTGCCATAGTAACCCCAATAGTTCTTTATGAGTTTGAAATATTTGCAATTATGAGTGGAATACACACACGTTATTAAATATATATGAGCAAAAGCTTAAGGACCACTTAAAGCAGTATCTATGTCAAGTATTAAAGTGAAATTAAAAAAAAAAAAAAAGTCTTCAATTGTGATTTTATTACTTGGATGATTCCAGTTTTATTCTCCAGTCTCATTGCAAACTTTGGAAGTACGAGATTTGGGACATCTTTCTGCTCAGATTATTAATTAATCTCTGCTTCCTGTGCTTCTGCACCCTGCACACAAACCAGGGTTCATGTGCTATTGATATCACCCTCTCTCTGTGTTGTCTTCAATTGCAAGAATAGGCAGAAAGGTCAAAGATAAAAGCTACTGAAATGTCAAGGATAAGCCTGCAAGACATCCTTTCATTTTAAATACCCTTTGTTTCCAGATGTATGGTAAGCTTTAAAAAAGGGTCTGTGGATGGCTGAGTAGGTGAAAAATAGCTGGAGATTATTTTTAACACTGCATTTGAAACCAAAAGTTTCAAAGTGTGCAGTTTACTGTTCTTGTCTAGATGAGATGAGCAAGATCTGCTAATAATAGATGTAATTAGCATGAAAGAAGCAGAACATAAACACTTACTACAGTTGCAAGAGCAGACCAATAGTTATTACATAAATTCTGTGCATTCAACTTCATCCTCTCCATGAGAATGGGTAGCCAGCAAAAACATGTTTGAGAGATACCTTGTTCTCTCCTGAATACCGGATTTTTTTTGTTTGTTTTTTTTTTTTTTTATGTTAGTTTTACGCCGTGTTGCATATTTCAGTTTTTGACACCTACAATTTCATGGTGAGTAAACAGCAGATCTATATGTGGCCAGCGACAGTAATGTGCCTCATTTTAGAAGCATTTTATGACCTGCCCAAATCCCTGCTCACTATGGTATCATATTTTGGATCTGCGCTTAGCAGCTTGCATCTGTTCCCTTTGGTGTTTTCCTTTGTTTATATGCACTTTAGTTTGCAGACCTCATCACACTGCCCAAATGTGAGCAAGAACAGGTTTGTTTAAAGAAACAACACTCTAAAATGCTTTTATCACCTAATAGAAGAGGATCTGCATATTGACATCTTTACTAGATATTATTTAATTTATGGTTAAAGTATTGAAGTGTTTGTAATTGGCTGAACAGTCTTTATGTCATAGTAGTTATACATACAGGATAACCACACTAACTACGTGACTAGGGAACAGCATTTAATGTGTTCTTTTTACAGATTTCACAGCTGTTTTTTCTCAGATTATCTTCTCAGGGAAAAAAACCCTCTCTTTTTTTTCTTCACAGTCAATCATAGCTGTCCTGATGATCAATTTAAGTGCCAAAATAATCGCTGCATTCCCAAGAGGTGGCTTTGTGATGGAGCTAATGATTGTGGTAATAACGAAGACGAATCAAATAAAACTTGTGCAGGTAAAAATTTTACTTGATTGTGCAAATAGGTTCTCTAACTTCAGTTCCACGAATAGTTCAGGACTTATTTGAACTGAACTGAACCAGGCTGCTACTTGTAATCTGATTATTGGCGTTTTAAATGAATTCAGATTTTGATGCCACCAAGGCTGGAATGCAAATTGTATTTTACTTAATCCATGTGCTTGGCTGTGCTTTCCAAAGTTATTCAGCTCTTAATCTCTCCATGTGGGTCGATTGTCAAAGCAATGCTCAGGTACAAACTTTGAGGTATAAATCTCTTTTGGCAGTTAGAGCTTCATTTATTAAAGTGCTGTGATGGGTGCCATGTCACCAGCAAATTTTATTTTATGCTGATTTAGTTGATGCATAATTATTTATTCAGTTTCCACTTGGTGCCTTGAAATTCTTTTCATTTCTGAGTTATTAACTGGTGAGTGTTTTTTTTAAGCAAATAGCTAGATGAGGATTGTTTACTGATTCCACTGTAGTAAATCATGGAATTCCCAATCTGTCCTTTGCTTGTGTGGAAGGGATGCTTAGTTCTTGTTGTCAGAGTACTCTAAACAAGCATTAAATCTCAAATATGCAACATGCCAACTATCAATAAGCTGATGAGTGCTTTGAACTGAAGTACAGTGCAAGACAACACATATTGTGTATTAAAATATTCCCTGTTGTCTTACTGCCTTGATATCCTTTGATATCCAACTGTTTGCTTGTAGGGTGAGAATCTAATTTGAAGATCATATTTTTTTAACCCTGTGTCAGTTGGTGATGGATTGAATTTTGTATTCTTGTTTTTCTCATTTATTCCTGCAGTGAAGAACACAGTTAATGTTTCAAAAATTGCTTCTTTGAAATATTTTAAACTTATATTCCTCTTTTGCATTTTGGGCTACTTCTCTGAAGAAAAAGGAAAATGTTATTTGACAATAATAAATGAAGAAATATTCTTTCAGTCATTGGGGTTTTTGACATATCAGCCTCTTTTTTTAAGTGTAGAATAACAACTAGGTGAATTCCAAAAGCTTAAATTTGGAATCAAAATCTGTGTTGCTATCTCTGGCATTGTTATGGGTTCAAATATTAAATAAGCAAAATTGTATGTAATGACAGTTTTATATATTAGCTTTTTAGTGGTGTTTTACCATTCATCAGCTTTCAAAGTAATTTCTGTAGCCACATAGCACAAATTCTTCTAGGGATCCTTATTTCTTCAGGAGAAAGACATTCATTGATTCCTTTAATGGATGATGATAGCTAAGTGTTTGCAAAGGCAAGGATTCTAAGAACAGTGAGGTCAGGCACATCACACACAGACTAATTCCCATTTTCCTGTGTAAATACAAAATTCACGAGATCATTGTTCATGGGGTGGAACACAGGTTGTTAATATTCCAGCTGGTGGGCGTTCTTATGCCCTGATTTTTGTTTACTTCAAGCGTTAGTGCATAATAATTCTCTTTTTACCACCGGGTTTTGCACAGTTATATCTAGAATTTCATGTTCTTCCATGAGGAGGAGGCCACTAAGAATTCCACACAGCTGAGGTAGAGTCCAGCCCTGCAGGTGAGCTCAGTTTTCTCTGAATTCAAAGGAGGTGAATGATGTTTAGTCAGAGCAGGGGGAATGTGCCGCAGGCCAAGGGGTGCTCTCCAGCCCTCCAGCTTCTAAAATCAGACACCCACCAAGAGACCTAACGGATCTAGACCATTTCCCTTGTATTTTTGGAGTGTTTTGTCTTGACAGCAAGAACTTGTCAGCTTAATCAGTTTTCTTGTGGGAATGGACGGTGTATTCCAGCATCATGGCTGTGTGACAGGGAGGATGACTGTGGAGATGGAACTGATGAAATGACATCCTGTGGTGAGTGGATTTTTCTTTTTTTTTGGGGGGGGGAAGTAAAATTCTACTGTAACATCTAAAACATATAGGAATCTCTTTTTGAGTCAATTGAAATGATGATACTATTTCTGAAATGGCAAATAGAATTTGTTTGGTTGATAAATAAGGCCAAAGCAAATGCAGCATTTTCTATTTAATGAGTTTTTAACTACAATACTAAATATGCAGATCAGTCAAGACTTTTTAAATTTACGACCCATTATCAAATGCTGTCACTCTCAAAAATTATTCTTTATCTCTGCCACATACCTCTCCACTTGGGCCCCCTCAGCATATTCTAAATGTCAATAAAATCAGCCTGTTTCAAGCCTCAACAGAAATATGTTTGATCTCATATTTTTCAGAAAAAAAAAAAAAAATTGGTTCTATCATGAGAGAGTATCAGCAGCTGTGCTGACTGCTGCTTTGCTGAGATACTGCAGACAGGGGTGTGCTCTCTCTAATCAGCTGCTTCCAAACAATTAAGGATTTTAATAGTCATTTGTTTTGCAGGGCACTGGTAACTGCTGTGAGTCTGAGAGCACAAGGGTCAACGAGCTGTCTGCAGATGCAGAATCACAGAATATGATGTATTGCAGTGTAGAATTACAGGGTGGTTTGTGTAGGAAAGAACCTTAAACACCATTTTGTTCCAACCCCCTGCCATGGGCGGGGACCTTCCACTAGATCAGAGCTCCATCCAAACTGTCATTGAACACTTGCAGGGATGGGGCAAAAAATGTAGTCTTTATATGAATAAAAATAAGAATATTATTAAAGTAGACTTCTAATTGCCTTGCTTCAAATCAACTAAGTTCAGTTGTGTACAGCTGTAGGATGAGTGACCAGGGGACTTGTATTTTGCAATCTCTAAAGTTCTAACTCTCTGTTTAATGGAACAGCATTGACTTCCAGTGCTAGAACAATTTCTCAGCCTCTGCCTCATGTTCTCAGTCATGTCAGCAACACATAGATGTCACTGGCACGTTGGGATCCTTCCCATGAGCTTTGTTCAGTATCCTCTCAGCTGACCTGAAATATTTCTTCAGATCTTTTAATCAGGATTGATGTCACTGGATGTTTTTCTGTGTAGCTAAACATGACATGTTTCATGATTTAACGTCTTGTTTTGTTATCCTCAAACACTGTGACTGTGTGAATATGACAAATATTTCATTGTTCATCCTGCCCTATATGGGCATGCTAATGGGATTTACTTACATGTTCTGTTTAGTGGGAGATATTTCTTTCTATGAACAGTTCAAAATTCTTGTATCCATAAGGGCATAAGAGAGAAATGAGGTTGGTGTCTACACTGTGAAGAGACTTCAGTGGGAGCTCAAGAGTCACCTTTCTTCATTTCTGTGTCTCCAGGGCAGTCAGGACAGGGCTGGCTGTGGATCAGCTGCAGGATGTGCATCTCTTTTCTGTGAAGTAGGAAAGGGCCATAGGGACAATGAGGGGAAGGGCTGTGTGTCCTCTAGGATGTGAGCAGGAGCTGTGGCTACTGGTGAAGGCTGGGGCAAGCTCTGGAGATGTTACAGACCATTCTGGGAAAGGCTGTGGTGGGCTGGGAATCCTGAGCTGGCTGCTGCTGGTGATGGTGAGGGTACTCAAATAATTTCAATCAGTTTCTGTCCCTTTCTACAGGTGAACATAAAGAAATTTAAGTCATGAAGGCATTCATGTATGGAAAAGAGGAAAATTACATTTAATGAACAAGTTAAATTTGTGGAAAAATAATTTGAGAAAGCAAAATTAAAAGTTGCTTTCAGCTTTGCTTGAAGCACATGAAGCATATATTGTGGCTAAGCACTACTCCAGTTGCACACTTCCTTTTTTTTTTTTTTTTTGAACAGATTTTTTTTGTCACTGTAATGTTTTTGTTTAAAAGAAACCCAAACAAAAAACGCAAAACACCAAACCCCTAAACCAACAAACCCAAACCCAACCAACCAAAAGAAGCAAGAACTTTCTAGAGGTAACTAACAAAGTGTTGTCATCAAGGGTAGCTTCTCTTCCCACTCTTTTCTACTTTGAAGGAGGATAATCACCTCTGTTCAATGAAGTTCTTGGTGTTCTTTATTTAATTTTTAAATAAAAGTTTATATTTTTCTAATCTACTGTTAGATGCTGCTGGTTTAGTGCTTCATCAGTGTGACTCTTTTTAAGCCAAAACATTATGAGGTTCAGTAAAAACAAAGTAATTTCAGTTCTCATCCTAAGAAAGTTTTTTATTTATGTGGCATGTTTTAAAAATTTAGAAAAACTCTTCAATATTTTCCAGAGTGTTTAATAAATACATACATAAAGCAAATCTATGTCATTTGCTTTAGAATAAAGAGAAATCTGAAAAAAATCAGGCTGTATTTTAGTTACTCTATGCAGAAGTATTTTCAGTAATTATAGAAACAAATACACGTTTTCAATACAGAGGATTATTTTGTGAATGATATTGTCTCAGATTTCTACTGCTTTACTGGAATGATGGGGGGAATTGCTTGTGGAGGCTGACATTTTAATTTTGGATTTTATTACGCCAGTGAAGAGTAACTTCATTTCTTGGCTGTTCTTTAGCTTGGTATTTAACCTTCCCATTTTATAGTGCTCCATTTCCTGTCTCTTACTGGCAGTGCTGTTGCAATTGGAGAACCCTTCTGTAAATAAGCACATGGAAAATAGAGTTTGTATCAGTCATCACGCTATGGTTAGTCTTAAATGTTGGCATGGTTACTGGGAAAACCAGTCTTGGTCTGATGGGAATGTAGGACCAGGCCATTTGGCACAGAGCAATGAGTTTTATGGCCCACGTTGATGAAAAGTAGGGTTTGGACAGTATTTACAGTTTAAAGCTATTTTTTCTTTTTGGTGTCACTTTTTACCCTCTCCAGAGTAAATACCTGGAAGGTGCAAATGTTTGCTACAACACACTTTTGTAATTTATTCATATAGGAAGATGGCAGAATACTACTTAAGAGGATGTCATGTTAAATAGTTTTTATTTATTTTTGAACATTTCACAGAATTCCCAACATGTGAGCCACTAACTCAGTTTATCTGCAGAAATGGAAGATGCATTAGCAGCAAATGGCTCTGTGATTCAGGCAAGTATCGAGTCCTCTATATCTGAAATGAAAATGAGAGATAACATATAAATATTGCTTTGATTTTTTTTTTTTTTTCTGAGACTCATATTGTCAGTTTGGCTTGTAAGTGGTCAGAGAATAAATAAAGCATTTTTAAATTACTGACCTGACCTAGAAATCAGCAACACTGAAGGTTCAGATAAGGAATGAGGCACTGGATATTGTAATAGGTACAGATACTACATTATGTAGAATGAAGGATGATGAGTCATTACTAAAAAAAAAAAAAAAAAAAAAAAAAAAAAAGAAAAGAAGGAAAGCAAAGCTATTGCTTATGAAAGTATTTTCTGCTCTTAGGAAACAACATGGTTTTGGTGACCAATATATCTAATTTCTTGTTTTGTGCAGACAAGTTCAGTCAAATAAATATCATCCCTGAAGAATGAAGGCCAGCAAGACTTTACAATGTATTTAGTTGTTTTGGCTGGAAGAGTACATATTTGAATGTTAAAATGAATCTCCTCTCAGAGCTTGTGGTGTGGGAATGATGTAGCTCCAGTCCTAATGTCACTGGGTTGGCCCAAAGCATTTGGTGTTTCTATAATTTTATTTGTCTGACAGGAATTTTTAGCTATAAATGGACAAATTCCCAAAATTATCACAGAGTGCTGATAAATTTCTGTGAGTGGAGACCCTTTAGAGTGTACCTAACATATTTATCTCCTTCCTCCCTTGGTGACCACGATCAAATTACGGGAATTGCCTTAAGACTGTTGTAATGACTACAACATTAGAGTAATGAGAAACTGCAGTGCACGATTATTTATGTGCTTTCTCCACTTTGTACTCTTGTAAACACATGGAAACAAAGTTTAATACTATTGAAAAGAAATTCATCAGGTTTTCATTTTGGTTTATATGAAGCTGTTGGTTTCTGTGATTAACTATTTTAGGTTATCACAGAGAATAAAGTAAACCGACCATGTTTGAAAGCCTGGGTAATTACACACAGCTAAAGAAATTAAGAAAATCTACAGGCTTCTCATGCTTGTTGGTGTCTCTGATTGAATAACTGAGTAAGGGGTTAGACTATCCAAAATTACAGACTTGAGTGCTGTTGGTAAATAAGATTTAAGGTATTACGTGCATTAGAAATAATTTCATGCCTGTGGACACAAAACATGGTGTATTTACTGGATTTTTTTTTTTCTCTTGCCTTTTTCAAAATGATTTTCCCTCACTACATATTTTGTTCAGCTATTTTATATATTAAAATATTTTAAACTGTTCCTATTTGCAGATGATGACTGTGGTGATGGCAGTGACGAGCTGGGCTGTGTTCATTCGTGCTCCGCTGATCAGTTCAGGTGTCAGAATGGCAGATGTATCCCAGGTCACTGGGCATGTGATGGAGACAATGACTGTGGAGATTTCAGTGATGAAACCAAAACAAACTGCAGCAGGGAAGGTTAGATTTTTTTTTATTGGATTTTTTTTCCAAGTTTTTAATACTTATAAACATGGAGAATAATTTTTTATAAATACCTGACCTTCAGCCAATGGAAAAAGAGAAGATGCTGTTAACCTTGGTAAAGACTGGAGTGGAAAATATGTCAAGTGCAATGTGATAACACAGAAGTGTACCATGAAGAGGAATGCATTTGAAAACAGAATGGGTATTACAGTGAGATAAGTTTTATAGTTTTACTACAGTGAATTATGCTAGATGTGGTGTTTGTCTTATTGCAGAGATGTGTGCTGTCTAGGTGAAGAGACAGTAAGAAGCATTCTTTAAGTTATTATTGGTATTTTCTGTTTTTTTCATGCAGTGGAACAATAATTCTCTCATTTTCGTGATGCAAGTCTTTGAGTTTGTGTTTTCTTTTGGGTTTTTTTGTTTGTTTTTTTTTTTTTTTTTAACATAAAAGCATTTTAACAAACTACTGCCTTA
The DNA here is from genome assembly GCA_018697195.1 of Certhia americana. Taxonomy (NCBI): domain Eukaryota; kingdom Metazoa; phylum Chordata; class Aves; order Passeriformes; family Certhiidae; genus Certhia; species Certhia americana. Next base: position 3,968,815 of record CM031863.1, read on the forward strand.
TTTAAATGCAATATGTTGTGTTTATTTGAGTGGGGAGAGAAAGGAAGGGAGTTTATGGCAAAAGATAAAGAATAATCAGACCAGAATGAAAGAATATCTTACATATTTTTCTCCTAATGTTTTGTCTACAATAAAGTAATTCTACACAGTGTTATTAGTCCCTTTTCATAACTTAGTATTCTAAGTCTAGTTGGATACTTCATACAAATACCTGAATTATCAGAATGCCAGCATGAGTAAGTCCTTAATTTTATATATTCACCAAAATAATCTTTATCTATCTCTATCAAAATGATTAGTCTGGAACTGAAAAACCCACTTTTACCCCTGTTCATTTCCATTTTGAAATGTAAAGCCTTGCTCTAACTTTTTATAATAGAATGCAAAATTGTTGATTATGTAAGGGAAAAAAAAAAAAAAAAAAAAACCCAGCAATGTTAAATAAAATATAATATATATTTATAGACAGTGCTATAAGAATTGATTCAAATAATGCTTTTTGGTGCAAGCAGGAAAATACAAGTATGCCATTACTTTAAAGTTCATGTTATTGTTGTTAGTATGTTATTAAATAATAGAAATACAGTTGTAATAGGTTGGGAAAAGAAAAGAAAGAATAAAATTGAAAAGGCCATAAAGCAGAAAATGCTTAGAGAATTATGTACATGATGAATAATTAAAGTCTCCCAGTAATTATTGTTTGAAGCAGTCAGCACTGATTCCAGGGCTGCACTGAGTGAAGCTCCTTTGCTGTGGAGTTTGGAGCAGCCCCTGCTGCTCTGCCAGTGCACAAACCAGGCACGTGTGGGGGCCTTGCTAGAGAAAAGGTGTGACCTGTCAGGTTTTGTGCACCAGGAGATGGCCCTCGGGGGGTAAAAAAGGAGAACAAGGAAGGAGGAGGGTAACCAGCCTGAGGATTTAGCACAGGGTTTACAAAGCACCAGGGAAACTTCATCAGCCTTGCTCCTCCTTATACCTTCAAACTCCTTCCTGTCTGACAGAGGTGAAAAAAGGAAATAAAAATCAGTATTGAGCATGTGGTGGAGGGGGAGTGAGGAGGATAAGAAAGAGTTTGTCCGAAGCTTGTGTTGGAGTGATGAGTTATAGGATGGAATAGGGTGCTTTGAGTGTCATACTTGGGGACTCTCATTTTGGTTTGGGTAAGGAAGAGGAGTCTAAGTCAGTGTAGATTTGGAATGGAAAAAAAAAAAAAAAAAAACAAAACCAACCTTACAGGAGCAAATTCTTCAATGTAATTCTTATTTTTCTAAGAAACTCCCTCTCCTGGAAGGTGCAGTGGGAGGGAATTTCAGTGCAGTCCTGACGGGAGCTGCGTTCCTGAGCTGTGGCGCTGTGATGGAGAAAAGGACTGTGAAGATGGGAGTGATGAGAAGGGCTGCAATGGAACTCTGCGAGTGTGTGATGAGAAAACCAAGTTCTCCTGCAGGAGTACAGGTAGGTGCTTGCAGATGCATTTCCTCTCACTTACTCAGTGTGTGTCTGTGTGAGTTTGTGTTGTTTGATCACATATCCGCTCTTTAACTAATGCTTTTAATGCTTAGTACTGAGAAGATGAGGTTACTCACTGTATTCCTACCAGGAAAATATTATTGATTTACATGCCCTGTTTTCTGATTTACAATATAAAATAGATGAGTTTTGAGATTACTTAAAGCTGAAACCATTCTCTGTGATAGTACATCACACTAAATACCTAAATAAAGCATTTAGTAGTACTCCAAAGTTCAGGTATTTTCTTATATTCCCCCTTTTTCACCCTAGAACTAAGTTGAATAAAATGGTATAAAGTACCTTGAATACTTTGAAGAATTACAGCTACAGCACTGGAAATTTGAAGTGTAGTATTGGAAGAAAAATACATTCTTTGATTGTGTTTAAAATCTTTTGTCTAATTCACTAAAAGATGTGAAAAGAATGTGTCAATCATTGCATGAGGATATACAATGATATAAACAATAATGTTTAGATGAAAACTTTTTTGGTTTTTTGAGGGATAGTCCAGTTAAGGAAGAAATTAATATATGTCAGCAAATATTAATATTTTTGTGACATATCAAGGCTTTGTGTGATATTTGGGCCAAAATAACTTTCACACCAATATTTAATGAAGGCTATAGGAAGTAGGAATGTTGTTGCCACTGGGTAACTACAAATATTGAAGGAAGGGAGAACCCATTCTAATGCCTGTGTTACAGCTAAACATGATAAATGTATCAGGAGAGTTTTGTGATCTATGTCCAAAAGGATCTTGCTGTTACTTGGATTTTAAAGTAAAAAAAAAAAAAACATGATTGAAAAAAAAATGGAATACTGAACTGTGTCTAAAAAAAATTAAAAATTCCTTTTTTGTTTTTACTATTTCCTTAAAAACATGTAGAATAAGTAGCTGTTAAATGAAACATTTTCTGTAAGTAAAAATGGATTATTCACTTCCAACAGAGTGGTCTGTTTCCTTAAACTGATTGATAGAAACCCAGTTACAGGAAATAGGCAGCACCAGGAGCAAGTGTGTTTCCTAGTGTCTGAATGGGGAAAATCTAACACCAGTCCAAGTGGCCAAAGCAGAGTTATCAGAGGCAAGAAAGGTGAATAAATCTCAACAGATGAGGTCTGTTTTCATCAGCTGCATTTGGAAAGCTAATGAGACAAGATGTTACTACTTTAGTTAAAAGAAAGAAGAGAGAGATTAGAAACCATGTGGAATACAAGATGAAGTGCAGATTTTAGTTTTTAGGCTTTCTTCCATTCAGAAAAGCTTGCTTCTTAGACTGGGCTTTGGTTTCTAACTTGTCCTGAATGATTTTAGATACAGAGAATGGAAACTCCTTTCTGGTGGTAAGCTAAGATTTTCTAAATACAGCTGCTATAACAGAAAATAGCAAGGATTTAAATTCAGCATAGTTGTCTGAATGAATTGTCGTTTCAACAGAGAAGTAAAACCCTGTTTCCAAGCACACAGTGCAAGCTACATTCCCTCATTTTGTACTTCCTTATGTTGTAGACATGTAAAGGAGGGCACGGTCTCACTTTACAGGATGAAAGGTGACTTCTCTAGCTGCCACATAGAAATACAACAAAGCCAAAAATTTTCATCAAAAATTTGCTGAATTTCAGGGTATATGGCTTTGATTTGAAGGAAAATGCAATCGTGCTTTTTTGTTGTGTGGAAACACCACTGGAGCAACCAGTATGACAGTCATAATTTTCTCTTTGGCAATATTCCTTTCTTCTGGAAGGAGCAAAGCTGCTGTTCTGGAGGAGGCATGTAGCAATGCACTGTGGCAGAAAACAACAAAGGCAAATTTTTGTTTATCTACTTTTCCATTTGTTCCATGTGGTTTGGACAAAAGAGTAAAAATTGACTTATAAGAGAGAGTGACTGGAATGTTTCAGAAGAAATGTAATTTTCTCTGTGCATGACTCTAAAGAAATAATGCTGTCTGGCTCGCACATTTATGGCACTGGCTGATTGTCCCCTCAGAGATTGCTGGATGGTGACATCTGATACAGAATGTGATGGGTCTGTGTAGGAACATGTGATGGAGGGAGCTGAAACAGTCAGCACTTTGGGAGGGAAATGGCAGCTGGTGAGAAGAGTAATAGCATGAGATGGTATTGCCCATTTTTTGATTAATTCTTTTCATTTTATGTCTGTAAAGAATGGCTGCAGGGTCTTTCCTTACTGTGGCTTTTGTGGCTTTGGTCAGTGTGTCACAGCTCCACAGGCATGAGTGCCAAGCTACAAAACCAGAATGAGTCAACATTCAGCCAAAAGGGATTTTTTCTGCTTACAGGGCTGGTGGTCTCAAGAATCCATTATGCCCAGCTCCTTTTCCTATATTCAGTTAAGAATCCATGACAGAGGGTGTTCTGTAATCTATATGGATGGTCTTTTGTCATTTGCCTCCAGTAGTTGAATATTTTATTCTTAACAAGTCATCTGACTCCTTTAGATATTGAATGACTTGTGTCATATGGGTCCCTAAATTTGTTGAATAAACAAATACTTTTTTTTTTTTCTCCCCTTGCATATCTTCCATTTCTATTTTATGTTTTTTCACTTTTATTATTTTTGTTGGTCTCGCTGGAACTGTCCAATCTGGGCAGTCCTTGAGCTGCTGTATCCAAAGTCAGCCAAAATTCTGCAGGGTATTTGAGCTACCAGATTTCAGAATTGCTTTTCTAAATTTTTTCCAAACCATCACATGTTTGTTTGTAGTGACGTGGGATGAAAAATGTACTAGAGGTTGTGCAGCAGTAGGACGTGAGAAGAGATCGTTACCTGATTGAGATTGACCACTCTTGGGCTGCTGCTAGCCAATTATTTCCTGGTTTTAAATTATATTAGGCTTCTTTTAAATTAGACTAGACTAATTTAAATTGTAAAAAGATACAACTTTCTATTTTAAATTCTCATTCTGTTCTCCAAAAATTATTACAGACATGTACTTCAGCTCAATTTTATGTACTACATAAATTTATCCTTTTTTATTCCATCTCCCTACTTTTCAGTTAGCAGTGCTGCACCAAGAGCAGAATCTGTGCAATCTCACTTAAAATGTCATCTAATTACTCTAATGATCATAATAAAGTCCTTCTGTGAAGACAAATGCAAAAGAGCCGTGAATACTTCAGTTTAGTAAGCAGTACATCTAAGCTGTAATGTTTATTTGTCATACTTTACTGTTCTTTTTATTTTTTCAAGCAGCAGTTAGTGGTATCCTACCATTTGTGATGCTTTTCTTTGGACTTATTTTTTAATACTTTTTTTTTCCCTTTTACATAATAATATATTAGAGTGGAAAAAAGATTTTGAGGAAAGAAGTATTATTTGTTTGGAATGGAAAATAAGGAATGTACGTAGAGGAAATCAAATCAGTGGGTGCTGATCACAATGATGCTGGAAGAATATAACAGCAGCAGCACTGGTTCTGTCTGGTTGGGGATTACCAGAGTCCAGATTAGATTTGTGACCAAAGAAGTTGGTGCTGAGGAAGGTTGGGAAGGAGAGGTTTTCCAGAAACATGATGAGGAAATTGGTAGCATTTTTATCCTTATTTCATGATAATATTATTTTCCGTAGTAACAGTTCTTTTCTTTAAGCCCATTTTCTGATTTTTTTTTTGTTTGGGTTTTTTGTTTGTTGGTTTGTTTTTCTTTTCTCCAGTCTCATCCAGGAGTCATTTATAAACATCTGCTTTCTACTAAAATCTTTACATTGAAAAATGCTTAAAAAAATCTGGTCAGTGTGATTCAGTCTAAGTTCCACATGCATTCTACAGGATGAAATCATTGACTATCACAACATTTTGTTAAATGTGTCAAACTGTGTTAAATTTGACAATTGGAATTGTCAAATTCTGTAATGTTGATGGGATCAATCCTGAGTCCATTCTATAATTTAGGAAGGTGTTACAGCTTTAGGCAGTGAAAATTAGCTGCCAGAGGAAACAGTGCAATTAATGCTAGTTAATTTTAAAATAGTTTTTCTATGGTTGAAGATGTAATCAGTCAAAAACCTCCTGAGTTCAATATCCTGACAAAGTCTGAAGGGGTGTATAAATAGCTAATTCTGTTAATAATATTTGTAGAAAATAAAACAAACAAACAAACATTGGAGAAGCATTTGGACTTCCCGGGCTCTCCCACATAGTTGCTGCTCAGGCCTTCTGTTTCACTCTGTCACACAAAAGAGCTACAGAAAAAGTCAGATACAGCTATTGAGGCAATTAATTTATGATGGAATTTTACTAAAAATGTTCCTGGAAACCAGAAGTGTGAGTTTCACTAAGGGGCAATAAAGAAAAAATACTTCAGTGAATTTTAAGTAATGATTTCAAGACAGTCATAATATTTCATTAAGTCCATCTCTTTAGAATCTTGGCAATGATTAATTCTTTGAAAGTATATTCTGCTTGAGAAAATGTCTTATCTATCATAATGAAAGATGAATCTTTCATTATAAAACATATCTTCACTAAGGTACAAGAAAGGCAGGGAAACTGATTTTCTCTGTAAATATTTGAGTGCATAAAAGATTAAAATAACAGATTAGGGGCACTACTGGAAGCTACTTCAATTTATTTTGGGTTATGGTTGGTTTGGTTGATGATGGTATTTTCCATTAGCTTGCATTCTACTGCTGTGTCCTAGTAATATATAAAATCAGGATAATAAAGAATAGGGACACTTTTCTGAAACACTTGTGAGTGTGTGTGATAAACTGCATACACATGCATACAATTTTGTTTCCTGATTTCTGCAGTTCTATGTTTTTAGTATGGGATATTTGGGACTTTGGCCACTAAAGAAAATGGTGAAATCTTTTCATTCTAATTGCCACCCCTTCCTGTTCAAGCAGATTTTGCACTGACAAAATGATGTTGTTTAAAGACCACATTCAGCACAGAATGATCCTGAAGTTTCACTTCTTGCTTTCCTTCACCAACAGTGAATACATCTCGCATTTTCCTCTTGAGTGCTGCAGAATCTTTTTTTCTTTCTTTGTTTTTCCAGTGTTCTCGTTTCATTGTCTTTTATCCCCTTAACTTTCTGTGAGGGCATCAGCATTTTTTGCATCAAAAGAAGACTAAAATGTCAAACCAAATGCATTAAATCAATCTTCAACAAATGTGTCCTTTTAAGAAAATTGAAATCTGGTATTGTATAACATGGCAGGGGTTGGAAGAAAGTTGTGTCAGTTCCTGCTGAGCAGGTTTGGACTGAGGAGTTTCAGGCTTTGCCAGTCAGTGCCTGGGCATCCACCAGAATTGCTGTCAAAGGAACTAAACATTCCCAGGACCTTCCTTCCCATTCCAATTGATTGTCTCTGTATAATTAATTCATGGACAAAAAAAATAAATAATTCTAGGTCAGCTTCATTACCTGTGGTTCTATCTATTCTCTCTCTATTAACTGGAAAATAAAATACATGACATTTCTGTTCAGTCTCTGTGTTATCAAAATTTACAGCTAAATCCTCCTGGTTGTAGGTAGCAAGTAGAAAAATATGTTCAGACAGGAGCACACACAAACACACCTATAAATATCAGCATTCACAATCTTGGCCCTTTTCATTAAAATCCCAACTTTTGTTGATTCTAATTTAATACCTGCATGATTTTAAAGATTAAAACTGTTTTTCTAATCAAGAGTCTTTCTTGCATCTCTAAATATTGATGGTCATCAAAAATTCCTTTCCCTCCCTTTTGAGACATGATCTGAACACTGGTTTGACAAAACTGAAGTAATTTAAGAAATTTCATCTGCTATAGTTATTTTGCCTAAAAGTTGATGATTTATCTGACATCACTGGGGAATGGGTTGTGTCTACTTCATAGAAAGATTTTTTGCTTTTCAAACCTAATTGAAACGTTGCTCCCATGGAGGACTCTTGCAGTAGAAGATAAAAGAAGAGGGATGAAGAAAAGCAGAAATTAAAAATAATCAGAAAATTTTAATATCATTTGGTGTATTTAACAGATTTTGAGGTTGTGTCCTGCCTGTATACAGTTTTGTTCAGCACACAAATAAATAGGATTGGGGGTGTTTGGAAAATTAGATTGTCAAAAGTGATGTGGATGATGCTTCAGAGTATAAGTTCCAAGTTGATTTCTTTCTGTTCATCAGAAGGGGAAAGAAGAATTAATAGAAAATAATAATTAAAAAAAAAAAAAAAAGAAAAAAAATCTGTATATTGTTATTGAAGGTTTTCTTTTTTTCCTCCTAAAGTTTGCTTCCAGTCTGATTTCCTGTGTTTATTGTCTCTTTTCCCCAAGGGAGATGCATTAGCAAAGCGTGGCTATGTGATGGCGATATTGATTGTGAGGATCAGTCTGATGAGGATAATTGCGAGGGCTATTTGTGTGGACCACCAAAATACCCTTGTGCTAATGATACCTCCATCTGCCTACAGCCTGAGAAGCTCTGCAATGGGAGAAGAGATTGTCCTGATGGATCTGATGAAGGCGATCTTTGTGGTACTTCCTTTAGACACCTTTTTCTGATTGCTCATGATGCTGTCTGTTGCAATACCTCCTGTTGAGAAGGTTCTTGTACTGAAATTTTAGCACTAGAATCTTTGTGAGGATTTTTTTTTTTCTTTAGTGAAAATCATACTGAGTTTATGCTTGAAATTTTAGTTTTCTGCAAATAAGGCAAAGGAGACAAGTCTTTCACTTTCAAAACTCTTGAAACATTCGTGGAGGTAAACAATTTAAAGAACATTGATGTGAAGGAAAGAACTTCAGCTCATTTGCAGTTCTCTTTTAGTACAAAAGCTTGAGTTCGTGCTATAGAATGGTTTGGTTTGAAAAACACCTTAAAGGTCATCTCATTCCAACCTCCTGCTTAGGCAGGGATGCTTCTGTTGGACCAGGTTACTCCAAGCCCCTTTCAACCTGGCCTTTGACACTTCCAGGGATGGGACAACCACAGATTTTCTGGGCAACCTGTGCCAGCACTCTCAAAGTCAAAAATTTTTTCCCAATGTCAAGTATAACTGTTCCTCTGCCAATTTGAAGCCACTCCTCCGTGTCCAAAGTCCCTCTCCATCTCTCTTGGAGCACCTTTAGGCCCTGGAAAAGTCTCTGAGGTCTTCTTGGAGCCTTTTCTTCTCGAGGCTGAGCACTCCCAGATCTCAGCCTCTTTAGAGAGCCTCTTTAGATCTGCTCCAGCCCTCAGAGCATTTTTGTGGCTTTCCCTGCATTTGCTCCAAAATGTCCCCATCCTCCTCATTTTGGGGGTCCAGAGCTGGATTCAGTCCTTCGAGTGGGTTCTCACAAGAGCAGAGGAAAGAATCTCCTTCCCTTGAGGAACAGTTTTATTTGATGCAGCCCTGGACACTTTTGGCTTTCTGGGCTGCAAGCTCACGTTTCCAGGTCCCGTGCTTCCTATCCACTAACCCTTCCACTTTCTCCTCCTCAGGACTGCTCTCAATCCATTATTTTCCCAGCCTGTATTTGTACTTGTGATTACCCTGACTCAGTACAAGTCCTGGTATTTGACCTTGCTGAATTTCAAGTTGTTTGCACAGGCCCCACCTTCCAAACTTGGCCAGGTCCCTCTGGATGGCATCTTTCCCCTGCTGCATCACTCACACAACTCTGGCCCATCAGAAACTTACTGAGGGTGCCCTCACTGTCCATTATCACTGATAAAGGTGTTAAACAGTGTCAATCCCAACACTGACTCCTAAGGATCACCACTTGGACATGGAGCTATGCTAAAATCTTGAAGGGTTGCAGTAAAGCTACCAGATGAATTAGTTGCACATAAGCAAATTTTAAAAACAAGTTCAGAAATCTGTTTTAGAAATATAAAATTCTATTTGCCCTCCTTGGAGGCCTTTGTAGGTGTTTTAGTTGACTTTATTATATACAACATAACTGGCAGCTTTTGCAGCCCTTAATTATTGTTTTTCCATGTTATTTCAGATGAATGTTCACTTAACAATGGTGGATGTAGCCATCAGTGTTCTGTGGTTCCTGGAGGAAGAATTGTGTGCTCCTGCCCTGCAGGATTCAATCTTACTGCAGACAACAAAACTTGTGAGATTATGGATTACTGCACCAAGCACCTGAAGTGTAGCCAAGTTTGTGAACAGCATAAAAATACTGTCAAGTGCTCATGTTATGAAGGCTGGAAGCTCAGCAAGGATGGAGAGAGTTGTGTTAGTACTGGTAAGCTGAAATTTGGTGCATGTTCAATATTCAGGATGTTAATAGATGTGATTGATGGCCACTTACTGAGAGTCTCGCTCACTTTTTTTTTTTAAATTTACTTTTTCAATATTTGGGATTGCCCAAGTGTGGGGTTGATTTTAATCTAAGGACTCATTTAAACTGTCCCTATTCTTGATGTACAAAGTGGTTTTGGAATATTGAAATATTGGAATATACTGTTGCTAACCTAAGAATGCTAATAGCATATGTTTCTAGGAATGTTAATATCGATCATTCTAAAATTGTTTGAAGTTTTATACAGTTTTTCATGTACAGTTAATATGCATGGGCATATACATATATACACAACTTTATATTCTATGTGAGGGATTTATTATGTATTTTTAAGAAATGGATCAGTCCTGATATTGATCAGTATTAGTTGAGGGTTCAGAAGGGTAATTTAGAATGTGCAATTATATGCTGCCTGTTAGCATTCAATATTTAAGCTGTTTCTTTCCCTAAGGCATTCTGACACTTGTTTTTTGAGGGCACTAAGAGCCTGCTCAGCTGACTAATCAAGGTGAAAGCCAACATGAGCCAAAACAGGAGAGGGGAATGTTTTCACTATTAACAAGTGTTGAAGCATCATTTAGAAACTATGTTAGGGGTGTGTGTCTCAGGTGCAGTGTTGTGTGTAAAGCAGAAATATTCATGTGCAATATAAACTGTTATCGCACTTTTACTTCCCTGGCAGGGACTTAAAAATAATATTGAGTTTGCTTTCTAGATTTTCATAATTCAGTTTTCTTTGATTTAGTATTCTTTGCCTTTTTTTTTTTCCTATATTATCTCTATTCTTTCATAGAGTTTTTCCAAACTCGGAACAGAAATATCTTCCACATTGTCTCTTGCTTATTGGGTATTTTACAATTCAGTAAATAAAATTAGGATATTATTTCTTCTTACTCTGCAGTGATTGCTGTTAAAGTCCTTTATGTCAGTGCTTTGGTCTGGTTCTCAATGATTTTTGATCAATCTGATTTGCTGTATTATAGATACTTCCAGTAACTGAAACAAGTGCATTTTTTACTGGGTTAGAGAAATAAGATAATGAAATGAATTCAAGACTTTTTAGTAACTTATATGAGAAAACCTTGAAACAAACTCTAAACTAAATCAGGTAGAAATGACCAATATTCAGAAACCAAATGTGGAAAAAAGTGAAGTATACTCACTTGTGCTGTAAAATAAGAAGAGGAAGACTACAGTTTCTTGGGTTTCTTAAACCCAGGAGATATTTCTGCTTAATGTTTACTGGTGTTGGTGAGAATCTGAAGTTAGTAATTGATTTCTCTAGATTTTGTTTCAAAGAATATAATAATAAGTATATGATCTGAGACCTGTGATGTCAGCTGATATAAAGAAAAATGATACCTTTCTTTACAAACTGTAATGATACTACCCTAATGCCATTGAAGCCATGACAAAATTATTCCATATTAAATATGGCATGTGCTTATAGAGGCACAAATCATCTTGGCCCTTTTCAGTTTATTTAATTTAAAAGGCATGGGAAGTTCTCTGGAGGACAGATCCTCTGACACTTCACTTGTTGACTGTGTGAGGGGCATTTTAGGAAAGTGAGAAAATTTTTGTTTCCTTTGTTAATCTGTGAGACTCAAAATGTCCCCATCACTTAAATCTCTCTGTATGAGATCTTGAATGAACTTAGAATGAAGAAAAAACTTTGAACTTTATTTGTAATGGTATTATATAAAAGTGACCTTATGAAGATAAGCTGTCCCCCAAATGCCAAACCACACTTTCAATAATTTCAGTTGTTAAGAAGTAATTCTTAGAACAGCCCTAGTGATTTTTACTCCTTGAACCAGGAGTAGGTGTGTATTCTATTAGAACAGTAAATCATAATCTGTTTTCCAGAAGAAAAAATAAATTACTCAGGAGAAAATTAGAACATTGTCCTTTAGCCTTTTTTTGGTTTTGCTTTTTTTTCTGTCTGAGAGAGCATTTTTCTATGTGTAAGAAACATTTCACATGAAATCAGCAATAACACGTAAAGTTAGAAAGTAATGTGTTTTCAGAGGATGGTAAAAACACTTATTTGTGAGCCTATTAGAATGGGAATTTGAGTGCTGAAAATGCAAGAATTATGTGATTCTTACTTTTTTCCTGATTGCCTTTCAGTATCAGAAAGTTTGTTTGTCAGAGGAATCTAATGAATTGCCAGAGAATTAAAATGAGTAACAGAATAATAAGCGTATATAACTAAAATGCTTGAATTGAGCAGTTCTTCCCTTTCTAGTTTTTTTTTCACAGCCTTTTCCAGTTTTCTCTCTTAGATCTCATTTCTGTTTATGTTTTCTCCATTTCTTGAGGGTTTTAAGCGTTTATCTTTTTTTTCCTCTAGAGTTTCTTCACTTTCCATGTCTCTTGTTTTCAACTCATTTGCTTGTTGCTGTTCTGGAATTGTTGCATTACTGCCTTCCCAAACATTAAATGTTTCCTTTAGATTTAAATTTGTATTGATTGAACTAAGAGTGTGTTACAGAGCTCCATTATTCGGATAGAAAGTCAATACAAATTATATGTTTTCATACTCATGTTCCTGGTTTCTCTTGGAACACATTTCAAAATAAGTTGTGCTGATATATTGCACTTACTCTTTTAAATTATAATAAGCATTCAGATAAAGAAAAAAAATATACTGTTCTTAAAAGATATTTAAATTTCTTGTTTACATTCAACCTTTCAGACTTTGGTATAATAAATGTTAGATGAGCTAAGATATAGTTTAAAATTGACTGTCAGCCTTTTCTAAGCATTGGAAACTGTTATATCCTTCATATATATATATATATATATATATATATATATATATATTCCTTTAAAAATAAAAGAGGGTGATGTGTCTATCTCTTTGATCTGTCTTAGCTGGTTTAAAACTCAGGTTTTTTTGAAATTTCAAGATATCTTTCAATACTAAAATGGATATGGGAGTAGTCCAATCCTCTCTGAGCAATGTCAAGCTTTTAATGAAGGCTTTTTTCAGAATCTTTATGAAGTTATTGTTTTGCTTTGAGGTAATTTTCTCAACAGAGAAATGAAGATTGCTTGCTGTGATGCTTGTTGTTACAATAAGCTTCAATCAAACAATAAGGTTCAGTCAGAATTATTCCTAGGAAAGAATTTTAAATTTAACCCGCTGAAAAATATGAGACATTGTTCTTTATGGAGTCTTTTTTGATGGCATTGTTTAGACAATTTTCTTCTAGAAGAGATATATTTTTTTTTTTTTTAACAGCTTTTCATGTAGTTTTATACTTTGTTTCCATCATATATTTGATATCTTAACCTTTGTGGTAAAAAAGTTGAGGAATTTATGAAATCATGAAGTGCAGAAATGTATGATTTTTCTCAACAAATTGACAACAGTTAATTTTCCTGATAGTTTGAAAGAATGTAGTCAATAACCATTATATTGATTTGAAAGACTTGATGAAGAAATGATTTTAATCAATTTGCAGAATAAAAAGTGTTTGCTCTCAATTCTAGATGAATCAGGGAAATAACATCAAATTCTGGGTTCATTGGGTGATGGAATTTTTAAAAAATAAGAACTTGATTGAGGCTGAAAATTCCAATTCATGTAGTATAGCTGATTTTATAGAGCCATTGACTGATCTGGTTGGAAGGATGATCAAAGCCTAGCTAATACTGCTGCTGTTTATCTGCCTTCCAAGACCTTCAGGACACCTTCAGCTCTAAACTCCAAGTTTCCCAGGGGTGAAATGTTTTGTTGACTCAGTCTCCTGAAGATTTTTGGTTTTTTAGTCTTTCTGAGTCTTCCTGGTCCAGTTTAAGCCTTTAATCCTTGCCCTACTTGTTATTTTATACAGAAAACAGGATTTTTCCCGTTTTCAATACATAAGCCTTTTATGTCTTAAGGGAATTTTATGTGCTTCCTCTCATCTCCTTATTCCATTTTTTCAGACTAAGCAATTCCAGATTGTTCATTCTTCCCTTGCAGGCCATGATTTCTAGACCTCTTGGACACGTGCTCATTTCCTCTTGTATTTCTGTATTGATTCTTCTTCAAGAGCTGTGTTCAGAGGAGGGTACAGTGTTGTGGGCTGTTGTCTGCCAAGCTTAGGGTTTTGTCATGTTTATTTCAGTTGTAAATCCTGTCAAGATCCCGTTGAATTTTAATCCTTTTCATAAAGATAATTTGCACTGTAGATTATTTATCTTAAACTGTACTTACTCTACACTGAATAAAAAAAAAAAAAACAAAACCCAAACATAGCACACATTTCTTAGGTTCCTTTATTTCCCATATGTTGTTGATTACTGAGAAATAAAAAAAAAAAAAAAAAAAAAAAAAAAATTTTAAAAAAAAATTGTTTCTGGTGAGGACTTATGCATTGGAATTTCCAAAAACCCCATAGGTCAGCAGCCTCCTGCATAATAGCTGCCAGTTGATCAGAATTTGGGAGGTGCCATTAAAGTGTGTCTCAAGTTCACATAACTGGTGCTCGTGTCACCGATCCAGTTCTGCACTAAATTATTTAACCACTGCAGAGCTTTGAAAACATTGTTTTGCAAAAAGTCATTCATTGCTTTAACAAATAGAAGGGCCATTTGGAGAGTTCAAGCCAGATTCTGAACAAGTGCTTGGAGAGCAGAAACAGAGCTCTGCTGAGGTGCCTGATTAGCCTAAAACATCACAGACAATTTAGTCTGTGTGTGCAGTGGGTATCAGGAGGAGAGGTGCTGCAGGAGGAAGTAAAAGTGAAGTGTTCAAGTCTTCAAAGAGCAAGAGAGAAACTGAGTATTGTCAGAGACTTTCAGGAGCCTTGAGAAGCAGGAATATTGCCTATTGCCATAAACTGACAATAATCTTTTACATAAATAAGTTTAATTAATTGTATGGAAAGCAAACCTCCCAGTATAAGCTGTATTTGACTCTAGGGGAAGGAACTCTTTAGGGGGAACAACTACTTCCCCACAGAAAAGGATTGCTGTGAAAAAAAAAATCTCTGTCAAAATGGGTCTACTGAGTTGATTCAACAGTTTATAGAATCCAATTTTTTGTCTTCCTTGTTTGTTTTATTAACACAGCTACTTGCTTCAGAAATCTATCCTAATTTATGTAAGAACTATAATAAAAAAAATCAGTTTCATAGTATGGTTGACTAATGATCATATTTACAGATATATTTATGCACTTTGATATGAACTCACTGGCACAAATCATGTAGCATTAATTTATTAACAATGGAGGGAGAAAGTAATTGGTAGCTGGATTTGTGATGAAATATATCAGTAAACACATCAATTGTTCATTTTCTTGCTTATTAGTTTGGCACAAGAGGTTTTTTACAGCAGTTCAATTGAAAACACAAGGTACATTGTATATATAAAAGGTACTTTATGTATTTGTGAATTGTTTCAGCTGATTGGCCTTTGAAACAATGTATTTTAATGTTTCATTTTTCTGAACCTAAGAAGCTGATTTTCATTTTGATAATGTGACTTTTTAAAGCTCTAATTATGGGTTTATAATGCTAGAGCTACAAAATGCAGTTCAACAGTTGAGTCTGATATTGCCAAATTTAACGTCTAATATCTCTAGTTGGGATCAAAGATAATGCTAGAAGGGAGAATTAAGAAGCCTGTTGGACTGAAAAAGTAATTGAAAGACTCCTTATCAAAAGATGAATTGTTTTAATCATTTCTTTTTCCTGATAAAATATTCTGTTGTTCACCTTCCACTTGTCATTTATATCAATTTGTAGTGATATCTTTTTTTTATTATTCCTTTGAAATGTTTAATCTTCGTCTTCCAGATCCATTTGAGGCTTTCATAATTTTTTCTATTCGACATGAGATCAGAAAAATTGATCTTCACAAGCGTGACTACAGCCTCTTAGTTCCTGGTTTAAGAAATACAATAGCCCTGGATTTTCATTTCAGTCAGAGTTTACTGTACTGGACAGATGTGGTTGAGGACAAAATTTACAGAGGCAAGCTCTCTGATACTGGAGGTATGGATTGAATCTTTATTTTCTTTACAGTAAGAACAGCTGCAGTTACAGGGTGTTAAACCTGATCAGTTGTAGCTGAGCTGCCATTTGCAGAAACAGAATTTATGATGTCATTCTGCCTTTGAAAAAGGGTATATCAAGGTTGTGCTTCATTTCCAGGTAGAAAAAAGACTTTGATAATAAAAGTTTCCTTTTGCAGTATGCTCTAGAGGGAAGAAAATGGCAAATGCAAAGAACTGGTGTTTCTTCCTGGTCCAATGAGTTCAATATTGATTTATTTTGGGTTTTCTGCAGTTAATCTTCACCTTATTAAAAATGTATAAGAATTTATTGGACGTCTGATAAATATCTCTTCTCACTAGGTGAAAGATTCTGCTTCATAATTTTATAGCATCCAAAAAGACTTTTTCTTTGCTCTGGTGACATAACGATGGCCTATAACTCAATACAATCTCATAATATATACAAAAGAGTTTCAACAAAATGTTCTTTGTAGAAGTGAATGTTCCAGTGCTTTCATCTAAAAGGCAAACCCCAAACAATCCAGAATTCCTGCAAATTCCCTCCAAGAACATCTGATAAACTTGTATGTCCATATGCACTCTACCAGTCTCTACATTCTCTACATTAGTTCTTTAAGAATCTCCCTTTTTTAAATTATTTTTAACCTTTTTTTTTTTTTTTTTTTTTTTTAACTTTTTTCTTTAAGGTGTTAGTGCCATTGAAGTTGTGGTGCAGCACGGCCTGGCCACTCCTGAAGGTCTGACTGTAGATTGGATAGCAGGAAACATTTACTGGATAGACAGCAATCTGGATCAAATTGAAGTTGCAAAACTCGACGGCACTTTGAGGACAACATTAATAGCTGGAGCTATGGAACATCCAAGGGCCATTGCTTTGGATCCCAGATATGGGTAATTATAAATAATAAAAACATTATTTTTACTCTAGTTGCAAAGTATTTTAAAGTTGCTTAAATGTGATATTTGTTTCATGTCCTTTTTTGCTGTGAGTTATAGTTTGTAACCTATCTTTGATATTCTTGGAAGTATATTTTGAATGGTGAAGAATCCATTATAAGTGTGTTTTTTTCTAAGTGAAAAAGATTAAAAAATGGTAAGTCAGGAGATAGAGCAATCTTTTTGTTGGTAAATTACTCACTTTGACATATTGGTGGGTTTTTTTTGTTTTGTTTTTTTTTTTCTCAATGGGGATGAGAACTGGAACATTTGGTCTAACATTTCTATGTGGTTAATAGATTTAGGTGATTCTTCTCACTTAGAGACCAATTTTTTGATTTATTTTTGGGTTTGGGTGGGGTTTTTTGTGTGTGTTTTTTTGGGGTTTTTTTGGTTTTTTTTCGTTTGTTTGGGGTATTGGGTTTTTTTGGGTTTTTCTGGGACTATAAAAATACAGCTTAGATGTTACTGCAAGTCTAATGGCTGAGTGAGGTAAATGCCACCTTTTGTGTTTGGTTTCCATCTCTAAAGTGGAGATAATACTTGCCAGCTTCTGCAGTATTTTTTTCTATTTACTATTCATTAGTGGTATGCTATAAACCAGAATATTATATATATTCAATAGCTCTTCTCAAAAATATTGCTTTTTCAGAGAGGGGGAAGAAACAAACAAACAAAAACATTCAGAAAAACACAACAAAAGCAACAAGCCACTAACCACAAATTAAATGTGGCCAAAAATAACACAACTGACCTGTTTTCAAGGTCATGATATTTAATTCTGTTTAGGAATTTGCTGCAGTCTGTCATGTGTCTTCACTGAATATTTCTCTCAGAAGCAAAGCTGTGAACATAAAAATAAAGACTGATAAAGGTCCCAAATTCTGGCACCTAAAGTGTGAATTAGGATATACGTGCTTTAATGATTAAGGCCTTTGCCCTCTCAACTGAGATGTTAAAAAACTTACTTACAGAGTGCATCGCTTATCTATAAAGATCTTTAAAGAGAGGCATCCTGTTGGCAGAAAAATTGTCAGGGAAGTTGTTCAAATTAAATGGTTGGGAGGGAAAAAAAAATCAAATCACTACTCTTCTTGAAACTGAAGGCTTAATCTGCCTTTTGAAGAGCTAGAAGCAATTGATGCTACATTATGTTAGAAGTCAGGAAAGAAAAAAAATCTTTAAACATAGGCAGGAATAGCTCCTCAATCCTTTTGTAAATGAGTATGAAGCACTGGTGATTCAAGGAAAAGGGTTGTGTTAGGAGTGCAGAAATCCTGTATCCCAGTTGAGGCAGAGCTGGCAGAGCTGCACTCCAGCCTGCAGTGGGGCTGAGCTGGTGTTCTCAGTCCACACACGTACAGATGTGTGTAAAATAAACATCTGTAGGTGAACACATTCCTGGCCCAGTCTGCACAAACAGAAACTCAGCACTGAGACAAGCAAACAGCATCCTGTGGAACTTCCTGACTGTTACGTTTGAAGGTCTTTTAGTGGGAAATATGGAAACTTGTCAGAAGTTTTGCTGCCGTCTGGCTCTGCAATTAACTCTCTACAAATACCCACAAGTTTTCCTATCAAGCATAATTTTCCTTTAACAAGTCTGTGTGTTGTTGAAAATTCAGTTATCTAAGAACAATTAGAGTTTATTTCTGTCTTCTTGGTGATGCTGTTTTTGATATTTAACAAGACACTTCTTTTGTTATAACAATGAAAGTTCTCCTTATTAGAAAAACATTGGAGATGGTACAAAACTGAGAGAGACAATAATAAAACCCATCTTTGAAGTTTTCTTAGCAATGTAATCTGTATGAAATTCATTAGTGACATACCAAAATCTAGGCGTCTTCATTAGAACACTCTTAAGACTAGCTGAAAATCTCTTGTTTAGCCTGTTTCTTGATCCCTGCTACCTCAAATCACCTTTATTGCCATTCTTCCCTCCCCATCCTTCTTATCTGTGGATTGCTTTCAAAGACTTTCACTGTAATTTCTTTTAATGAGCTGAATTTCTAATTATAGAGGGAAGACAAGGCAAGCTGCCACTGTATAAATGGACGTGGAAAAGGGAATACTATTAAACTCCTAGTTTGTTTTTTTTTTAAAGTTTTTTATTTTCATGTTGGCTCTAACACTAATAATATTACCCCCATGTTACCCTAAGGAATTTATATAGGGACCCAAACTGGTACTTGTTTAATCCTTTCATTTAAAGTATGTAAATGGTTGAACCTTTTTCCCACCTGTTGCCTCATAAACCAGTTCAGATTTTATTTCATGCTTTAATATTTTCTTCTATCCCCCTTTCTTTTCCTTTTCCTCTCACCAGAATTCTGTTTTGGACAGACTGGGATGCAAATTTCCCTCGCATTGAATCCGCTTCCATGAGTGGAGCAGAGAGGAAGATCATCTACAAGGATATGGACACTGGAGCCTGGCCCAACGGCCTCACTGTGGATCACTTTGAAAAAAGGATAGTGTGGACAGATGCCAGGTAAAGTGGTCACAGCATCCTTATTGTCACTGAGAAATCCTCCTTCCTCCCTGCAGAAATGTGAACTGCAGTGTAAGTGGAATGTAGTTATGGACATAAGGAGCCCTGGGCAGGCACATGTACAATATGTACATTTATTTAATTGCCTTGCCAGCTGTGGGGTCAATCAGTCCTGGCTCCCTGGGCCTTTCCATGCCTCCTCCCTGACACTCACCCATGCAAAGCCCAAGTTAGTTCATTATTTTAAGTTCACTTGAAAGAAAACTGAATTTTCTGTTGTATTTCTCACAGCATTAAGGTAAATTAAAGCTTTATACAGACAAGTATTTCATATGTCTAGTTAAAGTAATAATATATATAAAGTTAATGATTCCACTGCAAAATTTTTTTGGTTTTACCACTCTTACAAAGTAAGATTTTTATACAATTAGCCCAATGTCATAATGGTTGTGTGGTTTTTATTTTTTTTTTTTTTTTTACATAATCTCACATTTGGGGTTGTCTTGTAGATCGGATGCCATTTATTCTGCATTGTATGATGGAACCAGCATGATAGAGATTATACGGGGTCACGAATATCTTTCTCACCCTTTTGCTGTTTCTTTGTATGGGAGTGAAGTTTATTGGACAGATTGGAGGACCAATACCCTCGCCAAAGCCAATAAATGGACTGGCCAAAATGTCAGTGTAATACAAAAAACAAGTGCTCAGCCATTTGATCTCCAGATTTATCATCCAAGTCGTCAGCCACAAGGTGAATATTTATAGAATAATTTATTACTGAGGGGGGAAATAACTATTCTTTTTATATATAATTTTCTGTATATGATTTTGCCTTGACCTGTTTTATTCAGCACTAGATGAAGTCAGGTGCACATAACCCATGTGGAAGTAGTTTATATGGGAGTGCACATATATGTGTGTGTGTTTATATATATATATATATATATATATATATATATATATATATATATACAGCTTAGGATGTACCATGCAAAATAACAATGCTGGAAAAAAAAATCTGTATGGATTTTTATTGTGAGATATAACAGAAGACAGTGATTACTTTGTACATATATATTGGAAAGCAAAATGCATCATTGGAGGATGACCATTAGTTGGTTACATAATCTTCCATGCTCTGTGGATAAATTTCAACTTTCCTGGCAAGAAGTTATGTTAACACAATACTATTTTAGATCTTATCTCATGAATACTTGGGTTTGGTTTTTTTTATGCTGAGAGGTGATATTTTGTGTTTTACTTCTCACCCAGGGCTTGTAATGCCCACTAAGGCACTTACACTTTTATGTTGGTAGGTTGTGAGTAATCTTGATTTGAAAACTTCAAATTCTGACAATTTTGGATGGCTGTGTAAATGTATTGGAACCCAGTTCTGCATTAGTTATACATAGAAAGCTAGTTATACATAGAAAACTCTAATGTAAATGAGTGCAGCAAGTAAAATCCTCCCTGCACACTGATAGTCAGAAGAATTGAAGAATTCTCTCTAGTAGCACATGGAAAAAAGGAAAAGTCATGAATATCACTCACTGTTGGTTAGTGTGTCCAAGCACGGTGACAACTGTAACCTCTGAATATGTGACATAAATTGCCAGGATACGTTTTCCTGATGGTTTTAATTTAAAACAGTAATGAATGTATATTGAAGAAGAATGTTACTGTTTTTTGGTGGATGTCAAATCTCTTGGGTGCCATCACTTTCTGAAATAAGCCACTTATTTCCCTTATTCTTCAGAATTTACATTTTGGGGCAGGGTACTATTCTTAAAAGCTGTCTGATAGGCAATATGCATGTTCAGGCAGTTAAAATAGGGGTGGAGTAAATATGTATCTCTGCACACACCTTTCAAATAAGTTTTTTCCTGCTTTTTTATTTGTTTTATTTTGTTTCACGTTTTGGGGTGCTTTTGTTTATTTGGTGGGTTTTGGAAATTTTCTTTTAATTGGTCCACTCATGAACTTTGGGATTTGAGGAACTGTGTTCCATACTTGATGTTTCTAGAGTAGCAGTAGAGTTTCTATTTGCCTCTTCTTGCTGTCAGAAAAAAGAACAGCTCCTTTCTGTCTGGACTGGGGCCAGACAGCATCTACAGAGAGATTCTGTAGCCTAGGGAGACACCAGGAAGTATTCCACAGTCACAGATATCTCGGCCTCCAGGCAAATAAAAGTCGTAGAAGAGTCCTCAGTTGTTTTTCACCAAAATCAAGAAGTTCAAGGATCAAGTTGTGTAATTGCATCTTTTGTTTCATTATGTCCAAAGCACTGTATTCTGATTTATGATTGGTCTTCTGGGTTTGCTCTAAATTATTTACTTCCAGCAGAAGCAATTTCTATCTCTAAATCTGCAGTACCTTTTTATTTGAGCAACAGAAATGATGATACTGCCTGATTACTTGTTAATTTTTCCTTTGAATTTGTGGCTATTTTGCAATAAATGAACAAGACATTGTGCAGGTTAGAATCCTAAAATAAAATTAACAGTAGATTTACACTGCAAATTGTCAATATGACTAGAGCACTGCAGGATGAATGTTTTGTGTTTTCATCTCCATCTGGGTCACCTACGTGGGAGAAAGTTTATTAGCTTTTAATACAGTTCAAGGAAGTTATTTTGATTGAAATGAAGTAGAACAGAGCTAAATAAATTCTTGTAGCCTAAAGCCACATTATTTGGTTCAATCTAGGACAGATGCTAATTTAAGGTAGCAAAGTTAAAGTGAGATATTTGTGTGGATGATAGCTTCAGCTGTCAGAAAACCACAGGGAGTTGTGGAAGGCTTCTCCCCTAATGCAGAATATTCTCAGGAATGTGAGCTTGAGGCTCACTCATCTTCCCAGAATCAACGCTGTGTGTCAGGAGTGCTGTTAAGATGGCAGACACAGGGTTTCTGGGAAGATTTTTAAAGTTGTTTTCAACTACAATTGTACTTTAAAAACCCACTTGCTGCAAAGAACAAGGTCTATTTTAGTCACGAGAAGTTGTAGCAGTGCACTACTGAGGATAGTGAAAAGAGAGGTAAATATAGAGCATTGGAAAGATCACAGCTTGAAAACACAAAGCTGTGAATTTCTCACACTTCCTTTTTTTTTATTTTTTTGTTTGTTTGTTTGTTTGTTTTTTGGTTTTTGTTTCTCCAGAGTATTAATTTGAATTAAAATTAAAAGCCAAGCATGGCTATGACATTATTTTTTTTTTTCTGCAGAATAATTTTTTATTTAGAAACCAGGACAAACATCAGTACACTAATAAATAGAATATATTAATACCACTGGGCTCTTTTGTAATTAATAAATGCAGAGCATTTAACTTCATGACACTGTTTTACAATATTCAATTGAGGCTGAAATTGCCAGCTGTTTAAAATAATAAACTCTTAAAGAAATGTAGTTTAAGATGAGGAGAACTAAAAAAATTTATTACATTGAGGTTTATCTCAACCTTGTATATGTTCTTTTTACATCAAAACTAGCAAAAAGTTTGATATATGATAAATAATGCAAAATATATAAACTGAAATATATATTATTTTACTTATGTTTATATTATATATATATATAAAACATGGGTTTTTTCTGAGCTTTATCAAGAATTGTGCTTTGCTCTAAGAGTGTTCCTGTGCATTAAGTTTTGTGGTAAATATGTAAATTTTTATACTGACTAATTATTTTAATGAACAACTAAAAATTGAAACAGATTGATTATAGAAAATAAATATTTACTTTAGAACTTATACATCTGATCAGTCCTAACATACAAATTTCAAAGATCAGTGCTAAAATAATCAACTATAGTCAGGCAGTATGGAGATTTAGCTTGGCTGAGTACTTTGGCCTTAGGAAAAGCAATTCTATTGGAATTATTGACAGTGAGCAGAGGATTAGATTTGGAACTGCGTTTTAAATATTAGATGGAATTGATTGTCAGCAATTTGGAAGCACCTTTTGATGTGACAGTAGTGCAGATATCTGAAGGTTTAGGCAGAATTCAAGCATTTTGTGCACAGTTGAAGTGAAAGATCAAACTTTGTCTCGCTAAAAGCCGCTGCCACGCAGGGACAAGCTCAATAAGAAGTTAATGCAGGGGATGAGCTGGCCATAGGAAATGCATATTGAGAGGCTGTCAGAGTAAGTACTCATTTGTCAACTGGAGATGGAATGTCTGAGGGGGTTGTTTTTAAGGGTTACTGGTCAAGAAAAATGAGCATTTTGTTTAAATGAAGTTTTAGAGAGGAGTCAAGAAGCAATGTGACAACAGTGATGTGTATACCTGTGCACAGCACTGAGAGAAACAGACTGACAAGCAATCAGCAGTGGAAATCAATCAAATAATGAAAAGGGCTGTCCAGTCAGGAAAAATGCCAGTTCTGTGGCTTGCTATGATCAAAAGGAAAACAGATTGGTGGAAATGATTAGGAAAGGAGTAAAGCAGCACAGGTAGTGAACTGTGATGCTGTATAAATCCATATCACTCCCACACCTGGAATACTGTGTACAGATCATATACAGTACTTCAAGAAAGCCTGACAGGCTGATCAAGAGGATGGGACAGGTTTTGGTCTGGGGACAGGTTGGCTGATGCTGCTGGAAATATCATTTATAGACAGGCTTCTGTATGGTGGCTGTTTTTGAAATCATAAATGGCACGGAAAAGGTGAGTAACAAATGCTCATGAGGTTATTCACAGTAGAAATAGAAGTGTTAGAATGAGCACAAGAAAATAATAAAAAAAAAAAAGCCAAATTTTCAACAGTCAGAGCAATAACAATGTGCCCTTAGGAGAATTAGTTTTTATTAGGAAATAAAGAGCGGACTTAGCTTTATTCAGTGCAAGCAGTATGAATATGAAAGGAATATATAAATATGTGCTGCTAGAAGTAATGATCATGTTACTTTGCTCCTAGAGTTGTGCATTCATGTGGAAACAAACACTTTATAACACTTCTTTTTCTACCAATTTTGGGTTCTGTGCAATATAGAGGGAGTTGTGATGTGAACAGTCCATGACTTGCACTGACTCCTCTTGGTGGATTCTTGGAGCACACTTGAACCACAACACTCTTTAAAATGATCATTAATCAACATTTTTTTTTTTCCTTCTGTTTGTTCTTCTATTTATATGCCACATATTCCATTCCACAGAGCAGTATTTGCATGGAAAGACAATACAGGGATTAATTATTCATAGGCCCAAAATAAATCCTTGTCACAGACAGTTGTATGCAGACAGAGAGGTTAAAATTTCACAGGAGTTACTGCTCTGTATTGGCAAATAAATGAAAGGAAATACTATTCTGCAAAACACTGGACCAAATTTTTACAGTCTCGCAGCACCTGTGGAAAAAATGCCAAAAAACTGCAGGAGGTTGAATCTCTAGCTGGTCTCCCCTTACAACATAAATGATTCTGTGATCTCCTTCACAACATTTTCAAAACTAAGTTGTGTTTTATTCCTGAGGAATACTTCATAGGGACAGATGACTTCTATTTACTAATAGTGTATTAATTATTGAAAGACTCGCTGAGCCTTGTTAACTTCAGTGTCTTTTCTTCAACTTCATATTTTCTTGTCTTCCACAGGGAGTTAGGAACTTATTACAAAAGATCACCCCAGATTTTCTCAGTGTTCCTACTGATACAAGAAAAGTGATGTTAAATAAGTTTCCCTCTATTTCAGTTTCTGGGGAAGAATGAGTGGCCTCCAGTGCTGCCAGTGCTGAAAATAAAATGATGGCTACAATTGTAATTAACCTGTTTTTTCAAGATTTTAAAAGCTACTAGTTCCCACAGTACAGTTTAGATAAGTAAGTAGTTAAAGGGTTCAGGAGCTGCTGGATAAATTTGAGGAAGCATGCCCTGGTGGAAAAATGCATGGTTCAATGAAGCGAACTTTGTATTCAAAGTTTAGTGCTTGAATTTGAGCTGAATTTATTTTTGAAGGAAATTCATACATTAGATTGCTGTAGGTATCTAATTATTTGTACTACAGCCTAGCACAACGTTAGAGGAATATATTCTACACTAATTGTTTTTGTTAATTATAAGTTTGTCTTTGAGTCAGTCAATCTTATTCCCTTTTTCATCAATATTAATTTATAAAGGTTTTTTTTTTTTTATTTTACAAAAGGAAGAGTTAACATTACTTTCTGTTTATGCTTGAAATGTCACTTCAGCAGTGCTCTGGAACTTTAGGGTCTATAACAAGGAATAAAGATAATAAGAATGATTTCCAGGTTTTGTAAGACTGAGGGGTCTTGTCTGGTCAGCTTTCTTTCTGCTCTTTAAAGCAATTTTAGCACAACTACATTTAGGAGAGGTTTTCTTTGAGAAAAGTAGAAATAATTTTCTGTGTTGTTTTTTGGTTTATTTTTCCTTTCAAATTCTCTTTGTGTGCTAGATTTCCAACTCATATTCTAGTAGGGAAATCAAATTGAGAGGAAACATTGAATTTACCATAGTTCATCTCTTAATCTAAGCTTTGACTTTCACACAATTAAATCTGTTTTTCAGGTCCTCATCATATTGACATTATTTTAATCCCCTGTGTTATGATTAGGAGGGTAAGATTTAAATTTTATGTAAAGGCTGCAAAATTACTATCTCCCTGGGAAAATTATATCCAGTTGCTTCCTAAAGTTACAATTATAAAGTGTGGCTGTATTAACAGAGCAAAACAAAAGTTAAATACATATATGTGTATATAAATATAAATATATACATGTATATAAAAATATATATATTCTTGGACTAGAGTTGAATATTACCCTATAAAAATTATTAGACACAATCTCAGTTAATCACTTAGACTAGGTTTGTCTTCAGACACAATTTTTATCTTCTCAAATCTGTTTGATAAACCTTAATTTTAATAAGTGTTTTTTTACATTTTGTGTGTTTCAATTGTTCTGTTTTAGCTCCCAACCCTTGTGCTGCTAACGAGGGCAAGGGTCCCTGCTCTCACATGTGCCTGATCAATCACAACAGAAGTGCTGCCTGTGCCTGTCCACATCTGATGAAGCTGTCTTCAGACAAAAAAACATGTTATGGTAAGTTTTTCCTCCCACAGCCTGGCAATTGCATTGATTTTAGAATCAACGGGCAAATTAATGTTAAAAATACAGTCTCTACAGTGTTTTTTAATGGTGTATTTTAAAGGAGAATCTGTTTTTTTGAGAATCGATGACTTATTCTAATAGTTGAGGTCTGTGGTGCTGTGATATTTGCTGCCACAGCTGTTTCTTTGTGCTGCTGGTGTGTGTGATGTGTTCATAAAATTTATCTCTGCAAAGCAGAAAGCTTTATACTGAAACGTGCATCATCCCAACATTCAGAGTCAGGTAAGCTGAATAACAAAAAGATGCTTAATAACTTAAATCTTTACCTGCTCTAGAGTTGTCTTAGTTTGATTTTCAAGGATTAAAAACCAAAGAGTAAATATTAAAAAGTGCATCCTTGCAGGGGAATTTAATAAAAAAACTGCAATACACAATTTTTAAGCTCTAAAAGCCCTTGAAATGTCAACTAATTGTGTATATTATCTATAAAACCTTGTATTAACTTGCCCTTTTTACTGCTGATTAATAACATTGAAGAAATAGAAAAATAATATTTTGGCATGTCAGGAATATTGCAGGGAAAAAAAGTTACTTTTACTGTTCATTTGCAGGCACTTGCTCCAATCATTCAGAGTTGTGAGATTAAAAAGAGATCTCTGCTTTGCCTTTAATTACCATCCTTTTTCACTAGTGGAGGTGTAAATCAGAACAACCAATTTGCCCTTTTTGTTCCAGCTGTTTTCTTTTCACTGCTCACACACACATTTGCAGTTTGCAAAACTTCTCTTTTACAGTGCATCTGATATCCTGAGATAAATAATATCTATTTATGACGTGCAGGTGAACCAGGATTTGTTTGAGTGGACTAAAAAGGGTAAAAGGTTTAAAATAACATTTTTTAACATTTTTTGATTTCACACTCTTAAGACCATATTGATTTAGAGGCATGACACAACAATGTCCGATATAGAGAATTATATTTTTTCTGTGATTTTTATGCTGTGTAACATTATTTCTCAAGTGTCATTAGGCTTCAGGTTTTCTGCAGATGTTTAATCACTCATAGAAATGTCTTTTACACATTTGTAAAGTGATCTCAAATGAATTACTTTGATTTCTGTTGGAGATGTTGTGAAGAGGATGAGGAATGATGTTTTCCCTTTTTCTAACAGAAAGAAAGAAGTTTCTTCTTTATGCAAGGCGTTCAGAAATAAGAGGGGTGGACATAGAGAACCCATATTTCAACTTCATCACCGCCTTCACTGTTCCTGACATTGATGATGTGACAGTCATAGATTTTGATGCTGTTGAGGAGCGTTTATATTGGACTGATGTGAAAACACAGACCATCAAACGTGCCTTCATCAATGGGACAGGCTTAGAAACCATAATTTCAAGAGGTAAACAGCATAGCATTGAAACAAAAATAATTCCTGCTTGGTAAATTTGTGTTATGAGCATGCTGAAATAGGAGCATGCAAGTTCTTGATATGTGTCCCTTGCCCTGGTATTGGATAATTGATCTAAACAATAAGAAAGAAAAATTTTCTTTAGGATTATAGTTCACTTTATTGATTCATAATTCAATTTTGTGTAAACAAACTGGGATGTAATTTTGCATTGATTTTGTATAAGATTGAAATGTGTAGTAAAAAAAGGAAACTAATGCCTTGAAGGTAGATAGAATAAAGATAAAACTCAGGAGAAGCATGGTATCCTGATATAGATTTTCACTGAAGAATTTCCTGTGTCCTTTGGCTACCTGTGTTGACTTAACCCTGACAGAGGTAATTTAATTACTATTTTCTGTTTCCAGTCCATGTAGTTCTTTCAGCTTTGGTGCCATTGATGAAACCACAACATGGCAGCCTGGTTGTTTTGGTGATACTGGTGTCATGTGGCTTTATTTTCTTTCTGTACAGAATGTGTAAATAAGTACAGAAGTGTAATGAATATCAAGTCTATATCTGATTGCTTCAGCCCTATTTCAGCAGCCCTGGTACTGAAGTGAAAACATTTTTTCTTTTTTGTCCTTGGTGACGTTTGTTTGTTGTCTCCAGCCATTGTCTGTTCATCTCCTGGCAGCAATTCTTGTTCTACTTTTTAACATACCTACCTGCTTGAAAATAGGAAAAACTGACTATGTGAAAGCAAATTTTGGTAACTTGGTTTCCCCAAGAGTTAAATGAATGTTTGGTGGGGAAGAAGAGAAAAGAGAGAGCTCAGTTGTGTAAGATCTGAGTTTCTGACGTGGAGAACAAATAAAACATATAGCTAATTATCTAGTGGCTTTAGAAAATTATTAGTTCAAGCTCTGTGCCTTGTGTCACTTTAAAAGAAATTACTTCTGTGTTAGCACATTTTGGGAAATGTTTGGACAAATATGGCAATTTCCCCATTTTGTAGACTGTGAATACATTTATTTTGTGTCTACTTTTTCTTTTCCCCTGCTATCTCAGGGTCAACATTATTAACAACCAGATATGTTTTCAGTCCCAATAATGAGAATAAGGCTTAGAATGCCTCTTAGAGATCTTGATATCAGGTATTCAGGTGCCCAGCAGAGGGACTTGTTGCTTGCTTTTTTTCCAAAAAGTAGTAAAAATAAAAATGTTGTTTATAATGGAAAAATCACAACTTGTCAAGGAACTTGATGAAATCAAAAGAAATATACTATTCTTTCATATTCTTTTTGTTATGATAGCTTTTGTGGTGGAGTTTTTTGTGGGTGTTTTTTTGTTTGTTTGTTTTTTTGTTTGTTTGTTCCAGATGTAACTTATTATATAATAAGTTTGAGAAAATTACAATGTTCTGGCACATCTAAACATTGTAAAGACTGTATATTATGTGTAAACTATATCATTTGCTTACAGTTATATTTTTATACTTCTTATTAGAACCTAAGAAGCTTTGTAAGCACATCTTGGTGGGATTCACACTAAGTCCTATGCCAGTGTCACAAGATGCCAAGTCATACTTTAATCTTTTTAAGACTATGAAATGTTTAAGCAAAAGAACCCCAGAAGGGCAGGGGAGCAATTCAAAGTGGGTCAGGGACTGTGTGTTTGGTGTCCTTTGTTGCATTCTGTGAGGTTGGCAAACTTCCTAATGCCCGGTCACTGCTCAGCCTTATGGACATGCAAACCAGTCCTCAGCCACATCCATGTCAGTTTTTCAAGGGCAATAATCCTGTCAGTGGAAATTACCATCTTAAGCTGACAGAAGATGTGTATAAACGATGAATATAATGAATCATTGAATCACCCTTGGCCTGTTTCCTGCTCCACAAAGATGCCAGCCAATGTTAACTCAGGGCAGAGGGGTGTGTTAGTACCTAGAGATGGAGCAGTGACTTTACATGCAGTATGTCAGGTAGATTTTAATACAGATTGACATTTCTTTAAATACTTTGCTAAGGAAGACCATCAGGTTACCAAATCATTCATATCATATTTCTGGTTTGCTGCCTCAGGTAATGGTGGTGCTGTAGGTTAACCCTCAGCCCCCCACAGCTGCTCATTCATTCCCCACACTGGCATGGGGAGGAGAAACAGAAGGGTAAAAGTGAGAGAAGTTGTGGGGTTTGATAAAAACAACTAAATAGAAAAAAGTAAAAGCTATGAACACCAAGAAGGCAAAATAAAGAGTTTATTTAGTGCTTCCCATTGGCTGGCAGATGTTTTGCCACATCCAAGAAGGCAGAGGAGTAACTTGGAATCTTCAAAGCCTTCAAAAATAAGACCAGTAGACTTCTTCAGTGACACACAAACTAATGAGATACAGAACTATGCTGTAGACCAGTGGATTTAATTCAGATCCTCTATATTGAGCCTTTGTGGAACTGAATAAAGAAGGAGCCTTTTAAGTTTCAGCGTAGCATTGTTTTAGAAAGCCGCTGAACAGTAAATGTTTTCTAAAGTAGAGAAATGCAATACAGAAGTTCAGCATCTCTGATTTATTTTTTGGGACAATGAGTTTCATGTTGTGACTATTCAGTGTTATTTTCATATTCTTATTGTTAGTGTATCAAGCCCAGGAAGACAAATAAAGATTATTAATTCTTGGCAAGTAGTAATAAATCCACCTGAATAGAATATGGCACAGTTTTGTTAACAAACTGTAGAATATTTTTTCCCCCTGACAAAAATCCAGAAAAAAAATCAAACTCACTGCTTTCCCTTTTTGCAGATATTCAGAGTATCAGAGGTCTTGCAGTGGATTGGATATCACGTAATTTATATTGGATTAGCTCAGAATTTGATGAAACACAAATTAACGTGGCACATTTGGATGGCTCCTTGAAAACCTCAATCATCCATGGAATTGATAAACCCCAGTGTCTTGCAGTTCACCCAGTAAAAGGGTAAGGTGTCCATGGTTGTGATAAATAAACTACAGTAAAGCTCATCAGAAGGTTCTTCATTTGTATTTTAAGTTTGACCATTCTGCTTTCTTTTAAAGTGCAAACATGAATTTGAAAGGTTTGGCTGAAAATATTCTAACTGAATACTTCTTCCCTTAGAAAGCTGATGATTAAATCATGTAACTATTGTGCATTTTTTCTCTTAAACTGATGAATGTTATCTCTAATGACTAGTTGGAAACACTGTGTACACAAATAAATATTGTAAATACATTAATTCTCTTCTTCAGTAAGCTGTACTGGACGGATGGTAACACAATCAACATGGCAAACATGGATGGCAGCAACAGCAAAATACTCTTTCAGAATCAAAAAGATCCTGTTGGTAAATACCCTTTGTTTCTATTTCTTTTTGAACTGCTAGTGATTTATTATGGATATTATCTTGAACTGATATTTAAGTTTACAGTGATGTTTTTCATCTGCAGTGACAGGAACAGGATAAAGATATAAACACTCATGTTACTGTTGTGTTTCACAATTTAAAATATTTTTGGTCCATTACAACTGAAATCTCCTGTAGATTTAGTAGAGACAATTTTTCAATTACAGTACTTTCTATTATTACCAAGAGTATTTTTAGTTTGGAAATTTTGGGAACTGATACTCTTAGAATGACAGATGGTGTCTTTTTTATATTTTTTTTTTTTTTTTCATCTTAACTAGAACATGCTAGTTGCAGTTTGCTGGTCCATTCTGCAATTCTAATAGTCCAGTGCTAACACGTATACTTGTTGATAAAAGAACTGGTTATTGGAGTGCCTTCAAAAAATTCTTAGTAATTCAGAATTCATGCTTAATTTTATACTTTGTTGGGCAAATCATTGGTTCATTTGAATTCCCTGAGACCAATATTGTACAATCCTCATGTTCAGATTCACTTTAGCAGGTTTAAGCCAGTCATCCACACTTGAATACATCATGAATATCTGTGATGCTTATAGCTAATAAACCACTTGCTTTCATTAGTAAAGCAGGACAATTCCTGAAAAAAAAATCTAATTAAACATGCGCTGCCTACATTAGAATTCATGTGTTTTTGCAGAGGTTGGAAAGAGGTGAAATGTATTTGGGGGAGAATAACGTGCTAAATTTGTGTAGAAGGAGATAGGAATGTTTTTTTTTATGTCAGCTGCTGCCTGTGTTTAGAAACACCAGTTGAATTTCTGAAGTATAAAGCCATACAGGAATTGCTGTATACCTTGTGTTGGCAGTGGCCTGACAAACAGATCCCATCTAGGTGCAGTCTGTGGGCAGCTGGTCATGGGCAGGAGGTGTGGCAGATCCCGAATGCTGCCCATCTGGGAGCAGGGAGCCCTTCCTGCTGGTACATTCCCTTTTGACCCACCCTGACATTGCCAGGGGAGTGCCCTGGGCTGGGCTAAGCACTGCAGGTGCTCTGGTCTCCATAAACCCCTGGGGCTCTGTGCTTGGAGGGAAGCTGGTTGTGCAAACATGAGAACCTGTGTGCAGAGATGAGTCCCCACTGAAGGCACTGCTCCAGATCCTCTCCCCGGCATGTGGTGTTCCCTCCTGGGTGAAACACTTGCAGAGAAGTGGAAGGAAATAGCAGATCCTTCAAAGGGACTGGAAAGGTGTTTTTTGGAAGCCCAGAAAGCAGGCACCTTTTGGTCTGCTGTGTCAAACGTGCATGACAGTAGTGACATGATGGCAGCCGTAAAGACTGCAGCTCATGGTACTGCTTTCTCCTCTCGGGGCTTCCAAAATTGCTTTCCTCAGGATGAAAAAGACCCCAGAGCTTGCCCCATGCCGTGAAATATAGTATTTTTTGGCAACTTGCAGCTGGATACTTAGCATGAGCTCTGGGAAAGCTGGAGCACCAAAGCAAATTGTTATGGTGGGTATTGTTACCATGCCAAGAATATTTCACTGTGGAAAACCTCCTGCTACCACTTCTTGAACAATTTTAAAGGATTACAGAAGTCTGAAATACATTATCTCCTAGTTCTTTGCTCTTACTTTCAGAAAACTCTATACATTATTCATTTAGTAACTTATTTTGTAAGTATCTTTATTTTGGCAGCTCTCTTGCTTCAAACTCCAAAGAACTGATTATGAGGTCAGTTCACTATGAATCAAAATGGAGAATAATACTATAAATTTATTAGGAGTTTGGATTATATATTGGTATTTCATCATCCTAAGCAGGGAGAGAACAGACTTTTTTATAGTTCTGAATCACAAAAAATACCTTGTTTACCAAGTCTTTGTATACATAATTTTAGAATATAAATGATGGCTTCTGGTTTGCATTTACAAGTTTTTAATGACCTCGCTTAAGACCTCAGTTTATTCAAGCAGTTTTTCATTGCCAGATAATGCCCTTTCATCAGTCAGTCACTGATTTTGGTAACTGCTGAAAGAAATAAAAGGCAAAAATCTTTCCAAATGCCTCTTTTTTTTCATTCTAAATGACCAAGTCTGGGTTGTTTTTTTGGTTTTTTTTTTGGTTTTTTAAGTAGATGAGTGACTAGATAACATAATTGTATATGTGTGTATATATATATATATATTTTTAAATGCATTTTCATAATGAAAACAGCTTAACAATAAATGTATACCACCAGTTAAAGCCACAGTTAAAGTTGTATTCATTAATTACAGGTTTGTCAATAGATTATGGGGAGAACAAGCTTTACTGGATCAGTTCAGGAAATGGAACCATAAGCAGATGCAATTTGGATGGTGGTAATCTTGAAATAATTGAATCAATGAAAGAAGACTTAACAAAAGCCACAGCTTTAACCATTATGGGTAAGTCCAGTAATAATATTTTTGGTTTTTAGTTATTCAAAGCTAATTAATAATGAAATATAAAAAACTTTAGGCAAGTTATTGTTGATTTTATGTAAATAATACATACAATACATTAATGAGTGAGACTTTATAAAAGTTCTTTATCTTTATTGGACAGTTTGCAATCTATATTACAAGGATATTTCTAAATATAGACTTGCACGTACATATGTATATATATAGAGGGAAAGTAACAAATTAATGGCTTGTGTTTACTATAGCCACATATAAAGAATTTTGAAAAGGGAAGGAACTGTTACACTGTTTATTACACAGAGTTATCCATTGCTTGTTTCCTCTGCTCAATTCTTCCTACTTAGTTTGGAATGTTTCTGGTTTGTTGGACTGCTTGGCAGTTTGGGAAGACTTCTTTGGGTTGTGAATTGATGATTGAGGGTTTGGATTTTCAGGTGTCTGCTCATATTCCGTGTATTAGACTGATTGAAAGAAAAATATTCTATTTGTTACACTATGTAAATGAGAAGTGTTTAGAATGTTCAAAAGCATCAGAAAAATCAAAAGAACAGTAACATAAGGAAAAATTTTAAAAAAAATCAGTAGATTGCTGATCACTGAGTGCTGTAAAAATATTGCTTCAAATTTACTATTTTATATGCACCTTCAGCTCTTGGTCTTTGCTGTAGCTGGGACAAAGTGTAGTAAGAAATTAGTTTGACTCAGAGTTCATGTTTATTCTTCTGCTTTTTTAGAGATGACTTTATAGTTTTCTATATTTCCTACAAATTACTGACCTCTTATCTTGTTCACTTAAAAATCACTTATGTTTATCTTGGATATTCCCAAAACAAAAAAAGTTTGATTGATAAATAGACTTCTATTGGGATGAGTGAGTTATCAACTGCCATTCTTTTTATAAAATATTTTATTTGATTGATTAATTAAGTAATAATTATGTACATATAGATGGTGTGCTAGCAAAAATTAAATAAAATTTAATTTTTTTATGCACATGGTGTAAATTATGTCATATTTAAAGTAGTAATTACTAAATTAAATTTATTATGCACCCATTTAGCCAGTACTGAACTCTAAATACTGTCAGTATCTGTTGGAGATGTTATGCTTTTATATGTGCATTCATAAACACGAGCAGGTTTGGTGTCAGAAGGAATCATGAATGTTAATTTGGACAAATTGTTTTACATTGATTGGCTTGTGGCTAGAAAGGGACTTAATAAATGACCTTTACCCTGGGGAGCTGTTGGAAGTCTTTAACAGGAGGTGTAAAGAGTGTTTCTTCATGCTGTCACTGAGCTGGTGGTAATGTCAGGTCTTCGCCTGTGATCAGAAGCTGCAGCAGTGATGATCCCTCTGGGACAGGGAATAAAGAGTTTATAGCTACAATGTAAAGAAGAGTGTGTGAAAGTAGTTGAAGTTTTGCACATCTGGAGATGGAAGAATACCTGCTGTGGAGGTTTTATCACATGTACCTCTAATATTCATAGTTTGGGATGCTTTGTTTTTGTGGGTGATGACAATTCTTCCTACTCAAAAATGATGAACAAAAAGAGTTTGGGGCTTTCTGTTTGTTTTGCATTGGCGTTTTGGAGTCACAGTTGTGCTAAACTACATCTTGGCATTGCAGTGGGATGCCCCATATAAACCTGCTGGAGAAAAGTACAAGCACATACAGTTTTATCAGAAATGTTGTATGTGATGATTAAAAAGCATGAAAAATTTCTGCATCCATTTCTCCTGTAAGTTCCCATATTGTGGAACATACCATGGTTGCTATTTATTTTCCTAAAGCGTGAGTAGCTATGCATCAGCTTCTTACTAGCAGGCTTTTGTGCACATGAAGTGGGTCAGAACAGAAAATCCAATGCCATATGAAGCAAGATAAGAGAACTCTAATTGATAAATGGTCATAACTAATATAAGTAAAGAAGGATGGCTAATTTGTTCAAATGTAAGATTTAGCATGATAGTGTGTGAAAATTTGCTACCCCTCTTTGATCTCTTTGCCTACATGTTTAATCAGAGGTTTTAATCACAATAATTGCAATGTTTATTGCACCACTTTTGCTCCTATTCCTAAATTTTCTTGACTACTTGCATCTAAAAGCACAGTAAACACAATAAAGCAACATGAATTGAATGTTTCTCCTCTGTGAGAATACTGAGCTATCTTTTTTTTTTACCATTTGAATTCACCAGTGACTGAAAAGTGAGATGATATGTGTGCCCAAACCCTTAACTGTTCTGTAGGATTTAAGTTCTACTCAGTGCTGGAGAGTCCTGTAACCTTCAGCTTTCTGTTGCATTATTCTCTTTTGCATTTTGTGAGATAGTCCTGGTTGCCATGCATCCATTCCCTGACAAGGCTAGATGCACTGAAGAAAAAAGGACCTTCAGGAAAATTGCTGTATTTCTAATAAATTTACTACACCGGTGATGTCTCTTTAAGCACTTCAGTTGCTGGTTTTGAAAATTACTTTAGCTGTTTGGGAAACATTTTCCCTAGCCATCAGTCTCCTTGTGAGAAAGCATGAGCTCAGAGACACCCAAAGAGAGCCCCACAGCCTGTGTCAAGAGCTAATGCCTTCCATCCCATCTGCACATCCTTGTGCACGGAAAACTCACAGATCTGGCAGTTTCCAGTGCCTTTTGCTGTATCTTACACTTCATGTTCCAGAAGATTTTTCAGAACTATAAAAAAAGCAATGACTGGGAGAGGTTTGGTCCAACTAAGCCTTGGTAATCTCTGTGCTGTCGTGATAGCTCGAGTTTCTAATCTTTGATTCTGTTAGTTTCAACACTGGAAAAGAGAAGCAGTTAGGCACTCCATGGTTGTGTTCTATGATTTGTACTCAACAGACACTTCTAGTGAGGTCAGTAAAGTTTTGGTTTGCTTCATATTTCAATTTATGGAGTGGTTCAGAACTTCACCAGCAACAAGGATTCTCCTTTAGCACAACCCCTCAATCTCCATTTTGTTTTTTATTGCTTTCAATTCCTCTATTTTAGCATTGCAGTTTATGTGTTGGAAACCATTTGGAAGTTACCCCTTCTATTTCAGATGTTTGCTGTTGTTAAGTCCTTTCCAGGCTCTGTTTAACATTTTCCTACTATTGCATTCTTTAGTGGAAGCTTATAGAAAGTAATGATAAGACATAAAAAATAATGTTGGCAAACAAGCTGGTGC
Source organism: Certhia americana (assembly GCA_018697195.1). Classification (NCBI taxonomy): domain Eukaryota; kingdom Metazoa; phylum Chordata; class Aves; order Passeriformes; family Certhiidae; genus Certhia; species Certhia americana. The sequence goes on from CM031863.1 coordinate 4,005,502, forward strand.
CAAGGTAACTGTCAGGTTTATCCTTGAGGGAAATGGGAACAATATATAATTCACATTTTTCTGCATTTTTGGGTCTTTCATTTATTTGTTTTCTACTAAGCAGTGTCAATCATCTTTGTTTTTCAATATGCTGAGCAGAATTCCTAGTCTTGTGGTGCCTGCTTTTGCTACATCTTTTTGAGCATGATATAGATGGGATTAAAATCATATTCCATTTGAAATTACAGCATTTGAATATGTGCAAAATTGTGGGTTTTTTCATGCCTTTAATCATACAAAAATATTTTTGCTGTTGTCATTCTGTATTACAAAGAAGTTAGTGTAATCTAGGAAGTTATAGGTGCTTTTCTGCTCTTCCCAATTTTCTTTAAATCCATATTCACTATGTGAGATGTCAGTGTATGCAACATCGACCATTCTTAGTTAATCCATCAGCCAAAACCACACGAATGCTTTTGTCTAGTACCTCCACTAGTTATTGTCTTGCATTTGGTCATAGTAATTTTCTTCTGTTACTGTGTAAACTTAACATTTTATTTTCTTCAAAGACCTCTTCTGTTTTTGTTAGTCACTGAGAAGTTTATCTGATTCACAACACCTTGTGCCCTACATAATTTTCAACACCTGCTGCTGGCACCATTTTAAAGTTGATATCAAATATCTCCCCTGTTCTGATATTCAGCATGTTCCATGTGAAAGAATCTCTGAATGTCTCATACAGTACAGCAAAATTCTTTTTCAACAATAATAAAATACTTTCTATGTTTGTCTTAAGATTTGAGTTTAATCTGCCATTCAACATCTGATTTTAGCTTTTTTTCTGGTAGCCAGTGTTTTCAGTGGGATGAAATGATAAGGACACATTTGGAGTTCTGCATAAAGTTGCATTTCCTGCCTTCCAAGTTACTTAGTGAAAATGGTTCCTTGACTGGAAACTGGTTGGAAGTTTACCTTTGTGGTGAGATCTGTATCTCTGGATTGCTCTGGTGAGCAGAGTCATTATTGCACAGGATCTGAGTTGCAAAAGAGCTCACAGCAATATCTGTCCTGTTTCCAAACTGGTGTGTTGTTTCTTGAATGACAAATGGCTCTGAATGAGAAACTGAGTGTTGTTAGAAAAGTATTGATTAGTTACTGTATGCCTGTAGCTGAGGAGAAAGGGATGCTGAAGGCTTCTGTCAGCAGTTTTGGTGGAGGCATTTGATTGGATTTTTTATCAGGCCCTCACTGAAATACATAAAAAATCCCACAAAATTCCACTCATGTCTCTACAAAATAGGAATGCAACGTAGATTGTATAATGAGGATATAATTTGTTGTACATCTGGTCCTTTTTTGGTATAAAATAGAATAACTTCATGTGGTGAATGATTTTATGTGCAAGTGTTATTTCTGTTGAAATTCATATTAAAAAAATTCAATCAGCAATACAACAAAATCAGATATACATAATAGTTTTTTCAATGGGCTTGCAGATATTAGAAGAACGTCTTCTGAACAAAAACTGTGTATAAATACGGTTAATATATATAATAATATATACAGTTAAATACATCAAGTTGTATTATCAAGCAATCAAAACAGAAAGTAGCAATTGTAGTATTTAATTTTAAACAGAAAACATAGGTTAATATTACCAAAATATCTTCATGCTCCCTTTTACTTTCATCATGCGTTAGATTTTATATTGGTTATTTGACTTTTGTTTCATCCTAAATAAAGTTCCAAAACTAACACCAGAAGGCTTTCCTAGTGGGAAAATGGTGGGAGCTGTGACTTTGCTGGATCTGTTTGCAAAGTGAAAGGTGCTGCTTAGATCAGGAGGCTTCAAACACACACACACCTTAATTTTCCAAGTCATCAGTCTTCTAATTGCCATAACACCATTCATTACATTAGCATTAATATATGAAATATATCTAGGCAGTTTGCCCGGCCTTAAGTGCAGTACATAGTTGTCTTCCATAAATACTCAAAGCACCATTAATGAAAACTAATGGCCCATCAAAATTTGCATTCGGAGTACTACTTGAAATCTCCAAAGGACTGTCCACAAAGCCTGGGCAGCAGTTTTTGGCATTTGAAGTTGCTGTTTCCCAATATGTTGCTGTGCTTAATGCTAATTACCCAATAGAATGGATAAATACAACAATTTTAATATATATTATAACCCAGTTTTAGCAACAAGATTGTAATTAACGATCAAGCAACATTCTTGTTAGCATAATCAAGCAAATAAATCACTTCAGTTTGATGTTTAAAGGTCCCAAACAGTATTTTTTCTTCCCTTGTGTGTGAAAGCAAGTTGTCTTTATGTGGAAGTGGGGTATTTTGTAAAAACATCTACTATATTTTAAAATTAATATAGAAATAATTAGTTCATCCTGAATACTAGACATCATAGATGAGTTATCTACTGACAGAATATCAGTAATGCAGAGAGAGATAGTCCAAATTTAAATTGGAATTATGGTCAAAAATAGCCGTGTCATTGTTGTTTTGTTGGGGTTTTTTGTTTGTTTGAGACTGTGGTGGTGTATGTTGGTCACCTAGCAGTTTCTGAAGAATTAAAACATGCACTTCTTAGGTTTTAGGCCATAACTGGCAAGTTTTTGGGAAGGCAGTCATAAGAAGTTTGACCTCAAGATGTCTGTATTTCAGAATGTGTGTGTTGTTCAGGCATGTTGTTTTGGCTTTTTAGATTGGAGCAGGTTTTTTGATTTTATGATATTTTTTGCCTTTTTTTTTTTTTTTTTGGCTTTCTTTTAACTCTACTAGGTTAGTATTTTATGACCTTTCTCATTTAAATCCCCCTACTCTATCCTTGTCTCCTTCTAAAAACCATGGTGTACCATTCCATGTAAGAGAAGAATAAACACTAGTTCAATAAGATTTTGTGGGCTACATTTTTATTTAAAGGTTTATCCAGGTTTCACTTTAACAAGAACGTAAGTGGAAGGTAAAAGAATCATTTTGAAGACTATTGTGATATTTCACCAGTGAATTGTTATGATTTGTCCTTTTTAATGGTGTAGGGGATGTAGGAGACTCCTTAACCTCAGCAGTCACAGTCAAGTATTTTAGGATTAACAATGAGTTTATGAAGTGCTACTTTTGTCATCAGAGGAGAATAACTCCATCTGATGGTTTGACATTTGATGGAAAATGTTTAGACACTCTTAACTGTTCATGGAAGCAGCTGTGGTCTCCTTGAGCAGCTCAGTAAATTAAAGAGGTACCTGGTGGAACATTCAGCTGCTCGTGTGGAAATGGGTTTGGCTCTGTACGAATACCAAAAGGGAGAAATGAAAATATTTGTGGTGTGGACAGTCTCTGGTAATTAAACTACTTGATTAAGTACATGCCATGCATCCTCCTCTTGGTAAAGCAACATGACAAGTTGGTTATTTTCAGGTTTTGTTTCTTTCCTTTTCCTGAGGAAACAGGCAGGTCAGCCAAGGACAGGTCTGGGAACTTGTTGAAACCATAGCCAAAGTTAAGGTTTTGCACAAAATATTAAAGAAATGCCTAAAGGAGTTTAATTGCTTCTTTGAAATAAAGGATGAAAACTCCAAGACCATATGTAATTTTCTTCCTTCCTGTACCCCAGTCTTACAAAACTAATTTTTCATTGATGGGTTTGGATATTTGAAACAGTAAGTTCGTGTGTCTATGCACAAAACAGTCATTACCAAAATTATTTAATGTCCTTTTCTGATTTGTAGGCACATAGATGATGTGAAGAACAGAAACTCTTCTTCACATACAAACATTTCATTGAAAAAGTTAACCTAAACTTTGGGATTGTGAGTCATTTTCTAATAAGAAGAAAAGTCCAGTTCCCAATATTTCATATATGGATTTTAACACACAGTGCATTTGTGTTATAAATGACATAATCAAAATTGAGCATAGGCACTTCTTGTTCTAAGGATTTTCTGATAAAAATGTCTTTAGATACAAGCTACTGTTAATTGATCATTATTGCAGGATGATGATTTAAATTAGTTCAATTCTAGACTGAATAGTCAATGCATAAAATTATAGGCTTTCTTTAAATTTTATCCAAATTTAAATAGAGTTCCATTTTTGTCTCCAAATCATGATATTTATAATATTTTTCATTCCTTAGATTTTGGTCTTATCATACATCTGTGGAGAGTATGTTTTGGATTTTTCCTAGATATTTTATTTTGTGCTGTAATTTTTAAAGTTACCACAGTGGAATTTTTTTTTTTTTTTTTTTTTTAATCTGAACTTTATATCACAAAACACTCAACTGCATTGCTCTATAAATTTGTTATTTAAATAATGAAACTGTAACATAGGTGGAAATTCTTTTAACTGTGAAGAGAATTAAGTAAAACTGAAGTTAATACACAATATTGAGAAGGCACTGTTCCTGAAGTTTAAAGGTTTTCAGTTGAAGGGTTTACTTTTGGTTCCTCTACAGTAATGCAGTAATAATAGTAATATACAGTAATAATTCAGTAATAAAAAAACTTTTCTGTCTGAAATGAAGAGCCTTGAGATCATCTCCTCATCCATCTGTGTGGACTCAAGGAGTGAGTTTTCATGACAGGGACAATCAGAAGATTTGCTATAGGCTTCAGCCATTAGTTTATTGAAGTCTGAGCTTGAAATCAAAGCTGTTAAAATATTAGTTCTGAAACTTTGGGAGGCAGTGCCTACTTTTCAATTTTTTCATGATTTCTTTGTTACTAGTTGTAACTTTTTTTTTTTTTTTTTTTTTTTTTTTTTTAAGAAAAGACTTAGTTTACAATTCCAAGCAATTTTGTTTTCTTGTGAAAATTAATTTCTTCCCTAGCATAACGCTAGAATTTCCACATATAAATGAGAAAATGAGGCATTTTTCTGTGCAGGTAACCTTGAATTAGCAGTTGTCTCAGAGAAAGAGAAACTGGTGAAAACTGTTTTCATGTCTGCAGAAACTTTATAACACAATTTCTTCAGATTTTCTCTATAACCTCTTTTGGCAATTTCCCTTAAAACTGCTCACAAAATTAACCTCAAAAGCTTTTTCCCACCTTAGGTCTCAACCATATACTTTTTGATAGTGATCCTCCTAATTTCTGAAACTGGGAAATTTTACAGATAAAAAGCTTTGGTGGGCAGACCAGAACTTGGCTCAGATTGGCACCTGTAACAAAAAAGATGGAAGAAACCCGACGGTGCTGCGAAACAAAACTGCAGGTGTTGTGCATATGAAAGTGTATGATAAAGCAGCACAGCAAGGTTAGTCACATTTTTAGAATGTTGAACCAACTTTTTTTAGAGTGTGCTGTATCTTTTCTCATGGGGTTTTCCCAATGTGAAGAAAATAATAACTTGTAATAAACTAGTTCCTTGAGTATCTTAGTGAGGTTTTTTTTTTCTTCATGAGGCTTCAAATTTCTGAGATGTTTAGTTTAATCCGGGCTAGAATCGGATGCTTCAAATGTGTATAATGTCTATTATGAATCTTACTAAGATATGTTCTTCTATTACTTAAATATTGTAATAATTAGTCTGTTCGAAGCATGGATTTGTGAGATCACTTTGGAGTATGTCTTAAATATGCTAAAAATGGTTTCTTCATGATGGTAACAAGGCTAATATAATATTTGATGAATGAATAGGATATAATCAATGATTTGTTTGTGGTCTAGATAAAGATACACTAATGTTAGTGAGATTTCATCATTAACTCAATGTAGAATGTTCAGCTTTTTCATATTCTTTTGCTTTAAAATAGGCAAAACTTTCAGAAAGCAGAATTATTTATATTCTGAGGTGAAATGTGGGATTGAAATTCTGCATGAGTGAAGCATAGAAAGGTATATGAATTTATGAAATATTTTAAGCATACCTCAGTTTTTGAACAGGCTATCTGAACAAAAATTGGAACTAATAATAATATATCAATAGCAACACTTGCTTTTTAGCCAGGGTTGCATTGCTCATGTTTTGATTTCTCTTCTCCTATGATGTCATAGGCAGCAATTCCTGTCAGTTAAACAATGGGGGATGCTCCCAGCTTTGTTTGCCAACATCAGAAACCACCAGAACTTGTGTGTGCACAGTTGGCTACAACCTCCAAAAAAACCGCATGGCCTGCAAAGGTAAAATGGCTTCCAGCATTTATTTTAACCAGCTCAAGTTCTAAGGGAGCACTGCAATGAGTAAATAAACTTACTTTAGACATTTTTGGTTAAATGACTCCACTTAATATGCTTGAATGAAGTAGTAACTGAGAAATATCTGTTGTGGTTAGGACAGAATTAAATTTAGCTTTTCATTAAATTATTAAAACAAATAAACTTCTGTGGTAACTCTGATTTTTTTTTTAATTTTTTTTTTAGTTTTTATGTGGACAGACAAGCAGACCATACGAACCATCATTAATAAGTATTTGTTCAAGGTCCTATAGCTTATCTTTAAACTAAATTATAGGCTACAAGTATCTGAATGGTTGAGGATCTCATCCTATTCTATTGCTCTTAATATAAAATAAAACCAAATTTTCCTTAAATCTTTTTCTTTTTAAGTTGGCACAAATCAAAACAAAGCACACACACAAGTCTTACTTTTTGCCTGACTAATGCAAAACAGCCTTGTGGTCAAGGTGCCTTGTAGTTTTATAAATTTTTTATTATTTATTGCTATTAATTAGGACTAAATAATTCCTAGGAAGTACTATGTAAGAGAAATTCTCTACACAGTAGAATTTATTCCTACTTAGCAGAAATAGGTGCATTTGGAATTTGATTAATCTAACACAAAAGTAGGCATCTAAAATGCATCACTAAAACTGCATAATTCTCTCTACAAAGGAAATGTGCATAACTGAAGTGAGGTGATTCCTGTACTTCAAAAGACAAATTATTGTCTTGTTTTCCACAAGTAAAAATTATCTCTTGCTGAATATGTTCACAAAGAGCAGATGTGCGTTGAAAATATTCTTAAATTTCTCATAATTCAAACCCATTTTTTTCTTAAGTTTTAATTTTTATTTCTGCTAATTGCCTGGTTATAAGGTGGTCTTTGAAATAGAGTGATTCCCTCCTTTTGGTAGGACCACATTTGTAATTTAATTAGAAATGCATTGTAAAACCTCATGGATATCTTTTCAAAGAGCTGAAGTTGTCATACTGAAAAACTGTGGAGCACTATTAGAAAATGATGTCTAATGTGTGTTAGTTCTTCTAATCTTGGTTATTTAGAAAGTTTCAACTTTGCTCTCATTGGCTGCTTTGTCTTTCCTTTAGGTATTGAATCATTTCTCATGTACTCTGTTCATGAGGGAATTAGAGGAATTCCTCTTGATCCGAATGATAAAATGGATGCTTTAATGCCTATATCTGGGGCTTCCTTTGCTGTGGGCATAGACTTCCATGCAGGTAAATATTACGTAAAATTTTCTGTATGTATGGTTAAAATTGTAAATTCTTATAAATGAAACATCCCCTTGTTTTCAAACCTTCTAAGCAATTTCAACTGCATTTAAAGGAATTGGATCATATTACAGAGTTAAGCTCTACCTTTGATATTTACAGTAAACAGGAAATATCATGCACATGCTGATTGTTCTGGCAGCAGAAGCTGTTCTCTTTTGGCAGTGTCCTACCGAGAACTTCAGTAGGAAACTGGTGGGTTTACAAAACCCATAAAGAGTTCATAAAGGTTCATAAAGGAAAATGGCTTGTTCCTGCTGTGGCACTTCTCCCATAGAATTTTCTCAGTCCTGTGTGGTGTTGTACCTAGCAGGTGGCTTTAGCAGCTGAGTGGGACAGTTTTCTCCCTGTCCAGCACAGCTCAGCCACATTCCTGCAGGGCACAAGCCAAGTCTGGATCTATTTCTTCCTTCTGGAAGGAGCTCTGACAGCCTCAAGAGCAGGCATTTCCACCTGGAGTACACCACATACCTTTCCACTGTATATACAGAAATAGTTTTTAATTTACACAGCCTCACAAATTCCCTAAGAAATTAGGAGGTTACAGTTTTGTATGCATGTGAAAGAAGGTGGGAAAAAAAATCATGATCAGATTCTAAAAGTGATTGGATACATTGGTGTTTGGATATCTTCAAACACGTTAGCAAGTTTTGATTAGTCTTTGGAAAATAAGTAATCTGTGACCAAGTAGAAAAAATATCCTGTGTCTCTGTATTTTTAACCCATCAGCTCTTTGGCCAGCCTTCCTTTGAGACTCATTTTGTTACTCATAGAGTTTACAAACTGGCACTCTAGAAATAAAATCTTGAGTTACCTACATTATGTAAATACAGACATTACCTTCTTGAAACATACAATTCTTTTGTCATACTCCATTATTTTTGTTTTGACATTGATTCTGCCTGGCAATTCAATATTGAGAAATCCTAATTTTTAATTTTTTTTCTTAAGTATATGTTAATATTTGCCTTGGTATTGAAGTCAGACCTATTTTTTTGACTCAGTTGAACTACTTCATCACACAGATATCACTAATCTTTTTTTACAGGTTGGAAGTTAAACTCATTAGATCTTTTTTGACTTGCTTCTTTACTGATGCTCTGGCATATCTGCCTAGCAAAATTTCAAGTTCTCTCAATATTTTACAGTGTTGTATACATATATATTTGTTGTACACATGTATATTTTGCTTTCAAACCAGTGGCAGCTGATGGTCAGAGCTTTTCTCATATCAATGGTATATTTCAGTTCTAGTCTCCAGAGATGTAAAAGTCACTTAAAAGCCAGAGCCTCTGAGCACATATCTGAGATGGGAAAGACTCTGTTACAGAGATTTAATCTATTCCTGGAAAGACAGAAGAGGAGAGAGAAGTGGTGACCACACATGTTCATGACAGAGAATACCAAGACAATGCAATTGGGATTTCTAGGGATTTTTTCTTTTTTTCTTTCTTTTTCTTTTTTTTTTAATTATGCAAACTATACAAAATTATGATGTCTAAGACAGAAGACTAAAATTTGACTTTTTCAATTTAAAATGCCAGTGCTAGGATTTTATTGGCTGTTTTGTATCTCATTTTTTTTGGTTCGGGATTTATTGTTTTTATCACAGTCATAAGATATTCTAGCTCCTACTTTAGGTTTATGTGGGCTTAGCTAATAGATATCAAATTAACATTTTGGACAAATAAGATTTTTGACTTTTTGGAAAAATGAAATTGAGGCTGAATGAAATTAAGTAAGGTTCTCCAACTTGGCTTGATGAAATTCCAGCACAGGGAGCATGAATAGAATTGGCAGTGACAAATGCATTGCAAAAACAAATGTAAATGGTGTGCAGCAGTGAAATCACAAGAGGATAGTATGTTATAAAAAAAGTTACAGCTTTCAAGTGCATTTCAGCCTCAAAAACAGCTGTTTTTCTCATTTTGCTACCTTATATTGAATTTTATAAATTCATTTCTAGAAACCTACATACATCAAATATGATTCAGAAAACAAGTGGAGGTAGTTTCAGATTTCATCTTGTTTTGTTTGGGTTTTTTTCACTTAGTGAGTCTTGCTTTCATTTCACTCTTAATCAGGAAGCATTCCCAAATTTTGTTATTATCTCAGTAATTTGAGTATGCAAAGTGGATAAAATATATTTACATATGCTAGTAGTACAGCGTATCTTAATTAAAAGTCTAATGGCAATGTTTTTGCAGACATGAACAAGCTAGAAGATACATACAATTTTTTTACTCCCTGTGTTTTGCTACTTCTAACTAGATACTAATTAATAAATAAGTAACAAAATACATGACTCTCAAATTTGTTTTGGCTACTTGAAGTCAGAATTGTCATTCGTTTGATTGGTGGTGGGGTAAGATTCTTGAACATACCAATATTGTTTGGTCACAAATAACTCCCTTATTTTATAATATATCTATCAATCTACACAAATATTTATACACGCATACATATATATAGACACATGTATATATATGTAGATCTAAAATATTTGCCTATTTATATAGGTAATATTTCTATGCTGTATATAGAAACATATACTTTATAAATGCACTCACACTATTATGGAATTAAAAGCAGATTTCCAAAGTATGAAAAAATAATGAAGTAACAAATATTATTTAATATCTCTTCAAAACATCCCACTCAGGAGTTTATCAGCCCACTACTTTGAAAGCAGAATGTTGGTTGCAGCTTATTAACAGAACCCTGTCAGTGAAAATAGAGACAATTCTGCTTGAGGGATGTTCTCGCTTTATTTGTTGCACGTCTTTTTTTTTTTCTTTGAGGTTATTATGTGTCGCAGAGGGCAGTTTGTGTCTGTACCTGGGCCACTTCAAATTCCCCATCTGGCTGTTGAGTTTAAATGGTCAAAGTTGTCTCTTTTTCCCACTTTATGGACAATCACTGCAGCAGAAAGGCTGGGAAGCCAGCTGAGATGTCTTGAAACACCAAACAAAAAGACTGTTAGTGGAAGCCTGTCAGGATGTTAAAAATAAAAGCTGACTTGGGGATGGAATATATATATTTTATTCTTTTGTCAGCATATCACTCTCAAATGTCACTTTTTATTTCCCTAGTTGTTGTTTTTTTTTCCCCTTTCACTTAAAATTCAATATGTCTGATTACTGAAGGAAAAGACTGTATAAGCAGTTTTACACTGAAGCTTTTCAGACTCTTAAATATTTTGCAATGGTGGCAAACAAAATAGTATGTTTGTGAAGCATTTATTCCATTAGGGAAAAGGTAAAGACAGCATATTCATTATGATTTTTAACAGAGGTAGTAGCTTCCATCTGCTGTCATAGCCCTTTTGTGCTACATGTGCTGTGCTAAACAACCTAGAATTCTGACAGAATTATTTTAAATAAAATTTAAGAACAGGCAAAAGAACGAGGAATTAAAGATGATAATTTTGATACTTAATATATATTAATAAAGCTATAACTGGCAATATTTATAGTTGCTAATACAGATACTTGTACTGAAGCAAGTGAATTAATCTGAGAATCATTGGCACATGTTTTATAGGAAATGACACAATCTACTGGACAGACATGGGTTTCAACAAGATCAGCAGAGCTAAGCGAGACCAAACCTGGAAAGAAGACATTGTCACAAATGGTTTGGGGCGAGTTGAAGGCATTGCAGTGGACTGGATAGCAGGTAGGTCTGAGCCTGCTCCAGGGCTTGTCATCATTTCTGAGAGTACACACTTGTCTCTTCAGCCCAAGGTTAAATAACTTGCTTTCCTTTCAACTCTAATTTCAGTATTGTAAATGTCTAGAAATTACTTATGCATGTATTGGATGGCACTTCTTAGATGGACAGTGTCAATGCCAGTTTACACAATAAAAAGGCTGGATAGGATGATAAATTACAAACACCTATCCAAGTGAAAGCATAGCAGTTCATTTCTGGTTCTTAGACACTTTTCAAGTAGTCTTTCCTTCCTGCAGTGACCTCAGGGTACCTTTTTCAGGTAACATATACTGGACGGACCATGGCTTCAACCTGATCGAGGTGTCGCGGCTGAACGGCTCGTTCCGCTACGTGGTGATCTCCCAGGGGCTGGATCAGCCTCGTTCTATCGCGGTACACCCAGAGAAAGGGTAACACCTCATTCCTAATGTACATGGGGCTTTGGCCTTGCTCTCTCTTTTCATGGCATCCTGTAAGTTCTCTGCAAAACAGTTTTAGTTTTCCAAGGAAACCGTTTCACCTGATGGTCAGACGTTGCTTGGAAGCGTGCCTCAACTTGAAGTGCCCAGCAAATCCAGGGAAGCCACATCAGCTGATGAAAGACTTCATGATGAAATCACAGAGTGTAATCCTTGGTAGTGATAAACTCCAGGATTTATAGTAATTTATATATGACATCCCAGTGCAATAACCAGGGAGAGTGGTCAGGGTAGCTGAAAGTCATGTGAGACAAAGGTTGTGGGTTGGACAGGTAAGGGTTGGTAAAAGTGACATCTGTGTTCACCCAGCTGATTTTTGAGGGCAGGGATTATCCGGCAGCATTGACAGAAATAGGGAATGTACCATTCCCTTCCAGCTCCAGAACTCCTTGTGGAATCCCCATCCCTGGAGTTGTTCAAGGCTAGGCTGGACAGAGCTCTGAGTAACCTGTCCTAGTGGAAGGTGTCCCTGCCCATGGCACAGGGGTTGTATAGGATACTTAAGGAGAATTAGATTATTGTTTTACATGTCTGGTAGAACAATATATCTGCTGCAAAGAAAGGAAAGCTTCATGTTCTATAATATTGTACCACAAAATGATACTTTGAGATGTCTCCATTCTATTCTTACAGGCGAAGCACAGCAGCATTTCGCTAGGCAAGTACAGGGCTGCCTTTCTGCCCTTTTGCCCTTTGCATTATTTCTAAATCTCTTCCCCTTTTAGAGGTAAAACTTTTGAAGGTGTTCTTCCCTCCCCTTGCCCTTACTTCACATTCTGCATTTGTCTGGAAGCTGGAGTTGACAGCTGTAAGAATAGAGAAGAAAATAACAGTTATTAGAGCTCGTTGAATTTTCCAGTTATACCAAGATGAGAAGTAGGCAACATTCAGCTGGTTGGTGACATTATTTATTGTTATTGAGGAGAAAGTGAGGAATGTGTGGTCCTACAAAAGGGTGTCTTTGTCTCCCATCAGGTATATTTATTCATATAATATATTTGGCAGCTGTTTATGATTTTCTTTGGAGGATTATAAATTAATTTAACCTGCTAATTATTTGTTGGTTCAAGGAATGTTTGAGTGTATTGTATGTCTGCTCTCCTGTCGTCAACATTTAGCTCATATCCTGTATTAAAAAGTCTCAAATAACTCTCTGACCTCTGACCAGACTCCTGAAAGAAATTTCAGTTCTGTTTAGAGGTACTGTTAATGATCTGGATAAAACTGCTTTAAACTTATGTAGTGGTTGTTAAAATCCAACTGATTAATACTGATTAATGCCTTTTGGCATTCCTCAACATATTTTTAATTTAACTCATGTTGCAGTTCCATTCCCTAGTCTGCATGAGTTAGTATAAATGGTATTGTTTGTTAAATCAAGAATTATGAGAACAGATTCATTTTTCCTGGAACCAGAAAGCTCTACAATGAGAGCCAAAGTGGGTTGTTTCAGAGGCTGAATTTGATGAGCAAATTATAGATTCATATTTTTTTCACCCTTATCACATTATTATCCCTCATTATTTCACATATCTGTAGTCACCTAGTCAAATACAGCTGCTGAGCAGCAGATTGGTGTAATGGTGTCACCAGGCACAGGACAGAACTGTTTAGCAATGCCCAGAAGATTTGTCATCTTTAAAAACCAACTAACACATACATTCCACACAGATGAAAGTATTGGAGAATGGTTTTGTGTGTTCTGTTCAATCTATGTACAGCATGTTACTAAAAAACGTTTTAGTGTTCTAAGAACATTTGCTATGAAAATACTTCTCTTTAGGCAATTAGTAATATTTTTTAGGCCTCAATTCTTATTATAGATATTTCTTCCTCAGAATATATAGTAATTTGTGTTTTTATAATATATTTTAATACAAATGTACATGCATACATTTATGTTTGTAGACACATAGATATTCCCACAAATCTGTTCCTCAGGTTGCTGTTCATAAAGGAAGTGTTCTGTGTAAGTTTTTTGGCCTCGTTTTGCTATACCTGAAGCAACAGACTGAGAAGTTTATCAAGGTAGAAGTTTCACAAAGCATCTTATCTCAAATTAATGATGCAACTGTGGCAGTGAGTATGCAGGAACATGAGATTAGATAAGTAATATCCAGATTGTTCCCATGAGGTATTTGGCAGAATTTGAAAGATATATTTTTCCTCAAATAAGATCCCGTTGCTCTATCCTTTCCCACAGTGCTTCTCACTACTTCATAACTAAACCATTTTTAAGTTAGGCATCCCTTGTATTATCACAGCATTTGTTAGTGATTAGATGCAAGAGCATCTGTTCCAGAATATTTTTATTTTTCTAACTTTTTTTTTTCTTCCGAAGCACAAAGTTGCATTTTTTAAGGAATAGAATTACATATGGACTAATGGAATACAATTTTAAGAATTTTTTCATGTATATTACTTGAAAATAATGTCTTAACAAAGGGTCCAATAAACAAATATTATGATACCTTTAATTTCTTAAGTCCATTTAGAGACATAAGCACCTCATTTTTTTTTAGGTATCCATTTAATGGTAATAGTGCATTTTGTTTGCAATTTTAATTGATGATTTCTACAACATTCTAGGTATTTATTTTGGACAGAGTGGGGACAGACCCCTTGCATAGGCAGAGCACACTTGGATGGCTCTGAGAAGATCGTCCTTGTGAGCCTGGGGATTGCATGGCCTAACGGGATTTCCATCGATTATGAGGTTGGTTCCTCTGTCTTCTAACATACTTTAAAATGTGTAGTATTTGTTATGTTTCATTAAAGCCAGCTGGTGTTCTACCTTGATGTAATCTTAATAACTCATAATTAAATACCTGGGCAAGCCTGTTGACGTTTCCTTTGAAATTAATCTTTAGGAAAATAAATTGTATTGGTGTGATGCTCGTACCGACAAGATAGAAAGAATTGACCTTGAGAGTGGAGGGAATCGGGAGATTGTGCTGTCAGGGAGCAATGTGGATATGTTTTCAGTTGCTGTGTTCGGAGCTTACATCTACTGGTCTGACAGGTAATTTATTTTTCATAAGTATTTTAAATCTCAAAGCGTTATTTCAGTGCCAGGTGCCTGACCTTTGTAGGATTAAGCCGTTCCTTGGCAAGGTCGCAGGCGCGATCGCGGAATCCCGCACAATTTCCAAGGAGAGGGAGTTCTGAAAGAGAACCTTGTGCCTCAATGCTGTAGATGAGAATGGGCTTCTCCAGCTCCTGTTACGTGAACTCTCCACTGCTCTTCAGTCTTTTGTTCGATGTGAATTAGTTGAGGATTGTTGATGAGACATCTTCAACTTTTTTGGCAGAGCACATGCAAATGGCTCTATTAGAAGAGGCCACAAGAATGAGGCCACGGATGCTGTGACCATGAGGACTGGCCTTGGAATAAACCTGAAGGAAGTGAAAGTCTTTAATAGAGCACGAGAGAAAGGTTGGCTGTTCTTAAGGATGCTATTGATTGTTTTAATAACACCTGGTGCTTTTTCTGTATATTAAAACATACCAAAAATTAAGTAATCAAATATTTTATCACCACTTTTTACTCTTGAAGTATTTTTTCTAAAAAAAAATAAAATTAATGTACTAAAGAAAGCATATAGTACAAATCCAACTAAGATTCTTCAGAGTTTCAAAGAGAAAACCTAAAACCAAACCGCTTCCAGTCATTCCATGTTTGATGTTTTTCTTTTATTTTTCTTAAAAGACAGTCTGGATTGAGAGACATTGACCTGTGCCTTACAGAGCAGTAATTTCAGGAAGTTTCAGATTTCTATAGGAAAGAAAACCAGAATTATTTCTTACTAGAAATTCCCATCCTCTGTGTCTAAATATTCATTTGCTGACATTACTTGGATTTGAGGTTTCTATTTTTTTTTTTTTTCTTTTTTCTTTTTTTTTTATTCCTTCTGTGGAAAAAGACCTTGTAAATAATCAGATTTCCTTTATATTCAATTAGTTTAGCAAACTCAAGAGCCAAAAGTTGTTACAGAATCTCTGTGATTTCTGGTACTGATGGTTAAACTTTATTCTCCACTACCTGGCTAAGAATAGTCTTGCTATTTAACTGTCTTTTTGCTTCTAAAATTCTGGTTTTCACAAGACCTTGAAAAACTTGTTTTACTGAGGAAAATTTGTTAGATGTCTACCAAAAATGAAGATGATTTCCTCAGACAAAAACTGCTGCTGGGTAATCCAGACAAATTTTTCTAGAAATATACTCAAAAAAAGAGGAAAAAGACAATGTTACACCATTATATATAAATTTTCTAATACAAATATATTTCTAGTATTGGTAGCACTCAAAATTTGCTTTAATTACAGCATTATATATCTAAAGGTTCTGTTTTGTCTACATAAATCTCTCCTAAATAACTGCATTAAATATGGCATGCTAAATAAATCTGCATTTTGAAAGGAAACAATTATGAATTAATAAAACTCTTTTTAAAAAATGGTAATATTTTTGAGAAAAAGCAATTTGCAAACATATATGCATAGTAATTTTACTGTGGATTTCTGCATGCAATTTCAGAGCATCATATTTTGTGAATAAAAACAAATCTACCTCAAAATCCATTTCTTTTAACTAGAGTAGAAATTGTTAATGTCTGCTGACTTGGAAGGGTTTTCTATTATCAATTAGGAAAATAGAACAGTGAGGTTAAGCAATGCTTCTTTATGTGTAATTTTTATTGAGTGATTTATAGACTTAATCACATAAGGCATAGGAGAAATGGTTACTGAGGCTAAAAATCTACTGATGTTAGTTTGAAAAACATACCTGAATGATTTTTTAATACATTTTTCAAATTTTACTAGGGTACAAATGGTTAATGTCATTGGGAGGGGATGTCAGTGAGCCAGAAGGACAAAAGGGAAAAAACAGGTGAAAAATGTTTTTGGAATGTTTTTCTATCTCACACTATTATATTTATAGGGGGTTTTAAGTTTATTGAACTAGAAGTAGTTAACCGTTAAAAAAAAACAATGAAGTAATTAGTTTCCTGAATTTTGCTATTAAAACAACCCCTCAAAAACAAACAAACAAAAAACCCCAACACCCTGATGAGCTGTGCTGATTGTGATTAATGCTTTTTTTTTTTCCAAACATCTGTTTTACCCTTGCTGATGAATCCATCCTGGAGTGGAACTTGCAGAAGTTTCTATCCTTCGGTGCAGTTTTTCAGGTGTACAAGGATGTGCCCTAGCTACCCTGGCTTCAGAACTGGCCATTTTTAAAGATGTTTACAGCTGTTGAACGGTGGAAGCATTGAAGTTTCCAAAAGATTTTAGAAACTAAGATTTATTTCATATATTTTCTTTTTTTCTTCTCGACCTGTCATCCTTCCAAACAGATACTAACTTTTCTAGCCTTTAACAACTTTTAAAATACCTTTTAAGCAAACAGAATGTAAAAATGTGTATAGCAGAATCTTCACATGTTTTGCATAACTCCAGAGGACTACCTCATGAATTTTTCCTAAGAGAACAAAATTAATATTTCTGCTTTAAAGAATGAGTTCCCTCTCATTTGCCATGATTTTTTTCTTAAAAGGATTTTCAGCTTGAAATGTATCAGTTAAAGAATTCAATCAACAGTACTTTTAGACACTACATCTTCTCTAGCAATTATGGTTTTGTACCTGAAAACATTCTATTAAAATGTTTTATTCACCTTCATTACATGGAAAACTTTCAGAAACAGGAAAATCACTATACTGAAAGAGCTGTGTTGTAAGTGAAAAGGGCTGTCAGAAACAAACTAAATTATCTCAACTAGCTATAATAGTAATTCATAGATAGTCTAAAATAAAAAAGACAAATAGCTCCCAATTATTGATGATTACTATTATTTTAAATATTACTTGCAACTAGTGTAGTTACTAATTTTCAGTGATTCCTTAATGGTATGCAATTGTCAGGGAGCAAGTTTTTGAAGTCAGGTTTTAAATTAAATTAGAATAAAATGTTAGGAAATGTCTTCATTAAAATCAGGGAACTGGATTCTCACAGTTTTTTACCAGTCAATACATTTAATTTGTTAGAAAATGTCTTAAAGCATCCTGACAGTATCCTGACAGTAGTCAAAAAAAATTGACTTTTTGCCAGTAACAGGTGTTTTAAAAAAAGATTCAAAGCTCAAAGCGCTTGAAACATTTTCTAAGTCTTCAGCTGGTTTTAGAAGAATAACCCATTTTTTTCTTTTTCCATTAGTAAAATATGCACTGTTGTGATTTGAAAATGACATTAACTATATTTACTCATAAATTATATTATTTAAAATAATCTTTGAGTGTGGTTAAAGTTGCATTCTTTACTATTTGGGCTTTTTGTTTTCCTTGCGAGCATAGTCCAAATAATATTTTTAGGAGGAGAATTCCCAGGGCACACAAGAATTCATTTCTATGGAACTGAGTATGTTTTTAATTTGTAAAAGACAGGTTTTGTTGTGTGTTTTTTCCCCAGGTACCAACGTCTGTGCCAAGAACAACGGCGGGTGCCACCAGCTGTGCCTTTATCGCGGGAGCGGGCGGAGAACTTGCGCCTGTGCCCACGGGTACCTGGCAGAGGATGGGATCAGCTGCCTCAGGCACGAGGGTTACCTGCTCTACTCGGGAAGGACAATATTGAAAAGCATCCACCTTTCAGATGAGACCAACTTGAATTCTCCAGTGAGGCCCTACGAAAACCCAGAGTACTTCAAGAATGTGATAGCGCTAGCCTTTGACTACAGCCTGAGGGGAAAGGGCACCAACCGCATTTTCTTTAGTGATGCCCACTATGGAAACATCCAAGTTATTAAAGACAACTGGGCTGGCAGAAAAGTGCTAATTGAAAGTAAGTAAAATAAATTTAAAAAAAAAAAAAAAAAAAAAAAAAAAAATTCCCCAAAACGCCTGTTTTATTTCAATCAACTTCACTGAGAGAAAAGTTGGTGATAAATTGGCTTTACAGTGTAAAAAAGTCACTAAAATTTTTGCCATAATTAATTCTTCTGTTCTATTCCTGTATGATATATTTAAACATTAGCCACTTCAAAATAATTTGTTTTAAAATGGGCTTATGAGGTGTGAAGCATATTACTAGAAAACAGAAGTGATAGTGGCAATGCTTAATTTATATTACTGTGATTTCAGGAGCTTTACTGTTGAATT
Organism: Certhia americana; assembly: GCA_018697195.1. Classification (NCBI taxonomy): domain Eukaryota; kingdom Metazoa; phylum Chordata; class Aves; order Passeriformes; family Certhiidae; genus Certhia; species Certhia americana. The sequence continues at coordinate 4,024,309 of CM031863.1, forward strand.
TTTTTTAGGAGCTTTGCTGTTGGACTTTACTTCACTCACTGTGCATTGCTTGGAAATGAAACTATTTGGTTGTTTATTTTCCTAGTTAGTGAGGGTGAAGTCTCTGTTTTAGCCATTTCCCAGTACAAAAAATTAAGATCTTGTTCAGTGTGTTCAGTTGATTCACCCTTCTTGAAGTGAAGCCCAAGAAAGGGATTTGTGCTCATTGATAATCAGAGGAAAATCCCAACCTACAGAATTGTTTGATTTTAGTACAGGCTTACTTGGCAATGTACATATTCACTCCTCATGTTTATTATGCCTTCATTCACCACAGTAGTAGGAGAAATTTCATGAAATGTGACCTGTTTCTAGCCTTTGAAACTTGAAGTTTGGCATTGCTATCAAGACATTTCTGCCAGCATCTTCACTAAAGTCTTCAGAATAAGACAAACCATATTTTTCATCTGAAGACTCAATAAAATCTCAATATCTGGCAATAAACTGTTTATCAGCCAAGTCTGACAGAACTGTAATACAAGGTGCATGTAGGAAGGTACCAGGTTTGACATGGGAAAATCTGAATGTGAATACTTAAGGAATACATCCTTAAAGTTAGCATCCATAAATCTGTATGACAAAAGTGTTAATTGTAAAAACTTCTGCTGTCTTTCATTTCTGTTGTACTTTTTTTTTTTCTAAAATATGCAACAAACCACATTTATCTGTAGTCAGTTATCAGATGCAGATGCTTCATTTGTTTGTTCTCTTGTCCTTTTTTAGTGCTGTCTGGTTTTTTTTGGGTTTTTTTGTTTTTTTTTAATTTTTGCAATTTCAGTAATTGTTTTCCAAACTGTCCAAAGTGCTATGTAGTATTTGTTCCTTAAGATGTGGATAAATCTCATATGAATTTCTATTTATGGTATGTTGCCTAAATTTAGCCATTTTCTTGGGTCAGTTCAATAACAAGACCAGAGTGATGAGGAAAAATGGAAGTTTATTCGATGCATCACCTTTTGCTGTTGCATGTCCATGGGAATATATTTTACAGAAGAAAAGTTAAACAGCTGCAAACTGACAAAATATTATTCTGCACATGACATTGGATAGCTGTTGTATGATTGACCTCTGCACTGGGGTTCTGTGGTTATGAAGACAGTTGGCACTAATGCATGGAAAAGCATTTTAAATATCTTTTAAATTGAAAAAGGGCAGATTTAGATGAGATATAAGGAACAAATCCTCCACTATCAGGGTGGTTAGGCCCTGGCACAGGTTGTCCAGAGAAGCTGTGGCTACCCCTGGACCCCTGGAAGTGTCTGAGGCCAGGCTGGACACAGATTGGAGCAACCTGGGACAGTGGAAGGTGTCCCTACCCATGGCAGGGGGTGGAATAAGATGAGCTTTTAAGGTCCCTTCCAAACCTTTCTGTGATTATATATGATACAAGGTGTTTAGGTTTTTCCCCATTGTTATCCTGTGTGTGGATATCTTAGAGGAATTTATGACATCTGCATTGAGATATGTTAGAGATAAACTAAGCGATGTTGTCAGGATGTTCCCATTGCTCCCAGAAAAGCATTAAACCCAGGGATTCAGAGCTGAGCTCAGCTGCACGAGAGACACAAAGCTATGACATGGAAGGACAATTTAAACTCTGGTTTTATAGGAAGAGATTAAAAAGTATTATATGAAAAGCCACTGGAATTTTCAACATTTAAAACAGACAAAGAGGAGAAATAAATACTGGTGAAGCACTAATGCAGATGGAAATTGGTTTTTAAAAGAACAATAAAGTATTCCTCATTACTTCATAATAGGTTGCTGTACAAGAGCTAAAGACATTCCATAAAGCATAGCTGGGAATTATAGTTTTAAGAAATTGTTAGGAAGTGTTTCTACTTGTGGCTTAATATGCCAGATTTCATTTTTCATTAGCAGAGTCAGCACTCTGAATAATTGAATGTCAGATGAAATTTTGTATCCTTGCAAAAGCCTTCACTGTACATGCTTGGGATGGCCATGTGAACTATGGCATTTTATAGAAATACTTCTGGAGAAATGCTTCTTTGTAATTGAGAAGGGATATAACATAAATATGTTTATTGCTCTCTTTCACGTGTTTGAAACCTCTTCAGTTTATCTTGAGTCATTGTTTTTTCAGCTGGTACTTTTTTAGCCTTCCATCCCACAGTCTGCAAGTGATTTTTCTCTCACTGTAAACAGCAGACAGTTCATGAGGCTGCTTGATATAGTGGAGGTATTTGTTCAACCTCCACCTTTAAAGAGAAAAGCGGTGTAAGATTGGTTGACACTACTAATTCTGTTCACTGGAAGATGTAAAATTCCAAAATTTTCTTATTTCCACATTAAGAATCTGTGATACAGAAATTATTAAATGGAAACCTGCTGAGAGATTTTAGTAATGTTTCATTTCAGGACTGAAAAAATGTATTTGACATTAATTTTGCTGGTTTTCCTCCAAAATTATTAGAATGCATCTGTAGGAAGTTTTCCTTTATTGGGAAGATATTCAAAACGACATTGGAAATACCTAGTGTAGTTATATCAGTTCTACATCCTTTTTCTGCTTCATTAAGTTGAGGTCTACAAATAGTGCAAACCTTTACTCAGTAATTGACTTTAACAGAGAAAATAGGGTATGATACATCCAAGACACTGTTGTCCCAGGTTTTTCATTCTCTGAATGTAAACTTGCTCATGAAGGGTCTATTATCAGATGGCTCTGTCCCTCCCTGAAATCAGATGTGCCACTCAAATCTAATAGATCCGTGAACTTTTCTGAACACTAAAATCACTTAAGACATATAGACTGCTTTGTTAAACAGGTTTCCAGCTCACTAAAAACAGATTTACAACTCACGAGCAACCCATTATCTAACATGTTTTTAGCTCACTGAGAACAGATTTACTACCCAGAAACAACCCATTATCTAACATGTTTCCAGTTCACTGAAAACAGATTTACAACCCATACGCGAGCTATTATCTAACATAGTTCCGACTCACTGAATATTGATTTAGAATTCATAAACAACCCATTATCTGACAAATTTTCACCTCACTGAACAGATTTGCAACTCATAAACAACCCATTAGCTAACACGTTTTCGGCTCAGGGAAAGTAGATTTACAGCATATAAACAACTTTATCTAACTTGTTCCAGTTCACTAAAGACAGATTCAAAGCTCACCAAGATTCCTGTACCTGGTGGGGTCCTGTCTTCAGCAGGAAGAAACAATAACAACAACAATAAACCAGTCCAGGATGTGCATGGCTTTCTCTTCTCTCTCTCTCTCTCTCTCTTTTTTTCTTTTTTTTTTTTTTTTTTTTTCTATAATAGCTTTCAGATTAATCTATTTTATTCCCACTTTTAAAAAATTTACCTTCTTCTTATCTCTGATTTCCCACAAATGATAGTTTGGCTGATCTAACTTGTTTCAAAGCTTATGCTTTTACAAATGAGCCTTTCTAGAAGTTTAAGTTTCAGTTTCTAGGCTATTAGAGCTTTTTAAATTCATTTATTTATTTATTTATCGTAGGGAGAAGTTTGAAGTAATATACTTACTAACCAAAGGCTGCCTCAGTGTATCTGTAGAAAAACAATGCAGTGTTACAAAAAGTTTAATTCAGTGGTACAACAGTACCAATGAACAAGTCAAAAATTACAGGGAAAAGGTGGAGGCAAGGAAAACCACAAAATCAAATAAGAAAGAGGGAAAATTAAGATGAGATCCACTCAGTGAGCTGTTGTTTCTTCTGCCTGTGTAAACAATGGCACTGAGACATTTTGCCAGTGTAATGTCTTTCACAGCACAAAAAGGAAATGTTATATGAAAAAAAGCTCCTGTTTTGAACCTGAGGCACTCATGCCCAAGGAACGCAAAAATCTTTTCACTGCTAACATAAAGTGTCAGATCCTGTGATGTTTTTTAAGGCTTTTTACAGTCTGAACTTTTAAAGGTGTTCCAGTGTGTGTTACTATTCTTCCCAACTAAATGGTTCCAATTTAACTGTCAAAAAGGCATTTATGTTCCCTTTTCTCTTACAGAGCATTACATTTTGTACACTGTATGAGATCCCTTTAGTTTTGGAGCTTTCATCTCCAGGAAAGAACTTTTTAATCTGTTAAAAATAAATACTTGAATATTGCCACTTTTCATTTTGTAAATGAATGGGATTCATGATAACTGTGTGTGCTGGATTAGAGGTCCAGTGATTTTTACTTTTTAAAGGAGGGAAAGCAAGAGGCTGTTGTTAAGTCCAGCATATTTAAGTAGTAAAGCATAATAAATATTATTACAATGCTAACATTGTTAGAGGAAAAGAAAGTGTTTGGTTTTTCGATTTATTTCAGTATGTTGCTGCACATTAGAGAATCAGACAATCACAGAATGTTTTGGTTGGAAGGGACCTTTAAGATTATCTTGTTCCAAGACTCTGCCGGGGCAGAGATACTTTCCACTAGACTAAGATTATTGGATAAAATCCTTGAGTTGCTATTATAGGTGATGAAGTTTACTAGTTTTATAGTCAGCTTTCAAAAAATTTATTTTAGATATGTGTATTCCTCCACATTTCATGTTTGTTTAGGTGTTCCTGATGTGAAACTCTGAAATATATTCATGGTGGGAGCTTACTCACACTAATCTTTTAGTTTAGTATGTCCTGAACACACCCAACATCATTACTGAGAAAAGGTGTTCCTGCCTATTGCACTAGAGATTGTTCATGAAGAATTAACAATGTTTATGACTTAGTCAACTTTAAACATTGCCCAATTTATATTGATGCACACATTTGGTATTTTTTTTCTATCAGCAGATGTGATTTAGTTGCATAAAGTGTAAAACTGTGTTTGGTAAATTGTCAAGAAAAAGCTGCAGAGGAACACCCCTTTATTTTATTTTATTTTTATTTTTTCTCTAAAGGGTAACATGATCCAGCAAATATTATTAGACCATGAGGCTTTATTAGGCTATTCTGGCATTATTGCTTCAAATAGCTCTTTTTCAACAGCAACAATAAAAATGTATGATTATACATAGTTATTAGAAAGCTTATTACATAGTCATGATATTGTTTTGAAGGTAGTAAGGGTGAAGAGTTTGGGGTTTTTTTTAGAGTGCACATGTAATGCATAAAAAGATAATGTTCATTCCTGTAATTAGGAAAACATTTCTTCCATGAAAATTGTGGAGATTTTTAATAATCTAGTAAAACACTTCCATCTCTATGTGTTAGCTTTCCATTCCAGAACCTCTTTCTGCTCTTAAAACTCTTTTTATATGGATATGTTTAACTACATTGAAGTTATGATATCATTACACTAGCTAACTAGTAATAATTTGTTGAACCATGCTGGGCGGGTTCCAGTTACAAAATTGTTTTTTTTTAAATTGTTGAGTCCCCTTCATTTTCTTAAATTCGTGATGTATCATTAATCCTTTGCTACATTATTCCTGCTGACCCTAAGACAATCCCTAAATCTACTACAGGAGTAAGTTATATCTTAGATAATGAAAGAGTATTGCAGGTTTGCATCTCTGTTGTGATTTTCCTTGACAAATAATCAGGGAACATTTGTGGAAGGGCTAAATCTATTGTCTGGAATAAATTAATTAGAGGCAGGTATAGATTTTGTCATAAAAAAGCTGTTGATTGTTTTGGCAGACACCAAATGTTTAGCTAGAAATGAAATTTAGTATTACTCTTCCTAAAAAAAAAATAAAAAAACCTACAAAACAACCAAAAAAAACCCAAATGAAAAAAAAGAGCGAGGGTTTTTTTCTGCTTTTAGAATGGTCTTATACTTTTTTATATCATTCCTAAAAAATGTTCATTCTTTCCATATTGTATTAGGAAGTTTGAAGGAGTAAGAAGGTCACATACATGGAGATGTTTGTAGTGTCTTGGACTTTAGTTCGTTGTTACCTTGAAGAACCCAAAGCCTTTTTTCATGTGATCTTATTGCATTTAATAATCTTTTATGTGGGATAGCTTATAGCATGGGTTTATTTTATAAAGATAGAGAAAAATTATAGAGATGATTGCTCATTCTTGGTATAATTTTAGCAAACTTTACATCTGCTCTGAAATTTAAATTATATTCTCAGGCTAAATAAAATAATGTCCTAATTGGCTATTGCACTTTATTATAAACTTATCTCTGTCTTAGAACTATTGTTTAGCAAAAGGCTTTCTGGTACTCGAAGACCAAAGTGAGGGTGAGAATTACATAAAATTCTGATTGTGCAGCCAGTGAGAGATGCGAAAATAAACATTTTCCTTCAGGTGCCTTGCTGCTTGTGAGGCTCTGCTTTCACCCCAGATCAAACGTTGGCCACCTGTTACCTGTCACCGTAATCCTGCACAAAAACAGTGACAGAAACCACGGCCCTCTCCTGCGACCACTGTGCTGGAACAATCCACAGGCTGAATCCTGAGAGGGAAATTGCACAAGCAGAGTCAGAGAATGAACCTTGATCATTAAAGCCATCTCCAATGTTCTGATATCAAAGAGCTGTTTATGCTCAATTTTATTACTTTGATGGCTTTTCACGGTTTAAAAAAAAAAAAAAAAATGATGGTGTTGACAGTTGTTCTTGCTTTACATCATTGTTAAAGGAAAGGTGTTAGTTAAAATAGGAAATTAAAGGAACAAGGTAATTGAAGTGGTGCAACTTTAAAAGTTTTGACTGTAAACTTTCTAGGCAGTTGTGAAACAGAAGAGAAGAGGTAAAAATCTAGGAAATGGAAAATCTCTGTGTGTGTGTGTTTGTATGTATATGCATGTATATGTATATATATATATATATATATAAACCCAGTCTCAACTATTATGGATAATGAAAACTTTGCCCTTTAATATTTTTATTTTCTGGTTGCATTAATAAGGGAGCGTATTCTGAGTTTTTCAGTTATTGATTTGTTGCTTGTCTGTTCCCCGAGAAAGTCGGATGAAGATCAGCATGGCAATATTTATAGGCTGCATCTCATCTGTGGGATGCAATCTATCTTCGTTAACTTCAGGAAAAGTGATAGATAGCATTTGGCAACGTAATGATGTGATCACTCTGGCATTGCCTTTGTAAATCATAGGCTGTTGCACTCTCTTGTGTAGATATTTAATCAGTTATACACCCCATTACTGATTTAATTCAGAACGTCAGTGGCAGGTGAATAATGTGAGTATTTGTATATTAATATCATATTGTATTAATGTTCTTTTCATTTAAGTATGCTATTCATGTGAAAATCATAAACTGTTGCTTCATGGCTAGAATAAATTTAATCAGTGCTGTAGGCATCTAATGCCATCAGTGTTTTAATTCAATATGTCAGTGAAACAAATGGGATTCTTTTCATTTCCAGTTTCTTTATGCTTTACCAATTCAGAATATTACATGATGCTGCAAAAATATGAAGCTTAGAGTAAACAAATTATTAATTTTCAATCTGTTGGTGGCTTTTGGGACTAAATCCCCCAACTGTAGCACCAGAGAGGATGAGTACATATTTCTGATGTATTTTCTAGTAACTGAGTATATAATGATAAAATAAATTTAAGGGAAAAAAATGCTCTAGAATATTTTTGAAGGAGTATGAAATAAGTAAATATGAAAAAAAAAAATTAAAAAATCTATGCAAATCACAGATGATATGCCACTGCTTAGGAAACACATAAATTAGCATAAAGGTGCACTGCTGTCACTTCCAGCTCACACCACATTCTAGCAAGAACAAAGCTGCTTGTGTAATCCATTGTAAGAATTTATTTAAAAGTTGTATCATTCTCCAAATCTTATGCCCTTGACTTTTAAAACCATCTTATTTATAGATTTCTAAAGCTATTAAATGAGTCATTTCTATATTGGTTGAGTTCTCAATTCCATAAGTACAGAACATGATAAAACTAAAAGTTTATTAGCAAATAAAAGAGTGTACCTGGTGTAAATCCTTCGGAATTAATGCTCTTGGTGGAGTTAAGAAAATGCACTTGGGGTGTGTTTGCAGCAGCTAGTTTTCTTTTCAATGAGTATTTTTTTTTCCTTGTCTTGTAGCAATTTCTCTGCTTTTTTTATTTTTATTTTTTTTGTAAGAGCAATTTTTTTTCTCTGAGTTTTTCTGTTTCAATTATTTGTGAAACAAGTGTCATCTACAGGTCTTTCACCTGAACCTTATCTTTGAAATATGGTTTTATAGATTGCTTTCTTTTAGCTCTGCTCCACTGAGAACATACATATGTGTGGCAAAGTTGGGGTTTTTTTGCAAAACTCCGTATTTCAGATATTTTATTGCAACATTTTTCATCTATGTGCTAAATGTTTGCTTGTTTGTTACATGCCATTACCTTCCATGTAGCTGTTTTCTAAAAATTTGAAATTACAATTTTATAGACAATAACTTGGAATGAAACCACATTCTGTCACCATTCACCAACCCAAACATGGAAATGCAGTATGGTGTAAGAAGGGGAAACTTTGCTGTCTGATACCTGTGGGAAAATTGAGTTTTCCTCTTTAGTACAGAAACTACTCATAAAACAACAAATCTGGTATTGATGAGCACTTTCATCCCTGTAGTTGTGTTTTAGTTGATGACACCCGACTATGACAGGAACAACATCATTATTTTTTGTCTGCTACAAAAGAGTTTTGGACTGTTCTGTAATCAGTTTGCTCTCAAATTCCTTGACAGATTCAGACAGGAAACAAAGCTAAAGTTGATTGAAATTCAAGAGGTTACAGCAGGAGTTTTGGTTTTTTGAAATATTTTTTTCTGTCATCTTACAAATGAAAAGCAATAAATGGTTTGATAGTTTGTTCACTACAAATGCAGTGTAGAATTGGTCAGAAAATATCAATACAGCTGACATTTTTTAATAGAATCACAGAATATCTGAGCTGGAAGGGACCCATGAGGACCATCAAGACCAAGTGGTGATTGCACACAGGAAAATCTAATAGTTAAATCATATATCAAGATATATGATCAAGAACATTTGTTTTAATTTGGGGAATTGTATATTGTGAATTTGGACTCAGCATATAATTTCTATAATTTTCATGATATTTGAAAGAACTGATTATCTTTGAATTTCAATTGGTAATTTCTAAAACCTTCACTATATTTCAATATTTTGAGTTGTTCGTAGGTGAGCTGAATGAGCTTAGTTTAATAAATTCAGTTTCATAAGTAGGCAAGCTATTCTTACACATATTCACCTCCCTTTAAGGTGTGTTGTCTCATTTATTTTTTCTGTTGCTTCTTCTTCAATACAAGTCATTGTCACTTCTCCACAGATATGTCACAAAATGTAACATCAGAAGATGGCCAAATGTTTTAACAAGATGAATACAAAAAACTGATAAATCATTATTGGACTCATAGTTTTGATTTATTTGCCGTGAAGTTTTGATTCAGTGTTTGCTCTTTCAAAGTGATTAAACTTGTGTTGGGACTTTTTGTTCTGTATATATGAATTTCATAGTAAACATTACATCTTTCAGTAAGCTGAATATAAATTGTAATAGCCAACATAATGTAATCTTAATTATATTTCTAGATTTTTGCCTTCTGTAGCTCATTAATAAGCTGCATGAACCTTCCATTTTAAAAATATTTGTTTCTAGCAAAATAATAAGTGAAGTTATCAGCATACATATTTCTGTAGTAATTTAGAAATAGTAGTAGAAAATAATTATTCCTATTTCTCACAGTCTGTCACTTTTATATATTTGGCTTAAATACCATTTATCTTTTCAGGGCATTAAATATGTATTTTAGTTGCCTATTAATTTTTTTTCCTAGCTCACAGTGTTTTGTGTTGAATGAATGAGTGTGGTGTCATGGCTTATTAAAATTAGATATTGATGCCAAGACCTTCAGAGTTGGTATTTTTTCAGTAATTTTCAGGTGCTTTGCAAAAGCCAATACAGTTGTTAACAACAGGGCACTTTGATCCCTGTTAATGTAATGTGTCAGTGCTACAAAATACATCGAGATGGTGCTAAATAATACAAGTAACTATTGAAAAAATGCCAAGACCTGGTGTAAAAGATATTTGAAGATGAGACTAAATAATTATTGTCTTGAAAAAATGTTTGTTATTTCTAATGTGTTATCTGGGGGCACTGTAGTGGTATTATCAGTTTAATGACACTTAGAAATGATAAATATATTAAAGTGTTATTAACAGTAGTCTTGACCTCTACATAAACTTATGAAAAGAAAATTGTGAGACTTTGATTACAGTAAGAATAAACTGCAGAAAATGATAAAAGTAATTGCAGAGTCAGTCAGCTGAAATACCTGAACCCTGCGAGTCTGCAGGGTCAGATGTGAGGAAAAATAAACCCAAACTGCCCCGTTTGCAGGAGTTTTATTTGCTCTGTCTGTCACTGTATCTTGCAGATGTCGGGTCAGTGGAGGGCCTGGCTTATCACAGAGCTTGGGACACTCTGTACTGGACCAGCTCCACCACGTCCTCCATCACCAGGCACACCGTGGATCAGCGGCGCCGCGGGGCGTTCAACCGCGAGGCCGTCATCACCATGGCTGAGGATGACCATCCCCACGTGCTGGCCCTGGATGAATGCCAAAAGTAGGTGTTACATCTCTCCTACAAATCCTAATTCTTGCCTGGAGTAAAACAACGCTTCCATATTTTAGTCAGCCAATATTGCTGAACCCAGCCAAGGTTGATTAGATTACTCTGTTTAGGAGACACACGTTAACACGTTTTTTTGTTGGTATCTTTTAGTGTCTTGCTCTTATAAAGGTGGTGCAGAATTTAGATTCAGCATTTTATATGTTTTTATGTTTAGTAATCATTGCATTTCCATGGAATGTTAAAAGAATTCAAGCTGCTTTACTTAAGAGTGAGCTAAATGCAATTTATTGGGTGGTCGTTTTCTCAGACATGTCACTCCTACTGCTTAAGTTAAAAAAAAGAAATCCAAAAATATTTTAAGCACTTACAAAAAGAAGTCTGAGTTTCTTGTATGCAAAATAGAGGCCCATGTGTTTATCACAGAAATCAGTGTTGTATAAAAGTGCGTAGCAGTGCACAAAATCCTGCAAAAAAGTCTTAGTTCCTTCCCTCTACTCTCAAAAACACAGTTAGTGACAGAATTTTTGCTTCAGTATCTTATGCAATGGATGCACTTTAATTTTCTCTGTTAATTACAAGAGAAAGGCAACCTGATTTTTCTCCTTCTTGTAACTGTGTCTGTCATTTGGGGAAGTTGGGGGACATTCCTGTCATATTAAATTCTAATTTTAATTTGTTGTAGCTGAATGTATAAAGCTGCATTAGTAGTGGAGCTTATTTCCATGTGTGACTTCACATCCTGTTAATTCAAACCAAGAGTTTATGCTGCATTGTAAAATACAATTTCCAAGATAGCATCGATGAACTCCCTAAGCTGTGATGAAGACTGCAGTGATAGGAGGGGCAGGTTCTGTCAGTCCATGAATTAGAATTCCATGAACAGCCCGGTCCAAAACATTTGCTGTCATTGTTAACAGCAACAAGGGGCTGACGGAGCCTCCTGTAGAACACATTAAAGTCCTTTTCTTCCCATTATCCACCACCAGTCCTTGGCTATGCGGAGAGTTCTATCACTGTTCTAACATAAGAGAAGTTATAGATTAATTTCACTGTTAAATATTACTAATACACACATTAGCAGAATGAAATTTGTATCATTACACAGCTTGTATCTCTCTCTAAAGGTAAATTACTACAGAGACAAGATCAGGATTGAACAGATCTGTTAGAGAAAAAAATTGTACTCCTATACAAATTAATTAACTAGGAAACTATTATAATTTATACATATAATTTATTTAAAGGCTGTTACATTTTCTTATTCATTATTGATTATTGCAATTATTTGTAGATGCCATTCGGAATTGTTTTTGAAGGCATTTGGTTTTGTTTTTTTGTTTTTTTCTCTGTTGCTCATTTCATAGAGAATTAAATTATAAAATGTATCTTATGGTTTTGTTTGTTATTTTGATTTTAATACAGCTTAATGTTTTGGACTAACTGGAATGAGCAGCTCCCAAGCATTATGAGATCCACCCTCTCAGGCAAAAATGCCCAGGTTATCATTAGCACTGATATTCTGACACCAAATGGACTCACCATTGATCACAGGGCAGAGAAACTTTACTTTTCAGATGGCAGCTTGGGAAAAATTGAGAGGTGTGAATACGATGGATCACAAAGATACGTAAGTAAAACAATAATCCTGCACATACTCATTGGTTGTTTGTTTGCATTCATTAGCATCTTCAAAGTGAAATTGTTACAGAAAGATTAATAATTGTCTTATTTTCTCCTACTATTAGTTGTATATTAGACTTTTAACTATTGAAATACAAATAATTCCCAGTTTGCTCAGAATTTCTTTTGTGTAGTACATGAGTGTTACTCAACAAATCTTATTGCTAATATTTTCTAACTATACATTTTCAGATATTGAACTGCTCTCCATTACTCTTTCATTATAACATATTTTAGTCCTTGAACACTCTTTTAGTTTTAGCTCAAACAGATTTTTTACTAGGAATGTGCTGAAGGCAGTTGATCTGTGCTTGTGGGTTTGTTACATCTTTAGCACTACATTTCATGAAATCTTCATTTCAGGGATTTTGTACCTCCCAAAGTTCAGGATGTAATGAATAAAGGGCATGTTCTGGCTTGTATTCAATTCCCAGCTTTACAAGAGAGTGCACATCATCACACTGTGATATCTATTAACTTTTAAAAAGTGCTTCATATGCAATATATGAGCTTTGAAATTTTTTTACATCTTAAATTAAAATTATATTTTTTGAAATCTTATCCAGAAATTCCTCACACTATTTTTAGTGTTATTTTTAGGAAAGCTTTTCCTTTTTCCTTTGGTTTTTCTTTCATAAAAATTAACCACAGCTCACTAATGCTTTCAGGTGCAGTAGCTGTATCAGAAACTTGGCAAATCAACCAAATGGATTCTGAAGTTTTCAGTCCCTGACTATATACTTATTAATACAAAAAAGAAGTACAAGGCAATTAGTTAAGTACAAGGTAATTAGTAAGTTGTGGTTAAATAGTTTAACTTCATTTTTGCAAAAGGTATAACAAAATAGGTGTCACAGACATGAAGTAGGACATGATGCCACTTTAGTTACAGAAACCATTACCAAAATATTATCTTTTAATCAGGTTTTTCACTTTGCAGCAGCAAGAAGAAAAAGCTCATTCAGTTTTCTCAGTAACATCACAACTTAAAGTTTTTCTGAGTACCTTGACTTTTGTCAAGGCTTTTGTTTTGGCTTTCTGGCAATTTACTTCTTCTTATCCATTGCAGTAAACAAAATAACTCCTGAACACAATGATCTGAGTTGTGCACAGTCTTCTGGAGGGTTTTTGGGAGCTCTAGTGTGTTACAGCAATGCCTGTTGTGGGAAAATCAGCTGACTCTGCTGTCAAAAGTACTGATCTGGGTTCTCACTCTTCCTGCTTTATTTAGATGAGGATTGTTGTACCAGAAGGAAAAGCCTAGCAGGCTGCTTGGCCTCTGGCAACACTTCAGTAGAGTGGCTGATCATGCTGTAGCTGCATTTTTCCTGATACAAGCAATGCCAGAATCCATCCTGCTAACTATTATTGACCTGGTGAAAAATAATATGTGCAGGGCAGTTGTTTTACTTTGTTCATATGTTGTCCAGCTGGATGAGATCCCTGATTTCTGTGACATCAATGCAAGCGATGACTGCTCCGCTGCTCTGGTGATCTCAGGTTCTTTGGGGTGTTTCAGCCATCAACCATTTGTCAAAAATAGTTTAAGCAGATTACCCTTTTCCCCAGCATCTCTGCTTCATTGCTCTCTGGTTTCAGTTAGGTTAACAAGGGTAGAAATTGGACAGCAGAACATGAAAGGCTAATGGTAATGTAATGAATTTTCTTCCAGATACCAGCTGCTTTCTTCATTCTGCTCACCACAATAATCTTGTACAATGAATTAGTAGAAAATCATTTAGCAATATTGAACTGACTCTTTAAAGTGGATTGTAAGGGTTTATTGATTTTTGTGTTGAGCTGATATTTTAATACTAGCATTTGGTTCCAGGAATACGCTTTCAAGTTTGGAAGATTTTTTGTTACTATTGTTGCTTTTTATTACTTAAAAGATATTAAGTTTTTAGGGGCTTGGGTTTTTTTAACATTTTTTGTTCTCTTCTGTCAGATTTTCTGGTTTAAAAACCAGAAGTGGCAATTTTTCATTTTTTCATTATTCTTTCCCATTTTCTTTCATTTTTTCTCCTGCTCTTACTTGGATTTTTTATTGCAGCCACAGCTGGTTTAAGCTGCTTAATGCTTTAATTGCAAGATTTTTAATGAAAATACAAACTGAGCCAACAGCAAATAAAGTTGATCTAAACTTTTGGACTTATTTTTCTAATAAATAATGAGCTACTTTTTAAGTAACTTACTTTTGTAAGTATTTTAACCCTAATGAATGGATTGTTATTAATAATTCTCTTTCAAAATTCTTAATAAATGGGCAGAAGTATCTAATGAAACTTTTGAAAGTTTTTTAAGGGTTCTTCACTTTTCTAAAGATACCTGAACCTACTTAGAGGTCTAAAGCAGTGCACAAAACTACACTTAAAAAGGTTGCTATTTAAAGTCAATTGCATAATGCAATCATTATAGAATCATAAAGTGATATCAATAATTAAAAAAAAAACCCAAACATTTTAGATGAATAAAAAAATCTGACAGATTATACTTACAAAAAATAAAAGTTAATCATATTTTAAGCCAGTGCCTTAAATTTATGCAATCTTCTTTAAAAAAAAATAGTATTTCTGTAAAAGTTTTGTGTTGTCATGATAAGAATCATTGAGTCTAGTTCTTAATGACAATCTAATAAGGGTGTTATACAAATTATCAAAATTACAGTATTCTGTCAGAAATTCTTCTCTGCCTGATATGTCTCCCTGGCTGTCTGCTTTGCTTTTACAGTCATGTTTTTCTAGAGAAACTGCTACACAGATCTCAAATTAGACCTGTCAAATGCTAAACCAAAAACTTTCCAGACAACTTAAAAAGCAGAATTTGAAAAACAAAGGATCACAACTAAAATTAAATTGTTTCTCAACTTCTGACATCCCCCAGCCCCCCAATCTCCTCATCTCTTTACAGAAACCAGAGAAAAATTTTCATCTGTTACTTAGAGCGTGAAATATCTTCTGTATCACCTTTTTTATGATTTAGTATTGAAGCATGGGATGTACTCTTAGATGTGTCTGACTTCCACTCTTACGGGTGGAATGGATGATAGGGAGGTCTTTTCATGATTCCTTAAAGTTTTTAAATTGTGCTTGGGTTGCTGCAAGTTTTAGTATAAATTGAGACTTTAAAAGAATAAAAATAGAAATTGTCTCAACTTTCAGTGTTGTTATATAAATTAGGATTTCAAAGGGCTGTAAAGGTGGCCAAAAGCTTAGAAATATGAAGTCTTTATTTTGGTTGCTTGAATAAAGCCAATGTCTTTGGATAGAGCAGTGACATAATGCAGAGACTCCAGAAAATGAAATGCAATGAGCAATAGTGAAAAAACCCTTGGGTTTGTGACACTCGATTTGGATCTCAGATCTCCCAAGCTGAACAGTGATGATGAGTTCTGTAGTGAATTTGCATTCCACTGGTACAGTCTGAGATAAATTAGGACAGTGCTCCTCAGCACAGAAAGCTAAGCAGGGCAGTGCTTTAGCCTTGATTGTAACAATAAAATCTTTCCAGCTGGGTCAGTTTCACACAATCACAGAGAAGAATATGGGGCCGCAAAATCTGCATGGACAGATTTCATAAAGATCTTTCAGAAGCATATATGATTTTTTTTTTTTTTTTTTTTAACCTGAAATATATGAATATGAATACTGCAAGCTTTTAAGAGTGTATTATGAAAAGTGTCTTACTGGAAATGTGCACAATTAGAGAAGAAATCTTTTGCCATTAATATATTCCCATTTATATTTTAATACTTTTAGTTCTGGAAAAATGTTGGTTAGAGAAAAGTTGTTCTCTTGGGATATTTATCACTGGGAAAAAATCTTTTCTGGAATAAATGATTTGCTGTCCAACCCCTTTTAAAATATGCAGAAATTCATGATGTGCACAGTGAATTTGTTATAATTATCTGATTAATGTAAGTAACTTTGACATTCTGTCTGTATAAATGAATTTAAACATGGACAGGAATGCTTCTGTGCACAGGACTAGAATTATTTATGTTAGCAGGTTGTTGAGATACCCTGAATTGACATAGGTGGGAACAAACCTGGAGCATGCCCTGGTATTGAATCCTTCAGACTTGGGGCACTTTCTTAGTCTCCAAGGAATAGCTGTAGTATCAAAATTGGGTTTTTTTGTGTAAAAAATGAAATTTGTGTGTCTTGTATATTAGGTGCATTTGTTATATGAGGAGAAAGACTTCCTGCACACCCACAATGAATTATTTAATAATTGAATGTGGGATTGACCATTATTACTACTCTGTTCTCCCCACAGCATTTTTTAAAGAGATGTGACAGAGCAGAAATGGCTCAGGTCCATCAGGTTGCTGGTTCATGATTTCCATCAAAGTTCAGGGTCGTCAATAGACTCCCTCTGGGAAAGGGGATAAAGCAAATGGAAAACCATGGTGATCTAAGTAGATATGTCAAAGAATATTCTTTTTCTAGTTCTACCCCAATTTCCCCATGATGAGTAGCACATAGACACAGAAGTTTTTTGGTTTTTTTTTCCTAGCCTGGGTGAGAACCATTCCCACTTTACATACACAGAATATACATAATTTACTTTTTTTTTTTTTTCCCTGAGAAATCTGGAATACAATTCAATAAAAATAGTAAGAATATAATTTATCTAATGGAGAAATATTAACCCCCTTCTAGTAATTCTCTTCAGACAAAATTGAACTTTCAGCTAAAAAGCTGATAAAAATTCACCAGATTCTTCAGATAGAAATTGTTCATTTGAAATGTTTCATTCCGATACATGGAAAGAAAGAACATATACAAATATTTTACAGGAGACGTGATTTGGATTGGGATTTAATTCATTTTATTTCTATTAAATTCATTCTAGATTTTTTTTTTTTTCCAAATCTTACTATATAGTAACCTTCAATTCATTTTTTCCTTCTAGGTTTTAAATTAATTATTATTGTGGAGAAATGATTTTTTTTTTTTTTTCCTGAATTGGGAATGATGAAACTTTTATTGTCTGGGGTTCATTTCTAATGTGATGATGTGGTGTGCAAGCTTCATTTCTAAAGCTCTTTGGTTCACTTTGGTTCCTAAAGACTGAATTTTTAGACTTTCAGCCATGCTGAAAGAACCTCTTTTCTGTTGGAGCTATTAAGTAGGTGAAATGTTGAGTGGGTATTTTTACAGGCACGTTTAGATAAACTGTGATTTTATTATCTTTTTTTTTTTTTTAATTAAGGAACAGATTTTATGAAATTTGGATGCCTGTGGCATTCTTTTAACACATTTTAAGTGCTGTTATCTCATTTCCCCAGGTACTGCAGGAATAAAAGCTTTAAGTGTTTTGTCTAAAAGTGAAGAGAGTCGCCGTTTGCACTTCAAAACCTCCTCATTTGGCAACAGCACTTCCTCTCCTGATTCTCTTCTTCACTTCTGCATTTTAGGTCATTGTCAAGTCTGGCCCAGGCACCTTTCTCAGCCTGGCTGTGTATGATGAGTACATCTTCTGGTCAGATGGAGTGAGGAGAGCCATCCTTCGTTCCAGCAAGTACACGGGAGGAGACACCAAAGTTCTCCGCTCCGACATCCCGCACCAGCCAATGGGAATCATCGCTGTGGCCAACGACACCAACAGCTGTAAGCTCCAAAGCAGTTTTCTTAATGCCAGGGTCATTAATTTCAGGGATTTTACTTAGTTTTAGCCAAGTTAAACGTTTATATGGTGTTTCAGAAATTCTTTCGTTACAAAAAGATGAGGTATAGCCATTCCTCAAGTAAATAAGCATTATTCAGAATTTTCTGCTGTGAGTGTTGAGCTCAGTGAATAGCAGTTAAAAACCTTCCTGTCAAATTTCAGCAGTTTTGAATGTTGCAGGTTTTTAAAATTATTCTTTTCCAGGTGTTTCTTTATCTTTAGCATGCCAGCATCTGAGGGATGCTGACGTTTTCATCGGACTGATAAAACCCGAATCAATTGCCCATGAATCTGAGATAAGGGGACCTTTGCTCTCTCCAAGACATTGGCCATTAAAGCAAATTAAATAAATTAGGGTTCATGCCTTGTTGTTTGTCTTTCAGGTGAGTTATCTCCCTGTGCACAAATGAATGGAGGCTGCCATGATTTGTGCCTTCTGACGCCTGATGGACGAGTGAACTGCTCATGCAGAGGGGACAGAGTCCTGATAGATGATAACAGATGTGTGAGTAAGTAATGGTGAATGACAAAAGGCTTTTCTGTTCTGTGAGGCACTTGGCTTTCATAAGACAGTTGGCCCAATCCATTAATTTTATTTCTTCTATGTACTGCAAAAATTGATCTGGCAATTCAGCACAAACCAGGCTTTTATCTCTTTTGTCTTGTAAGTCTTTTGGGAGGTTAAAAAGGGTTAATACTCTCCTTAAACTCTTATTATTATGGTAGTGGGATACTGTTTCTTATAAATAGCATTTTTACATATTTATCACTATTACTGCTGAGATAGAAATATCTGTATGGATCCTTCCCTAGGGTTATGTGGGATAAGTTACTGAAGTTGGACTTTAATTAAAACACTTTCTCACCTATCTCTATCTGTTGTCAAACCAGTGATTGGCAGTGAAAGTGAGAGAGGTTCAGCAGATGAGTTCACAGGCCTAACAATTTATTTTATAATAGTTATATGGCATTTATATTTTTCAAATGCATTGCAACTCTTAAAATTGCTTTTAGGTAAAACCAGGTTTAAATTGTCATCTAGGCCATGAAACAAGATTTAATCTGCTAAATTATTGTGTAGAATGTTTGCAGGAAATGTTGATCTGAGCTATCAGGAAAAAAAAAGACATTAAAACGATGGGGTAGAGTAGCACAGACTTCAGTTTAGCTTTGAGATCAAAAGTTTCTTCCTTTATAACAGAATTGAAAGTGATACTCAATAAAATTGAAAGTTAGCAATTCCAGCTGAGAAAAAGAATTAACTGTCCTTTCACAGTGTAATTAGGCTGTATAACTTACTGTCAGTCAAGAGTCTTGAGACAAAGCTTCAGTGAAATTCAAAGAGGGAGAGATGATGATATGGGTAATGACTACTCTGACTACTTGTCATCAAAGAGACAGTTTGAAAGGCATTAAAATGCTTTCTTTCTGCAAGATGGGGTTTGAAGCCATCTCTACAAGGTTGTCCAGTTAAATTTGACCTGAGGGCAGATTATACTATATATACTATATATTCTTTTCATTTTTTCTAAAGATTGCAGTCTAAGATGCTGAACTAGATGAACTACAAATGTAATTGAGAATTACTCTTCCTTAGATCTAAATTCTTACAATGCTAGAAAATGGAGGGAAAAGAGACAAGAATACTTCAGGATGCAAAAGTAAAGGACAAAATGTAGAGGACTAAATAAAGCATATTCAAGACCACCTAGATCTCACCTTGTTCAGAATCTATATTTTCAGCTCATTTTTTTTCATGTTTGAATCAAGAAATGCTTTTAATTTCATGTTGGCTTGGTTATTGCATATAGCAGACATTGGTTCTTCCTTAATTTGTGCTGAAGTGATTATAATGGAAATAAAAAAGAAGCATAACAACGGGCTATCATTTCCCCATTATTCTTTTTGAGTTATCCTAAATGATTCTTGTTTTCCTCCACTTTGATGTTTTGGTTAGAACCATGCTCACGAAGCAGATGTATGACCCATCATGAAGTTCATGACCTGAATTGCTGTGTCCCAGTTGTAATGTGTTTTAGTTTCTTAAGTAAAAGTGTAAAAAAATTGAATATACACCTGGTTCTCTTCTAAATTAATAGCTAGAACATCCATTAGATGAGAAGGGATTTTTATGATTTTATTCTCTTTGTGAATAAGTAAATAAGTAAAATGCAACAGGTTTTCTGCATTGGGATTTAGGCTGTATCATTCAAGTTGGTGGCTAGGAAGGAACAGGTGAGTAGAAAGAAGCTGAGCACAGTAGTTCCAAAGTTCTTACCTTTCCAGAATGATTGCCTGTGTGTTGTTTCACTGCATGTTCCTTCATGGATATTTGTCAATGCATTTTCTTTTGCAGGTTCTCTTTGTAGAAGCTTTTAAGTTCTGATGCCATGGTGTGTTTTACTGTTTTGCACTCATTTTCAGAATTTATATAGGTCAAATTTGAAATGCAGCCAGCATTTTTTTTCTCATTTTCACTAGCTGTAAAAGCTTTTAAAAATTGCATGTTAATGTGGTTTATTTTTTAGGTAAAAATTCTACTTGCAACATCTATTCAGAGTTTGAATGTGGAAATGGTGAATGCATTGATTATCAGCTAACTTGTGATGGCATTGCTCACTGTAAGGACAAGTCTGATGAGAAACTTTTCTACTGTGGTGGGTATTTCCAGATCTTTCACCTTCCTGTTTTAGTTTTGGTGTTATACATGCCTAGATTGCTTCCTCTGTGACTTTTCTATCTATTCAAACCAACTGCTCGGTCAAGATGCCCAGGAAGAAAATCCCAACACACATTAAGGAAACCTTGACATGTCACAGAAAAAAAATCTGAAAATATTTTTTTTTTGTGAACTTCATGTATTAACTGACATAGTTAACAAAAAGTATCTCAAATGTTCTCATCTTTCTGTCTCTAAAACAAAAATAAGGAAAACCATGGCTAACTGCTTTTTTAAAAATGGAAGATACCTTATTTTACAGTACTGTAAAATATATAAATGTTAGTTATCAAATTTGTAAATAGATGTATAAATATAAGATTTGTTGCCCAGAGAAGCTGTGGCTGCTTCATCCCTGGAAGTGTTCAAGGCCAGGTTGAACGGGGCTTGGAGAAGCCTGGGATAGTGGAAGGTGTCCCTGCCCATGGCAGGGGGTAAAAGGAGATGGTTTTTGAGGTCCCTTCAAACCCATTCCATAATTCTGTGATTCTGAGAACCAACAACCTGTCTTTCCATGGTTTTGCCACATAATTCTATGAAGGACATTCTATTAATTTCCATTGTGACAGTGAAAACTTTTCCCCATTTAAATCAACTGTACCAAATATTTTGCTACACATTGAAAAAAAAAAAAAAAAAAAAAAAAAAAAAAAAAGAAAAAAACCAGGAAAAAATGGGGTCCTTT